>CAWVNO010002484.1:0-551447 GCA_963930645.1 Salticus scenicus | reverse complement strand
TGATTATAAAAAAATAAAAACTACCCCGATATATGACACCATAGCTGTCATACAGTATAAAGTGAATAAAAATTTGGTGGTAGGTATTCTGAGGTATGCGTTTAAGAATTATATAAAAAACAACAGTTAAACTTTAACAGTTATGGTTACGGTGACAAAATTTCGAAAAGTTCAAATGGCTTTTTTTTTTTTTTTTTTCTTATTGGTATGAAATCTCCATAGCAAAAAACCATAAATAGCGTTGGAACGGTACATCTAGCATGAAAATCGCCAACGCTAGGAATACTAAGAAAAAAAGAGAAAGCAGCTTTATGTGCTTATCAGAGCACGAATTTCATTTTCTTAAGGGCCCTCTTCACTCAGCATTTCCTTTTCTAAAAGCCAATGTTATTCAATGGAAAACTTTCTTTGCACTTAAAACAGTGACATATTAATTGATTGAGACGCGGTTTTTTTTTATTGAATTACTCTCATTTCGCAAACTGACGCAGCTTTTGTAGATTTTATGAAAGAATAACAGTTGTTTTTTAAAAAAGCTGTTTTATTGCAATATTTGGGTTGATGCATTAAATGGCTTATAAAAAACTCTTTCAATTTTTTAAAACAAAATTTAAAAAGCTGCGTCAATCTCAAAGAGTTTAATTCAATGCGGAAAAAAATCCTGCATTTTAATAAAATTTTAAATCAATTAAATTTGTAAAGAAAGTCGAAAAATTTTACAAATTTGTGCCGATTTTCCTCTTTGACACACCCTTTATTCGGCTACGCCTCTCGTTCGTGGTTTCGATGAAAAGATGTTTACATTTCCGTGGTGAAGATACGTCTAGGCGTTGTGGTTTTTTATTCAGTTATTATATTTATTATAGATTTCACCTGTATTACGGATGTGAGTAACATAACAATTTAGAAGACAATCGTTCAGACACTTATTTATAGGAAATATATGATCACATTTTATTTTAAATAGTTTTTCATTGCGCGTAATACTATTATTATATGAATACTTTGTACATAAATCTGATATTTTACTGATAATGCCACGATTGACAATATACAAACATTTTTTTTTTTAAAACAAGTTATATAAAACTTTTTACTAAATTAAACAGATTTTCAATAATAAATTTTATTTTAAAGTATATAATCTGGTGTGGCACCCACACGACTTTTTCTTACCCTACATTTAAATTTTATAAAGACAGATTCAGATTGAGGAGTAAAATATCAAGTACTGTATAAAATTCTATAGTAAAAAGAATTTAAGCTAGCTTTACGAATAATTTAATTTGACAAATAATTTTCTGTGGGAAGGACGGAGTTGAGTACCACCCTTCTCAACCCACATTTGAAACTAATATATCTACATTTCTATAGAATTCACGACTAATATTAAATTTAAAATTATGTTCAACAATAACTTTCAATCACATTTATTGACAACTTTAACCCGTATCACTCGTTGAAACTTATCAATATTGATCAAACTGTTCAAGTATGAATTTCATATGAACTTATAACAGACTCACAAAGAACAACTGTTAAAAACTTTGTTTAATTATTCACGGAACCTCAAAATACGTAGTTATTAAAAAAAAAAAAAAAAAAAAAAAAAAAAAACAAGACTTCAAATTAAACTAAATATTTTATTTACTCTTTAGGTATGGATAATTAATTTACATTCCTGAGCAAAATAAGTTGTATTAATATTGAAGTCTATGAATTGAGTGAAACAAATATTTTTAACGACATAAGCAAGTTGATTTATAGCTGAAGAAACAAGAACAATTTAAAGTTTGCAAGAAATGGGAGTCAAATGTTTATGAAATTATTTATAAACGACGAAATCACACTATTATTTTCAAAGATTTTGCGCTCTTATTTTCGCGCCTAACATAAAAGCGCAGCTGACATTTTAAGTATGGTACCTGAACATGAAAACTGTTTCTATGCGTTCTTTTAGAATTACAGTAACTGGATATCAAGCTGTGTATCGATATTAATAAAATCAGACTTTTCTCTGTAAATTTATCAGAACAAAAAAAAAAAAAAAAAAAAAAAAAAAATTGCGATATCTTCACGTTCCACACACCATAAAATTCGAAAATTACTTCAGAAAATTTTGTCTGTGTGTGTGTCATCATGTCTGTATGTCTGTAACGCTATTATTGTCCGCGTATCACGGGAGAATGGCTGGACGGAATTCAACGGCGCTAGGCAGAAATTTAATTCTTTACCCAACTAAAATCTCCCAACTTTTTTCGAAATTCCCTCCCCAGTTCTCGCCGGAATGGGGGGAACAAAAGTCAAAAACATATTTGTAAGCATAACACGGCTCCAAATTACTTCACTCTAAAGAAATTGCACGTATAAAGAATAGTCATGAGTATAAATAAAACGTTATCTGCAATTTAGGAATTTTCGATTATTAACCCTTTCAATAGCAGTGTTCCTGCTGATGGAGCACCTAATTTTAATTCTCAAGTGCAAAAACTCATCCCGGAAATTTTTTAGCAAAAATTTACGTTTATAACATATTAGAAAAGGCCCTTTTTTTTAACCTGAAAATTTAAAATTTCTTTTATTTAGATTTTGTTCGTAAATTCCGTTGGCGAGAAATTTCGGAATTTCCGAATTTTTTAAAGAACTCTACAAAAAATGGAAGATGTTAAAAAAAGCTACGAGACTTCCTTAGAAAATTTCCAAAAACACATTTTTCCCCCCTAATTTCCGATATTTTTGTGAGGAGGGGTTACGAAGGGTAAAATCGAGACAAACCTTTTAGCGCTAAATTTCTCCTGAGAAATCTATGGAAGCTGCGGTCACGAATTTCGGTGCTGGGATTATATATGTATCTATCAGATACCTAAAGTAATGGGATTTATTGGAATGAATAAAACATTGCAATTTAGGAAATTTCGATTTTTAAGGGGAGGGAAGAGGTAAATCAACTTTTGGCGGGAAATTGTGCAAATTCCAGATTTTTAGTAAAATTTTAACAAAAATGGAAAAAAGATGTTGAAAACAGCCATGGATCTTCTTTAGGACATTTTCAAAACACTTTTTTTTTTTTTTTTTTTTTTTTAGGGGGTTGGGGGGTGGGATAGGTATGTGTTACAAAGGGCAAATTCGAGGCACCACTTTTAGCGCTAAATTTGTCCTGAGAAATTTATGAGAGCTGTGGTCAGGGTCAGAAAGTTTGATGCTTGGATTGCTTATATATGTATCCGACCTTATATATGTAACGGAATTTATCGAAATCTCCCCCCTTTCACCCTGGGGGACAGGAAGCAAAAAAAAAAAAAAAGTTTGTATGCATAACTCGGCCCCAAATTACTTCACGCTGAAGAAATTGCACGTGAGAAAACTAGACTTGAGTATAAATAAAACATTATTTACGATTTTGGAATTCTTGACAGGAGGGAGGAAAGAAATCGTTTTTTGGGGGAAAATTTCAGAAATTCCGGATTTTTTTTGTAGAGCTCTACTAAAATGGTACAAATGTATTGAAAAAAGCTATGTGTCTTATTTAGGATATTTCCAAAAACACATTTTTTTTTTTTTTTTTTTTTTTTTTTTTGTGAGAGAGAGAGAGAGAAAAATTTTCATTTTCATTTTTTTTTTTTTTTTTTTTTTTTTTTTTTTGGGGGGGGGGGAGGGGCGTTACGACGGAGCTAATTCGAGACCCTCCCTTTTAGCGCTAAATTTGTCTTGGGAAATCCATGGGATAAATGGTCGCTAAATTTCGCTCGTAAATTTTTTATATGCATCCGACACTTATTGTAACGGGATTTTACAAAATTCCTCCTTTACCCTACCACCTGGGGGGGGGGGGAAACACGTGTAAAATCTCGTTTTTCCTTTTTAATTTGCTTTAAATTATCTTAGATTGGCGAATTTCGGTGTATGGATGTTGATTAAGTGTACGCATTATTTACTTTGGTGGGATTTCGCAAAATTTCGAACTTACCCGCTGGGGAAGCGATAAGAAGCGGGTAAGTTGCTGCCGAAGGCAGTGTGGACCCGGACTTCTCACGTTGCGAGCGGGAAAACCTCTACCGAACACATCGGGAATTTTAACGTAGGTTATTAACAATGATATGGGATTTTGACAACTTATTTAAGTATAGTGCCCAGTGAAGTGGGCAAAGCCTGTTAGTTTATAATAAAGCTAATTTTAAAGTTATGTAATAACACATACACACATACACATAAATAAATAAATAATTAATAATAATAGAGTTTTTCCGCATCTTATTAGATATGTTTATCTAATTTAAAATAAAGGGATGTGTGCTATAGATACAAGAAATCTGTGTTATAGATACAAGACTTCATTCATCTTTCCGAACACTAACTAATTAACGGTTCTACAAATCAATTAAAGTAAGACAAATAAACAAAAAAGTAAATTATGATAGGTTGTTTGAGTTTTATCGCCAAATAGTATGTTGTTTAATATAATGCTGTTCCATTTCAAATAATTAGAGCCCATAGATCATATTGATAAAGAATTTTTCTTTATGTCTCTGTAAAAAACTATAAGAGCTAATAAGTCTATGAATGACTGCAATAAACAAATATTTTTAATGTTATAAGCAAGTTGACTTTATGACCAAGAAGAATGTAACAATATGAATTTTGGAATATAAAGGAGAAGAATATGAAGTCAGCAGGAAATGGAACCTGGAATGTTCATAAAATTATTTCTAAACAACGAAACCGCATCAGTACTTTGAAAGATTTCGCGCCCAGTGATGTAAAGGTGCTGACATTTTCAATATGGTATACGAACTCTGAGTTCATCCATTCTTTTAGAATTACAATAATTGGATATCAAGTTGATATATTTGTAATGAAATTGTAAAATTTTATCTTAAAGTTCATATAATATCTCAAAATATTAGGTTTTTTCACATATTATTAGATATATAGATATGTATATATAATTTTCAAAAATGAGTTCTAGATATAAACAAGAAAGAAAAATCATGCAGTACGCATTGATTAGTAACACTTTCCAACTGTTGTGCGCAATTGTTGTATCGAATAACTATTAATATTCTTTGCCTACGTTATCGCACAACAGACAGAAGGACTGAAAAATATACAGATAGATTAATTGATTTTATAATTACTCTTAGGCATTTTGGAAAGTGTTAAAAAGACTTGACGCAAAAGAAAATGCAGCCGTTAGATTATAATTACAGCTTTTAAACTCTCTGAATATTTTACTGTAGCCCTGTAAATCTGAAAGTTAATCATATCATATTCTATACAAAACAATATTTTAGAATATTAATAACATATATCAGTTTCATAAAATTTCATAAATATTTACGGGAGTTAGAGCGCGGACAGACAGACAGACGGGCAGACAGACAGACAGACGAACCCAAGTCATATACACTTTTCAACCTTGTTGGGAAGTGTTAAAAAGATGATAGAAATCGGAAACAATTAAGATTATCTTCAAGAAGGAAGCGAAATAAAGGTGAAATCCTTGCTGCTTTTAGAAAAAAGTAAGCATTTCTTATTATTTTTTAATCATTATCAATTTAACATTATTATTTTAAGCTTTATAAATATTTTTTTTTTATATATATGAAATTTATTTTATTTCCTGAAATAAATTTTAAATCATTTACACTTGTGTAAATACTTATAAACCTGATCTAATATTTTTACTTCTGACTACCGTCGGTATTATAAATATTACACTCAGTAAAAAATTTCATCTCAAGTTTTCATAGAATTTATTGGAGTCTCTTGAATCCAAAAAAAGTTATTTTTGATAAGTTGTTAGTGTGTACATATGAATCTTCTGATTATCTCTAAAAAATAAATAAATAAAATAAAAATAAAAATAGAACGGTGAAAGACAGGTCCGATGTACAGATGATTTTGTCAATTTTTGGTGAAAATTGAAAAACCGAAAGTAAAACATGGAAAAAGCCGCAACTGAGAATTCTTGGATCAAAAGTTTCTATCTCAAAAACGGCTCTAGTTTTTTTTTTTTTTTTTCTTTTCCAGTTTCTATATAAACCCTCTTCAGATGTCCATTTATATTATATACTTGTTGATTAGTTTAGGAAAATTGAAAGACGTTTTAAATAAATAGGTGAATTTTAGATCTCAAAAGTGCATTCCTTTAAAAAAGCTCTATAGATTTTCTTCAAAATCGCCCTATCAAATCCCCTTTAGATATCTTTTTTTATATGTAAATGTTGATTTCCAGTGAACAGATGAACTTGCCAAGTTTTGTCGGAAATCGGAAGCATATATTTAAAAAAACCGAACGATTTTTTTCAAATTTGCTCATAAACCCCGTTTTATACGTCCTTTTGCATTACTTGCTTATTGCATGAAAAATGATCAGTTTTAAACTTCAGAAAATCGGTGTTTTAAAAAACGGCTAAAAAAAAAATGAATAAATAAAATGAATAAATAAATAAAATAAAATAAAATCACGCGCTTTGTAAATTTTGTTTTATATGTCTTTATGACGTATACTTATTAGTTTACTTTTGCATAAAAAACATGCCGTAAGATAGGTCAATTTTATGTCTACATTATCTCTAAAAAGAATTTATAATATGTGTAATGTAAGCGGTATGATCAGTGGCAGATCCAGAATTTAACTTTTTTTCTTTTTTTTTTTTTTTTTTTTTTTTTTGGAGGAGGGGGGGGGGGAGAGGGCTAAGATTTTTCTGCACGTTATACCAGATCAATGAAAAAATTACAATTGTAAATTCAATTGTGAACGTCAGTACTCTTTTTTTTTGGGGGGGAGGGGCTTCAGCCCCCTAGCCCTCCTCCCCCTTAGATCCGCCACTGCATATGATAACGAACAAGATCTTTTCTTTGAGTGTACAAGAAGGGTACAGAAAACTACTAATATTAGTTATATCAAAGATAGAATCTAAATAGTAAATTCTATTGCAGTTTTATTATAAATGTTAATTGTTCAGAAAAATTGGAGGAAATTGCTTGAACCCTATACGCATTTTATGATTTAAAATTATTTTATTTTGTCACATGCCTTTTATTGAAAAAGTAAAAAAATCTCTAGTGACTCCACTCGACTTTCCGAACATTGAGTAATTAATAGTTTTGTAAATCAAGTATAGAAAGAGGAGTTGTTAAACAAACAAAAGAGAGAAACCATAATACAGTGTTTGAGTATTTTTCTCCATATAATACACGATCTTTTATTTAACGCTTCTGAACTTTGAGCCCATAGATCATAATGATAAAGAATTTTTCATTGTGTCCCTGTAAAAACCTATAAATGCTAGATTCACCAAAATTCTTAGTTAGTGCAACAGTGATTTATTTATAATATTCATATAAATTTTCAGCTCTATTGAATAAGGCGTTTAGATGCTATCACACTTTTAAAAATTTGGCCCCATAGGCCATAATAATAAATAATTTTTCTTTGTGCCCTTGTAAAAAAACTGTAAGTGCTAGATTCTCCACAATCTATAGAGTTCGTGCAACTGTGACCTATAACATATGAACAAATTTTTTGCTCAGAATAATAAAGCGTTTAGACGCTATCGCACTTTTAAATATTTAGCCCCATAGGCCATATGATAAAGAATTTTTCCTGGTGTCCCTGTAAAAAAAACTATAAGTGCTAGATTCACCAGAATCAATAGGGTTCGTACTATGGGGACTTACAATATACGTACCAACTTTCAGCTTATTCGAACAAAGCGTTTAGACGCTAGCGTGTTCACTCACAGACGTACACATGTATGTGGAGAATATTCTAGCTATTATATTTTGGAAACTAATAAAGACAGAACTACGAAACTTTAGAATTGAAACAGTTCTGGTGTACATATAATCTTTTAAAATTTTGGTGAAAATTGGAAAATCGGAAGTGAGGCCATAAGTTCATATCTCAAAAACGGCTCTAACGATTTTCTTCAAAATTGCTGTATAATCACTCTATTAGATATCCTTTCGAAGGATATAGTTGGTTAGTTCAGGAAAATTGATAGGCGTCGCGTCCTGTACAAATAGCTGAATTTCAGGTCCTCCAAATGCTTTCCTGTCAAAACGGCTGTTTGATTTTTTTTCAAACTTGCTATATTGACCCTCTTTTAAATATCCTTTTACATATAATTGTTGTTTTCTGGACAACAATTAATTATGTCAAGCTTTGGTAAAAATCGGTATCTCAAAAACGGCTCTAACGATTTTCTTGAAAATTGAAACATAAACCCATTTTAGATATCCTTTCTCATGCTTTACTTGGTTATCACAGAAAAATTAATAGTCATCCTGATCAGACAGATCAGTTTTACATCTCGAAACTTGGTGTTTCAAATAAATAAATAAACTCTACCAAGTTTCTTCCCCTTTCTTTTTCTTAAAAAAAAAAAAAAAAAAAAAAAGTCGCTGTGCAAACTCTGTTTTATGTTTTTACACGTGTATTAACTTTCCCTTACCGGAAAATTTTTAGGTATCTATTTCATTAGGACAATTCCATGTCTTCAGATAACATTATCTTCAAAAATTGGAAAAACGGGCTGAATATAGAATAACTAGCAGGCTACGCCCGCTTCGCTGGTCACTATTTTTAAATGAATCATTATAATTAATGAATTCTCAAAATTGAATTAATTTTTATCATGTGAAAAAAAAAAAAAAAAAAAACTCTGATCGGGAAAAATGTCGTACCGGGTCCCCACTGCCTTCGGCAGCGTATACCCGTGCGCGATGCGCTCGCGCGAATGCATATATATGAGCGCCCTAATAATTTTACAAATTCGAAAATATCCGCAATCGATTTGTAAGTAACAAAAACCTCTATGCACCAGTTTTGAACGATCTATCTCTGTTTTTATTTTTTTACCCTTTCTCTCCCTCCCCCCTTTCCCGCCCCTCCCAACAATTTTAAAAATTGAAAAATATCCGCAATCGATTTGTAGGTATCGAAAACCTCGATGTACCAAATTTGAATGATCTAACTCTATTTTTTTTTGCCCCTCTGTCGCCCCCCTCCCCGGCCCTTCTAATAACTTTACACTTTCAAAAATATCCCCATTCGATTTGCAGGCCTCTAAAACCTATCTGTACCAATTTTGAATGACCTAACAGTGTTTCTATTTGTTTTTGCCCATAGCCCCCCCTTACCGCTCCTCCTAATAATTTTACAAATTCGAAAATATCCGCAATCGACTTGTAAGTATCGAAAACCTCTATACACCAATTTTGAACGATCTAACTGTATTTTTATTTTTTGCCCCCCCCCTCTCCCCTCCCCCTTCTCGCCCCTCCTAATAGCTTTACACTTTCGAAAATATCCCCATTCGACTTGCAGGCCTCTTAAACCTATATATACCAATTTTGAACGGCCCAACTGTATTTCTATTTGTTTTTACCCCATAGCTCCCCCTTACCGCCCCACCCTCCTACCCGCACCTCCTAATAATTTTACAAATTCAAAATCATCCGCAATTGATTTGTAAGTATCGAAAACCTCTATGTACCAATTTTGAACGATCTGACACTATTTTTATTTTTTTTTGCCCTCCCCCTCCCCTCCCCCTTCTCGCCCCTCCTAATAACTTTACACAATCGAAACTATCCCCAGGGCCTATCTGTACCAATTTTGAACGGCCAAACTGTATTTCTATTTGTTTTTGCCCCATAGCTCCCCCTTACCGCTCCACCACCTACCCGCCCCTCCTAATAATTTTACAAATTCAAAAACATCCGCAATCGATTTGTAAGTATCGAAAACTTCTATGTACCAATTTTGAGCGATCTGACACTATTTTTATTTTTTGCCCTCCCCTGCCCTCCCCCCTTCTCGCCCCTCCTAATAACTTTACACAATCGAAAATATCTCCATTCGACTTGCAGGCCTCTTAAACCTATCTGTACCAATTTTGAACGGCCTAACTGTATTTTTATTTGTTTTTGCCCCATAGCCCCCCTTTAACGCCCCACCCCCTACCCGCCCCTCCTAATAATTTTACAAATTCGAAAATATCCGCAATCGATTTGTAAGTATCGAAAACCTCTACGTACCAATTTTGAACGATCTGACACGATTTTTATTTTATTTTTTTGCCCCCCCCCCCTCCCCTCCTTCCCTTCTTGCCCCTCCTAATAACTTTACACAATCGAAAATATCCCCATTCGACTTGCAGGCCTTTAAAACCTATCTGTACCAATTTTGAACGGCCTAACTGTACTTCTATTTGTTTTTGCTCCATAGCCCTCCCTTTGCTGCCCCACCTGGGGGCTGAATTTCTAAAATTCCAGAAATTGGTTTTTAGATAGTTGCATTAGCTATATTTTAGAGCAAAAATTTCACGTATATCTATTTTTTTTTGTTTGAGATATATAGGATTATGCGAAATCACGTTTTATGCATGTGAAATCACGTTTCCCCCCCCCCCCCCCCGCCCTCCTTGGGGACCGAATTTCAAAAATTCCAGAAACCGATTTTTAGACATTTGTATTAGCTATATTTTAAAGCAAAAATTTTACGGATATCTGTTTTTTTGTTTGAGATATGAAGGATTTTGTGAAATTACGTTTTGCCCCCCCTTGAGGGGCGAATTTTGTAAAATTGTTTGCGGCGTTGTCTTTCTCGGGTCGTAAACATTAACCGTGCCAAATTTGGTTCCGCTCGGTGAAACGGCCTAGGATTCTATAGCGGACACACACACACACACAGACTCTGCTCTTTTATATATATAGAAATACTACTTCGTCGGGTTGGGCTACGTTATTAAAATACATATAAATAGATAAGAATAAATGTAGAAAGTTGTTTGATGTCAGGTGAAAATGACAAAGAAAAAAAAAATAAAAATAAAAATAAAAATAAAAAAGGAAACTAAAAAATAAGAAAAGAAAGAAATAGTCAAAACAAAACAGAGCTTCCCGCAAAACCACAATATGGCCGTAGCTGATTTTTGATTTATTCATCCAAAAAGTCAACGATTCGTCAGTGAGTCCGTCAATCTTCTCAATTTAGTTAACACCTCCTGTCAAAACCACGTGGGACACTTTTTATCTGTTTTCAGCCGATATCGGAATTTTTTCCAAGTGAAGAGGGCCGTTAATGACATCACATTTCACACTGAGTCTTCGGCTCTCACTAAAGTCTACTGATTCTGCTTCGAAACGAGAAGAAGATACCATTGTATTCTTAATTTCATGTAGGTCTACTGAATAATGGTTTTAATGTCGTTGTTAGTCGTAAGACACCGTCATGACTGACGTCATCACACGAAGTGAAAAATAATGCATTGTGAAATGTGTGATGTGTATCTTGCTTTCTTGCTTTGTGAGCAATATGCCGCTTACTGGGAAACATCATTGTCATCATCAAAATCGATTTTTATTGCCATTTCACAACGCCTTGTTTTTTACGTAGTACTATGACGTTAGTTATGACGGCGTTTTACGACTAATAATGAAATTAAAGCCTTTATTCAGTAGCCTTACTGGAAATTAAGGATACCGTGATCTCTTCCTTTCGTTTCGAAGTGGAATCAGTAGACTTTAGTCTGAACCAAAGACTCAGTGTGAAATGTGACATCACTAAAAAATGAAAGTCATGCTCTGGTAGGCACATAACAATTGTTTTCTTTCTTTTTTTCTTAACCTGCTAGCGCTGGCGATTTTCGTGCTACAGGTACCATTCCAAAGCTCTTTACTGTTTTTTGCTATGGAGATCCCATTTCTTTTCATTCTTTTTTTTAAAGTAGGTTCTGCTTTTTGCAATTTTTTAAATATTTTCACTGTAACAGTAACTGTTAGAGTTTAACTGTTGTTATTTTTTTATAAAATTCTTGAGAGCATACCTCAGAATACCTATCACCAAAATTTTATTCAGTTACTGTCAACGCTATGGTCTCATGTATCGGGGTAGTTATATATATATATATATATATATATATATAATCAATCTGTACCTATTTAAATAAGAAAAAAACATATTTTCAGATGTAAAAATACTTTATGAAAGTGAAAATATATATAATAGGGTGGATCGAAAAACGTGTTTTTTCTGCAATTCAATTCTAATAGCGCGGAAAACTTGCGCATAGGCGTCATTATAAATGAAAAAATATTTTAAAAATTTTTGTTCAAAATTTGAAATCGCGCAGAAGGCCTAAAGTTACCAAAAGAGTCAAAATACCGGTAAATTAAGAAAAAAATGCGAAAATTACAAAAAAATACATTTTTTGTTCTAATAGTGAAAAAAGTGTTTTTAAGAGTGTCCTTAATGCATACAAAGTATAATTAGACCCATTCTTGTTTTACTGAATTCGCGCAAAAGGCCTAAAGTTGCGGGTTGTATCGTAAAAAAACGATATTTCATGCTTTTCGACAATTTTTAAACATGTGTCAAAACCCATAAAAGTTTTATTTTTAATTTTTAATAGAGTAAAAACCATTCAAAATAGTTTTCCCAATCCAGAAATAATACTTTCAGACCTGTTATTCCTTAACTGTATTCGCGCAAGAGGTCTAAATTATAGTATAAGTTAAGTTATAGAGTCCCGTAAAAACGCCGTTTTCCATATCTGATGAGTGTTTATTTAACACATTAAGGTTTGTAATAAGACTCTAACAAATGATTTACAAAGAATGTATTAGCCAAACATATCATATTGCAGCTCTCAGCTCATTTCAACATTTAATCTGTGGTGAAATGACCCAGGACGTGGCTGCAAGGCGAGTCCCACCTCCACCCTACCCAACCAACCACCAGGGTGAATTTTATTTACAATATTTACAGTAACTATTTACTTTGTACAATGCATATATGTTCGTTGTAGGCAAAAGGTTATTTACATAGAAGCCCCTTTGATTTCTGACTTTGAATTAAATGTGGGCATCAGTTGCCTTGATTTTCAAGTAGCTCTTATATAACCATCTCGATTTTCATGCCCGCACACTTTTTCTGCTGCTTCTGTAACCAGTTTTACACACCTCTCAACTGACTGGGTGTGGCATGGGAATTTGAGGTAGTTAAACTCTGGTAGCGCTTTGTGTTTCAATAAAGAAGCAATGTATTCAGTTGGCATCTTGGACAGTAGTGGCGGCGGTGTTAACTTGCAGATTGACAAATCAATTAGTTCGGTATAGTCGTTTGCACTAAAATTTAATGAAGTTATTTTGAAATCTCTTACATAACCTTCAGCTGATGGCTCATTTCTGGATTTAAAGATCCTCCTGTAGTCATATGCACCTGTTTGGTTTGATATAAAGAAAAACTACACTGTGAAAGATGGACCGAAGCATATTTTGAAGGTAGTTAAAACAACCAGGCATCTACCGGACAATATCAAGCAAATCATTGATCCAGTAATTCAAAGGAACGCATTCTTCTGCCACCCTGAAAATATGATGTTGGCTATGATAATGGATAAGAGACCACACATTAGAGAACTTGGCTACAGGAGGATCCTTAAATCCAGAAATGAGCCATCAGCTGAAGGTTATGTAAGAGACTTCAAAATACCTTCAATAAATTTTAGTGCAAACGACTACACCGAACTAATTGATTGGTCATATGCAAGTTAACACCGCCGCCACTACTGTCCAAGATGCCAACTGAATACATTGCTCCTTTATTGAAAGACAAAGCGCTACCAGAGTTTAACTACCTCAAATTCCCATGCCCCACCCAGTCAGTTGAGAGGTGTGTAAAACTGGTTACAGAAGCAGCAGAAAAAGCGTGCGGGCATGAAAATCGAGATGGTTATATTAGAGCTACTTTAAAATCAAGACAGCTGATGCCCACGTTTAATTCAAAGTCAGAAATCAAAGGGGCTTCTATGTAAATAACCTTTTGCCTACAACGAACATATATTCATTGTACAAAGTAAATAGTTACTGTAAGTAAATATTGTAAATAAAATTCACCCTGGTTGGTTGGTTGGGTAGTGTGGAGGTGGGACTCGCCTTGCAGCCACGTCCTCGCCGTGAGTCCTGGGTCATTTCAGTACAGATTAAATGTTGAAATGAGCTAAGAGCTGCAATATAATATGTTTGGCTAATACATTTTTTGTAAATCATTTGTTAGAGTCTTATTACAAACCTTAATGTGTTAAATAAACACTCATCAGATATGGAAGACGGCGTTTTTACGGGACTCTATAACTTAACTTATACTATAATTTAGACCTTTTGCGCGAATACAGTTAAACGAATAACAGGTCTGAAAGTATTATTTCTGGATTGGGAAAACTATTTTGAATGATTTTTACTCTATTACAAATTAAAAATAAAACTTTTATGGGTTTTGACACATGTTTAAAAATCGTCGAAAATCATGAAATATCGTTTTTTTACGATACAACCCGCAACTTTAGGCCTTTTGCGCGAATTCAGTAAAACAAGAATGGGTCTAATTGTATTTTGTATGCATTAAGGACACTCTTAAAAACACTTTTTTCACTATTAGAACAAAAAATGTATTTTTTTGTAATTTTCGCATTTTTTTTTTTTTTTTTTATTTACCGGTATTTTGACTTTTTTGGTAGCTTTAGGCCTTCTGCGCGATTTCAAATTTTGAACAAAAATTTTTTAAATATTTTTTCATTTATAATGACGCCTATGCGCAAGTTTTCCGCGCTATTAGTATTGAATTGCAGAAAAAACGCGTTTTTCGATCCACCCTAATATATAAGCATATAATTTAAATTGAATAAAATATAACTCTGAGGAATTCAGGAACGTAGCAGATTGTTTTATTTGAAAATTACCTTGATTTGTAAATAACAGTTTATTCATCTCTTTGTGCGATAATATTTTACGTACCAGAACTAGTCAGTTTTTACTTTTCAGTTATTTTTTTTTTAAGTTTTAAATATATATATATATATATATATATATAGCAGGTTTTGGCCGCTTCGCTGAGCATTATACATAAATGAGTTGTCAAAATTCCATTATATTATTAATAATCTAAGTTGAAGCTTCCTCTGTATTCCGTAGAGGTTTTTCTCGCTCGCAACGTGAGGGTTCCGCGTCCACACTGCCTTCGGCACATACTACCCGCTTCTTACTTCCCCTTCCCCAGCAGCTAAGTTAGAAGTTTTGCGAAATCTCTCCAAAGTACATAATGCGTACACCCATTCAACATCCACACACCAAACGCATCATTCTAAGATAATGTAAAACGAATTCAAACAGAATAACGTGTTTTTACGCGTGTTTATTGCCCCCCCCCGACACCAAAGGGGTAAGTGGGTGAATTTCGTAAAATCTCGTTACAATAACTGTCAGATACATATAAACAATTTGCGCACCAAATTTCTTAACCGCAGATCCCATAGCTTTCCCACGACAAATTTAGCGCTAACGGGGGGAGGGGGAGTCTTGAATTTGCAACTCCCCCCCACTCAAAAAAAAAAAAAATCGAAAATAACAAAAACAAAGAAAATGTGTTTTTGAAAATGTTCTAAAGAAGGCACGTGGCTATTTTCAATACCCTTGTAACATGTTTAGTAGAGCTCTACTAAAAAATCAGGAATTTCTTAAATTTCCCCCTCAAAAAACGATTCCCCCCCCTCCTTTAAGTATCAAGAATTCTAAAATCGTACATAATGTTTTATTTATACTCAAGTCTAGTCTCATCATGTGCAATTTCTTCACCGTGATGTAATTTAGGGCCGAGTTATGCTTACAAACGTTTTTTTGCTTCCTGTCCCGCTGGGGGGAAGGGGGTATTTCGATAAATCCCGTTTCTTTAGGTGCCGGTTGCATATGAAAATCCTCCCTTCCTTCTTTTAAAATTCGAAAATTCCTAAATCGCAGATAGTGTTTTATTTTTACTCATGTCTAGTCTCTCCATGTAAAATTTCTTTATTGTGAAGTAATTAGGAGCCGAGTTATACTTACAAACGTGTTTTTGACATTTCGCCCGCAGGGGGGGAACGGATGGGGATATTTCGGGAAAGTTGATAGATATAATTTTAAGTTGGGTAAAGATGTAAGTTTCTGCCAAGCGCTGTTGAATTCAGTACAGCCGTTCTCAAGTGATACCCGGACAAACGTATTTTTGTCTTTTGCCCCGCAGGGGGGAACGGGGGGGAATTTCTGAAAAGTTGATAGGTATAATTTTAAGTTGGATAAAATCTAAGTTTCTGCCAAGCGCTGTTGAATTCAGTCCAGCCGTTCTCAAGTGATGCCTGCACAAACATGTTTTTGTCTTTTGCCCCCCAGGGGGAACGGGGCGGGATTTCTGAAAAGTTGATAGATATAATTTTAAGTTGGGTAAAGATCTAAATTTCTGCTAAGCGCTGTTGAATTCAGTCCAGCCGTTCTCAAGTGATGCCAGGACAAACGTGTTTTTGTCTTTCGCCCCCCAGGGGGGAACGAGGGGTAATTTCTTAAAGGTTTATAGGTATAATTTTAAGTTGGGTAAAGATCTAAATTTCTGCCAAGCGTTATTGAATTCAGTCCAGCCGTTCTCAAGTGATGCCCGGACAAACATGTTTTTGTCTTTTGCCCCCCAGGGGGAACGGGGCGGGATTTCTGAAAAGTTGATAGATATAATTTTAAGTTGGGTAAAGATCTAAATTTCTGCTAAGCGCTGTTGAATTCAGTCCAGCCGTTCTCAAGTGATGCCAGTACAAACGTGTTTTTGTCTTTCGCCCCCCAGGGGGGAACGAGGGGTAATTTCTTAAAGGTTTATAGGTATAATTTTAAGTTGGGTAAAGATCTAAATTTCTGCCAAGCGCTATTGAATTCAGTCCAGCCGTTCTCAAGTGATGCCCGGACAAACGTGTTTTTGTCTTTTGCCCCCAGCGGGGAACGGGGGGGAATTTCTGAAAGGTTGATATAGATATAATTTTAAGTTGGATAAAGATCTAAGTTTCTGCCAAGTGCTGTTGAATTCAGTCTAGCCGTTCTCAAGTGATGCCCGGACACAGGCCCGGACACAGACCCTGACTAACGGCAGGGCATACGGGGCAAATGCCCTGGGCCCCCTTCTGGAAGGGTCCCCCCCTACAGGCGTATGCAGAAATTCTGAAACCTAAAGAGCTCTTATGCTACCGCAAGGGGGCCCCCAGAATAGGCTTGCCCCGGGGCTCCAGGTAGTCTAAGTCGGGCCCTGCCCGGACAAACGTGTTTTTGTCTTTTGCCCCCCCCAGGGGGAACGGGGGGGGAATTTCTGAAAAGTTGATAGATATAATTTTAAGTTGGGTAAAGTTCTAAGTGTCTGCCAAGCGCCGTTGAATTCCGTCCAGCCGTTCTCAAGTGATGCCCGGACAAAAAAAGCGACAGACAGACACGATGACACACACACACACACACACACACACACAGAGGCAAAATTTTCTGAAGTCATTTTCGGCTTTCATGGTGTGTGAAACGTGAAGATATCGCAAAATTTTTCGATTCTGATAAATTTACAGACAAAACTCTGATTTTATTAATATAGATATAGATATACATATAAAACTATTGAAATGAATTTATATAAATATGAATTTAAAGATTCGAAAAACCAAAAGTTTAAAAGAATCCGTACTATTTGCAAGAATGATAATGATTTGAAATGTGCTCTTGAAGATCTAAAAAATACCTTGCAAATTAGTTGTTACCCGTCCCAATATTTAACCGTGTGTTTCCAGTGTTTTCCTCATTCGGTTTCTTCTATTTCCTCATTCAAGGACGATATTTAAAAACTGTCCAGTAGCCCCGTCGTTTGAAGAGGCTTCGTTTATCAGGTAGAGGTTTTATTTTACTTTATTTTATTTTGGTTCGTTTTTTACTATCTTGTTTACATTTCGTAATTCTTTATATTATTGTATCTTTTTTGTGAATTAATTTAATGTAATTTATAACATTTGCAATTTTGTAATTTTATATTTTTTAGTATTTTATACATTATATATATATATATGATTGATTTCGCTTCAATTAATGATGGTTTTCTGTTTGGTGAGAATTTGGGAGCTAAGGATAGTTATTAGCTAACTGCTACTGTCCTTACAGAAACTTCTCTTTAACCCCTACATTGAGTGGCTCCCTGATGAAGACCTTAGTGTATTTGTGGGTTTAATTTCGTTCATTTGTTTATATATATATATGTTCATACAGGACATATTTTCTGAAACTTGGATAAAGAAGTTTCCGTCTAGTGTTTATGTCGAAGATTTTTGAGTTCATTGTAAGCTAAATAAGCTGATATTCCGTTCCGCCAGCTGAATTTTCTTAAATATGGATATATGGATCTGTATCTATAACTAGATATCTCCTAATAATCAAATTACTTGCTAGTAGACAGCGCGGTACACTACTATCAATGTCCACATAATATGGCACGAATTGCGTAAAACATTAAAACTTCTTATTAGATAACAATTCCCAAATTTTCAAACGATAGGTGAATTTTGTATACTTATTTTAGCCAAATAAAATCTGTGGTTACAAAAAAAGACCTCGAAATGGGGCGATGCAAAGAAATGGGATTTCGATGTAAAGTACACATTTTTATGAAACATCAATGCATTATTTTAAACATCTGATTGAGATGGAAAAAATAAAACTAAATATTATATATTATACGAAAATACCATTTTCTCAGATGTCCTTACTTTTGAGTAAAAATAAACAAAGAAATTTTTCCTCACAAGCCAAAACAAAAACAAAAAAAAAAAAATGTTACCGAATGTCAATTATTTATTTCAAAATTTTAAATTTAAATTACACTTTAAATTTAATTTGTAATACTTTTCAATAAAAATATCATTCTTTTAAATTATACAAAATAATCTGGTGCTACACGCAAGCACATTTTTCTTACCTTGAAATTCAATACTATAAAGTCAGATTGGAGATTAAAAGGTGAGATAACAAGCGCTGTTCTATAAAACTACGTTAAAAAATATTCAAAAAAGATTTTGGAGAACCATTATTTAACAAAAAATTCTCTATGAGGTGTATGTGTGTGTGGAGGGGGGGGGGGTTCCATCCTCCTATAAACTCCGTTTAACCATTGTTCATACATTTATATAAAATTCAAAGCTATTATTAAATATAAAAGTTCATTTCCAATTATTTAGACAACTTTCACAAACAGCATTTGAAACTTAAAATTCTTGATCAAATTATTGAAGTAACAACCTGATATTCACATTAAAATACAACATTTTAATTGTCAAAAATTATATTTTTCTGAGTAACTCTAATAAGAGATATAGACAAAGATCAAAAGTAATTTGACTTCAGCATTCAGGGAACCTCAAAACGTATAATTATTCGAATCGATTTGTGTGAGGTTTATTTTTTGTTTGCAACTGCAAATTCATATATATAAACTGTCTAATTTTTTTTCTTTTTCGGAGATAATTCACAATGCAGTTTGGGTAACCCTGTTAGATATTCAGTCAAAAGCTTTTCTTTTTTATCAGTAAACAATTGCTCAGTTTTGTAATTAGGGTGCATATCCACGTCTTCTCTTTTTTTTTACTCAACTTATATATATATATATATATATATATATATATATATATATTTATTTATTTATTTATTTACATACCTCTTAGGAGTTATTTGTGCAATAGTATAATTAATAGCATTGCTATGAACACTAAAAATTTCATCAGTAGCTTTCTTCGCTGCTGTCTTCATAACTTCTGTAGCATATATAGATTTCTGTATGGATATTCAATATTATTTAACTAAGGGAGCCTTGGCCCAGTGGCCGTTCTTCCCTTACAGGAAGTGGACTAAGCCTCCCCAACTAGCCATTTTGTTAAGAATGACACATGGTGATTTTAAGTCTACTTCATTGAACATATGTTATATCGTATTCAAAACATTAATATAACAGTGTTTATAAAATCCAACTTATTAAAAATTAATTCAATTGGTTTCTCTGAAACATTCTTACAAGTTATGCTTAAAAAACTTACTTTTTGGATTGAAAAACTTTCTTTTTCGATTTTCTCGACACTGTTAAGAAGTAGATTTATCAAAATAAGGTAGATGTGGAGCCGCTTAAATAAAATATATAGGTCGACGCATCGCCGCCATTTATTTGCCTCGGATGAGGGCAGCATTCCCGCTTGGCGTTTTTATCGCTTAACTAGCGATTTTAAGAAATCTTGATCTGAAGCTACGATAGGTCAAGAACAATGAACAACAAGTAATATCCCTAACAACACATTTATACACAGTACATTCTTGGTATGTTTTTTCATTTTCAGGATATTGTGTGGACGTACTGGTAAATACGATGTTTTGTTAGGACTGTTTCTGTCTGTTTCAAATACAAATCATAACTTTTTGAAAAAAAAAAAAAAAAAAAAAAAAAAAAACTTACTGTTTAAAAGTGGAAAATCTTTATTTATTTGATTACTTTTTCTGCTATTTCTAGCATATACTATTCATTTTAAAAAACGAAACTTAAAATAAAGGTAATTACGACTCGGAAATTAAACAAGTTTGGCGACCCCAGAAAATGTCGCCAAAATTTAAACGCACAGTAATAAAAGGTCTTCTTTAATTAATTTATGGTTATTAACATAAATCTTACGATTAAAATAGCACATTCTTTGCATTTTTACGTTTGAACATGTGAAAGACACAGAGAAATATATATAAAAATTATATTATTTTATTGTTCCTAAATTATCGTATTGACATTTGACATTTTATGTCGCTTTCTTGAGTGATTACAGCAATTTATCACTAAACAATCTCCTATATGATTATTTACCGAGCTAAAATTATGAAAATGATTAAAAAATTAAGTCCAAAGTAATACAAAACGATAGAAATAATGGCTGTCGTTTGTTTATCTAGGGAAAACGCTTGGTACATGTGGCAACCCTAAAGCAACAAAATGCCTGATGCGCCAGCTCGTATATATAGGAGCCTTAGATAGATGTACAATGACGTCAGCAGCCTTGACTACCATCTAGTGAGAAAATGTTAAAATATTTTTAAATACTAAAATTGAAGTGTGGTCCAAGCCTCCTTTATGGCCAACCCGAGTGTCCCCTTATATATGTGTAAAAGAAAGTAAAAATAAATAAATAAATAAATAAATAAATAAATAAATAAATAAAAAAAAATGACAACTCCCTTCAAAAACGTGTATTGGGATGGGAAAAGTTTAACGAAAATATTAAAATCCCTTTCATGAAAACAACCAAAGTATCTTGTTTAAAATATTAAAAAAAATAATAATAATAATAGTTGATAAATATTTTTAACCCTTTAACCGTTACAGTTTTTTTTTGTCACTCAATAGCTGAAATGAAAGGGTAATGTGACATTTTTTTGAAAAAAAAATTAATAGAAAATAAGATTACTGAATATCCACAGAGTTTTTTTTTTTAATTCCTGCCTTACTTACTATTATTTTTATTAGTTATTAAACAGATATACACTTAGAAACTACTACTCGACTAAAGGGTTAACTGGCAGTAACAGTAGGTTCGTAGAATTTCACAGAATAATAAATTTCCATGTCACTGATAGTGTCAAAAACCGAAATACTAAAATTCAGTAAAAGTAACACTCACCCAAGCAGCACCGAAACGTTCTCTGAACGTTCAAAAATTGTTCTGCAAACACGTTCTAAGAACGTTCACTTTGAACGTGCTATAGACGTCTATTTGTCCATCTTAAAGAGGTACAATAGTACGGTTCAGAGAACGTTCAATGAACGTGTAACTATCACCATTGGTGTTATAGAAGCGTTCTGAGAACGTTCTATGTATACGGTCTCAGAACGTTCTAAACGTGTTTAGAACGTTTTCAAAACGTTATACACATTTTCAGAACGTTCTAGAAAACGTACTGTAAACGTTCTAAAATAGTGTAGAAACGTTCTGAAAACGTTCTATACACACGTTCTCACAACGTTATGTAAACAATTTTTGAACGTGCTAAAAATGTGTTTCATGTATAATAAAATGGAAGAACTCGCAACATTTGTTCCGGGTCGAAAGAAGACACGACCTTTCGTCAGACGAACATAGTAGGCACGAATGCTGCAAATACAAGAGCTACGTTGCAGTTTTTTTTTTGCAGCACTCGTGCCTACTTTTTTCGGTTGATGAAGGGTTGTGTCTTTTCTCGACCCGAAACAATTGCTTGATATAATATTAATAAAATAAAATAAATAATTAAATAAAAATAAATAAATAAACTTCAAAATTTGGAACATTTAGAAGTATTAAGAATCACCTTCATATTGTTTGTCTATGTTTTTTCTTTCTTTCTTTTCTTTCTTTCTTTCTTTTATTTTTCTTCCTTTGGGATTTTGTGATTTTTTTGTATGTACGTGTGCATATTTGCCTTTGTGTTATAAAATTTTACATACACGTCTTCAAATATAATAACATACAGTATTTTCATTTTTTTTTTTCTTTTTTGAAAACTATAATCAAAGAAAACTGAAAAATTTTAAGATGCTCCTTACTGACTAATTATTATTTTTCCCTTTGATTTTACATTATTATATTTTAACAATAGAACTTAACCATATTTGGGTAATTAATTTGTGAATTTCTTGTTAAGTTAGAATATATATGTTTAAATACTGAAACTTATTGCAAACTTTTGGCATTCAAACATAGAACTATTTTTAAAAATTTAACTTATCAATGAATTCACAAATGAATACCTAGATATGTTATATATTCTATTGATAAAGAGTAATAATGTACAAATGATGGGAGAAAATAAAAATATTTAAGAGAAGTATTAAAAAAAAAATTAATTAATTAATCTATTTTTTTTTTTAATCGATTTTGTGACGTTTTAATTTTAAAGTATTGATTTAAAGCTTATGAATTTTACTTACACATGCATTGAAATATAACAATATAAAATATGATAAAATTTCTTGAAAATCTTTTAAATATAAAATAAATAAATTTTAAAAATTAAAATATTTTTTTTTTAATTTTTAGAGAGCCGGCTGCTAACTATTTTTTCCCTTGATTTTACAATACTACAGTGTAACAATAAAATCTAAACAAGTATACTTAAATATATCTAACATTAAATTGTAATAATACAAAATCGAATGGGGAAAAAAATAGTAATAATAATAAATAATTAAAAGGTATTTAGCATGAAAAATTTAAAAAATTAAAGTTTTCAAATTATTATTATTATTACTTTTTATTTATTTTTTTATTTTTTTTTAATGGTTTTTGAAAACTTTAATTTATTTAATTTTGTTAAATTTTAATGCAGATTTGGGCAAAACTATGCAAATCCTAGACTAGACATATGAAAATTGTGTAGAATAAACTTATCTGTAATAGTGTATCCAAATGTCAGGAAGAAATCTTAAACCAAACGCGATGAAAATGATGGCAGAAAAAGTTACCGTTATCTATCTTGGACCTTGGAGTCCGTTTTCGTGCTTCCGTAGTCATAACTGGCAAACCCAATAAAAATTTCACAGTTTGGCGAATTTTTTCGTTTTTTTTTTAATTAAGATTCAAGATTCAGCAAAATGTATGTCACTTTTATATTATTAATTGAAAAGGAATTTATTTTAGTTATATTTATTATTTTTATGAGAAATAAAAAACTCAAAATTTTTATTTAGATTTTTTTTTTTTTTTTTTTTTTTTAATATTACGTGTTATTGCGTATCTATTTAATAATATTTTACAAAATAATTGACGTTTATTATGAAGTAAAATATAAAAATTTTATCGTAAATAAAATAATCGCATACCTGCTTACAATTACAATACAATAAATTACAGGAAATGTTAAACTCGTGTCTTGTGACTATCACACAATTCTTTTCTTTATTTTCTAATACAATTCACATAGTTTAGATCAAATCACACATTTTACATAGTAAAAAAATTGAAAACAAAATAAAATAAAATAAATAAATAAATAAATAATAATAATAAACTTTTTTTTTTTATTTTATTAAAAAAATATCGATAACTTTGTTTTACATTATCACAGATAAGTGATTCAACCGTTCGTTTTAAAAGATATCAACGAGTAATTTTGAAAAAAATATTATAAAAATTTACATACCCGAGGAGTGGGGAAGGATTGTTAAAAGTCTTCATGTTCACCGTTAATATTACAAAAAAATCAGTTTCACAATGTTCAGCTAAAGAAATCCCTATTGTGTGCATTTATAAGAAATTTTCTCCTCTATTGTAATACTAAAATTTTGAAAAAATAAATGACAGCGCGACTTGTTAAGCGTTATATGTGTAAAAAAAAAAAAAAAAAAAAAGGTAATAATCACTAACTTATATCAAGATGGAGCTAAATATAAGTTTTCATAAAATTCTGTTCATTAGTTTTTGACCTAGAGTTGACACAAAATTCTTATCACACATATTCATACACACAGACAAACATGCATTTTCTAAGAAATATCAATTTTTTATTAGAACATCTTAAAAAGGGAAAAATCTATCGAAACGCGAAAGTCAAAAATATTTACGAATCAAATCTTTCTTCTTTTTATTATAGAAGAAAGTAATAAATAAATAAGGAAAACAAAATTTTTAGCTACTTTTTTTTATTGTTTCAGCTTCTAAATTTACAATATCATAAAGATCATTTACAACGTATCATCACTGTTTATTATTATTATGTTTGTTACTTACATAAGAAAAAAGCACTAGATTTCTGAAAATGTTCAACTTCCGGTTTTCGATAAATATACACGTTTTGTGATTTCTGAGTATGATTTGGCTTTTTTATCATTTGAAAATGCCTGTGAGTTCGTTAATAAATAAATAAATAAATAAATAAATAAATAAAAATGTGGACGCGGTTTCTCACAAAGCAATTGACGCAAAGTAACATAATATTTGAATGGACCTGGAATTAGTGCTTAGTAGCTTTTAAGATATTATCGTCCATCATGTGGCGCTGATATAATGTGATCCCATTTAAGGAAAGATTGTATCACAGCTTGTATGATACATAAATGCACTAAAGTTATATATGAGATCAGCATTATGTAAATCTCTGCTGATTCAATTTGGGTGCATATCGGTCGACAGGTGCCTCTGCTATGCTGCAATTTAATCTTGTTAACGGGAAGCAATATATCAGTTTCTATGATATTTAAAGTCATCACATTTTGTTTGTGAGATGGCTATTGTAAAGTTAAATAAATTAATTTTCCATATCGTCTATTTTAGGTAGCGCTACTACGTTGAAGTTTTACCCGTTTAGTTAAAATCTTATTTCAATTTCTGTCATTTAAATACACCAAACTTGGTATGTGAAAAATATATTATTAAAATTTATTCTGATTAAATGCGGATATAAATTGGCAAACAAGTTGTGCTGCTATTACTTTGTACGATTTCTAGATGTCTACACTTCAGCATCAATTGCTGAAAATTACACGAAATTACAAATAAAAAGTTTATTATATGGAAGTAAATTGATTAAAATTCTGTATATGCTAATCGTAGGTAACGCTGTTCATATAGAATGATATAAAAGAAAGTTTTATGATGGTCCGAGCATAACTAATTTTGTATTATATGTGTGTCTCTCAACGAAAAAATAGTTATATTTTTATTGATACGAGTATAATACAGAAATTATTTATTTTTTAGTAATAAATTTCATAATTAACAAAAGAGAAAAATAATTCGGACCTCATAGTTTATAAAAAATTTTCCATCTCTACTTCACTATATTGTTTAATTTAGTGATAAACCCTAGAGATAATGCCTTAAAATATGCTTGATTTCAAATGAAGAAGAAGAAATCTCCCAAAATATATCTTTAGAGCTTTATATGGAAAATAAAAGTTTAAAATAGGTTATTTTTTAAATAGCTCTTATATCGTATAAAATTTTTGTGAACATTATATGCTGTGTAACAAAAAAGTATAGAAATAAAAAAAATTTATACTATTGAATATTTACAAGGAGCAATTTCGAATTATATATCATATTTTTTCGAAAAATATTTGTGAGACCCTTTAAAACAATCATTAATATTAATCATAGCATATCCTACACGTTTTATTTTGCCAAATCGCAATAAATATGCCAAAATGATATACATTCCTGCTTCCTGCGTAGTTTAGCAGAGCAGATGGACCCAGCACACGTGTCGGGATAATTGCTGATTAGGCGAAATGCAGTTCAAACATTAACATCCGCTTTTGATTCGGAATTTTTATACTATTTAAAACTTAAATATTTTTATAACTAGTATATTGCGGCCATTACAAATCTTTCTTTTATGCTTTTCTGTACAAGTACATGATATTTATTAAAATTATTTTCTATGATGAATACAGACGATTTTCATCTGAAAGAAGTAAAACATTAAGCATAAAAAAAAAAAAAAAAAAAAAAAAACTATGGTATACAGAAGATATTTTAGAAAATGTGTTTTATAAATAAAAAATGTAAAAAACTGATAATATTGTTTTAAATTTTCACAGTTTTTTAGGGTTCAAGCATTCGTTTTAAAGGTATGGATGACTTTCTTTGTAAAACAAACATGTTGAAATTTTAACCCATAGGAAAAAGCGATGACCTACAAAAATCACCCCTTGATTTTTTTTTTCTAGTTGGCTATTGCTATTACACACACACACACACACACATATATATATATATATTACATAATTTCAATATCACATTTTTATAGTATTTTTAGTTTAGAGCACTTTTAAGTAATAGAAAGTATGCTATTGCTTTTCCGTTAACGAAATTAAATTGCAACGTACCAGCGACACCTGTCGATCGATATGCACCCAAATGGAATCAGCAGAGTTTTATATGATATCAATATTCCATATCAAGTGTGTGTATTTATAATCAAGTGCATTTATAAGTATTACTGTATTTATAATAATTTATATCACAAAATCTGAAAAATTGCTTTATGTTAGCGGGATTAATTGCAGAACAGCAGCGCCACCAGCTGGCCAATATACGCTTCTAAATTAGATCAGCGTAATTTTACATAATATCTTGCTTACATGTTAATTTGGTGCATTTATACACCGTAGAATCTGAGATATAACTTCCCCGATTTACAAAATAGCATCACCACCTTTCATTCGATACATTCAAAGAAAATTCATCAACAATTTAGGTCAAGATCTAACTAAATATCAAATTTTGCGAAATTCCGTTCATTGGTTTGTGAGATACAGAGTCCACAAAATTTTTACAATACACACACAAAAAGACGGACACGCAGATTGAAATTTTCTGAAAATGGTCGAATTGTATCCTGGATATCTCAATTGTATAAACTGCTGGAAAACCAGAAGTCAGAAATTTTCAATTATAAAATGCATTTTTCTCAGAAGAAAGTAGAAATACTATTACGTTAACTCAATATACCTCTGCTAAAATTTTATGAAACACATAAGATTGAATATCTGAAAAAAAAAAAACAGTCCGGAGTAATATGTTTTATTAAATTCAAAAAATAAAATTATAAATACAGATAATTAAACTTTATTTTTTTTTTCCTATTACCTCATCACTATTACCATTCTTTAATAACATGTTAACAAGACGTAAAACTAAAAATAAGGCAACATAAACAGGACCCGACTATGCTTTTTGAACACCCGGGGCACTGATACTATTTGGAGGCCCTCCTTCTGTTTTACAGAGCTTGTCACAGAGTCTCCCCCCCAAAAAAATCTTATTTTTAGTTTTATTTATTTATTTATATATGTAAAAAAAAATCTATTTTAAACAATTTATGCTGTGTAGTGGACTCTTTAAATTTCTCATCTGGTTATACCTTCTATTTCTGTAGTTTATTATCATCCCATAAGAAAATCATTAGTTTTAAGATCAAGACAAACGAAAAACAAATAAAGCATATTGGTCAGCTAATATAAAAGCTACCTTACTAGTTTCAGAAATTAAAGGCAAAATTAAACACATGTTTAAGCTCTTTAATGTACTCTAGAAAGAGAAATCAATTTTTGTTTTGACTAGACAACTCACATTAAAATTTATACTCTTACACTTCAGCTTTTAGAAGTGAGGCCCCCTAAATTTGGAGGCCCTGGGCCAGTGCCCCGTGTGCCCGTGCCATAATCTGGCTCTGAACATAAACAGAGAAAAAGACATTTTGTCTTATTCGTTACAACCACACTGAGACAGAACGTGTTACGACGGTGATACACTAGAACGTTTTTCTTAGAACTAAAATTGTACGTTTTATAGATGGTACAAAGCAAACCTTTTTAAAACGTTCTAAATATTACTATTTCTGAACGTCTAATAGAACGTTCTTTTGACACGAAACACCGTGTTTGAACGATTGTAACCGTTATTAGACGTTCACAGAACGTTCCCGTGCTACTTGGGCAGTTTTCCCTTTTCTTTTGTTAATGTCAAAACAGTTCAAGATATATATATATATTGAAAGATATTGATTAAATGTGTATTATAATTGAAATGATCAGTGGTGTTGTAAGTTGATTCATTGGTTAGATAGCTGATGTATAAAATAAATAAATAAATAAATAAATAAAAATAAGTAATAGAGACTTTGTTGCATTTACTTAAACTTAATATCGTCACTTTAATTATTTACTTACACAGTTCAGTTATATTAATGTGACCACCACCAACTTTTGACGTCATCTCGAAACAAAGAAACACCGAAAGAATATGGAAGCACGAGAAGTGAAATCCAACGTTCAAAAGAGCATGATCATTGGCTTCCAGACCAAAGGTGAAAACTTTTGCGAAATATCTAATTTAGTAAACTTTTCGCGTGCCACCGTTAAGAAATTATACCGTGTACGGTAAAAAAGGCGCTATCAAAAATCAGCGACGTAGCAAGTGTGGTGCAAAACAGACAATTGATAACAGGCGAACAACAGCTACGGAGATTCTCTCGTTCAAATAGACGTGCAACTTTTGGCCATCTGACCAATCTGATGAATAGAGAGGCTACAAAGTGTGTCTCCATAGCGATAGTCCAGTGAATGGCTCTCCTCATAGGTCTCCGTAGCAGACGCCTGATTGAGCACCAGAATCGAAAATTGCTGTCGAAAATAAAGAAAGAAAATTCAAGCGTAGAAAACAACTTTAGACAGAATCTCATGGTAAATATTTCCTACTACAATAAATAGTGACGTTGCGAGCAAAACAAACTATCAGAAATTACCCGAATTTCTTTTTCATGTGATTTTTATTATTTTTTCTGCTCCACCGTTTTCTGAAGAGGACACTCCAGAAGTTTTCTCAGGATATTAAAACTTTATACAAACATTAAAAAAGAAATAATCAACTATTTTGTATTAAGAGAGACACATAATTGTATCTTGTAATTAATCGCTATATGTAATAAATGAAGCTGTGTATGTGTGACCGTCGTTTATTCAACTAACGACTGATCGAAGAGCTACACATATTTGCTTAGTGCAAATATGTGAAAATATATATGCAAAAATTTCCAAAAGTTTGAATAGTTTATTTATTTATTTAATCAATTCCAGTAAATTTCTGAAATGAACAAAACGATCATAAGTTCGATCCTCTATGGGCCAATATGTATCATTTTGCAGATAATTAATAGACAAAATGCCAATTGTTTAAAAAAAAATTGTCTTTACAGTAGTCTAAATACTGTGAACGTAGAAGACAAAAATGTGACAAGAAATAAAATTAAATTTAGAGGTGTTTTGGTCGCTTTCGGTGGAAATGGGGGATAGTACGAAATTTCGCATGGAGGTCTATTATGACCTCTACTGATGCATCTTGAATCACGATTCCCGAAAATTTGTTTAGTCGTTTTCTTTTTTAATTAATTAAATTCTAGAAATTTGTGAATGGAACGGCTCTTGAGATAAAAACGTAACAATGTAGACTATCTACGACCCATCGACTGTTAGTTAGAGCGCCATGCTAATAAAGCGTAGGGCATATATTCGACCTTCCAAGGGCGAAGATGTAAACTTTTGGAGATAATTAATAAAAAATACGCCAATTGATAATTTTTTTTTTCTCATTACGGTATCCTAAACCGTAAAGACGAGAAAGTGACGAAAAACAAAGTTAAAGTTAGAGGTGTGGCCTGAGTCGCTTTTTAGGTAAACGGCTCATAACAGAGCTAAGCATTTTGCCTAGAGGCCCGTTTCGACATCTCCTGATGCACCTCGAAGCACGAATTTCGATTTTTTTTTTTTTTTTTTTTTTTACCATTTTTTCTTAAATTAAGTAATTTTCTTTCTACTGGAAGAATTGTCTAGTGCTGTCATCTGTTGCCAAAGAATGAAAATGATAATCTGTTCAAGAAATGTTTGATCGAAAAATGTAATTTTTTAAAAATAGGAAATCCACTTATTGACCATTTAGCACCTAATTTGAAATGTCCGGTTAATGCTGAAATCCAAGCAGTGGGCACCCGGAAACGATATAGTGCATTCAAGAAGACGCTTCCAAGAGCATCATGGAGACGAAGCGAGAATTTAAACAATTTCGGTGATTTTTTATTTATAAATTTACTTAAATTATAGTGAGTAATGTTTTCTACATATTCTTTTATGTGACTAGTGATGCAGCCAGAGCAGCTTGTATAAAAATATGCAATTTTCTCGATTTTATTATATTTTTGTGCTATAATACAACCTCGAGGAATTTTTTATAACATTGCAGTTTTGTTTATTTCATAAGTAGCATTTATTTCAAGTTTCATTAGTATTCAATAATTTGTTAAAAATAATGTTAAAATATTCGGTTTTTTGAACATTATGATATCATGGTGCAATCGTGGACCCGTGACATATGTTCAAATAATTATGAAAATTTGTAAGCTTGTTAAAATAAATAAATAAATAAATAAATAAATAAATAAAAAGAAGAAGAAGAAGAAAGAATTTTTCTTTTTAACTGCAGCTCAATATGTTTATATTGACATGACCAATTATTTTATAAAATGTACACATTACTACAATATTAAATTATTATTTATAAAATATCATTTATAAAATATTTTTTTAAATACGTATTTCAGTAATATGTTAAGCAAAAACACATGTTTTTTTTTTTTTTTTTTTTTTTTTCGGTAAACCGTATTTTATTTAAATAAAATCAATCACACGGCTTCCTTTAACAACTATTACACGTATTTTTAAGGATAATGTGGTCAGAAGATATAAAATCGACCTAACAAATTAGACACCTGATAATTATCGTGCATCAGGAAATTGATATATGTGTATAGCCATATAAAATTGAATTTATATCGAATATATATATATATGTATCTGGATAGCCGTTTTTTGAAACACCAATTTTCGAAATCTAAAACTGACCTACTTAATCAGAATGATTGTTATTTTTCTGGTAATAATAATGTAATACAGGTAATAGGATATCTAAAATGGAATTTTTTGCAGCGAATTTCAAGAAAACCCTTTCAGTCAGTTCTCAGACATATACATTCATCAAAACGCACTTTCGAGACCTCAAACTGACTTACTTATACTGGAAAATTATCCGTTTTCCAGAATTAACCAACTAATACATACAAAAACACACCTAATATAGTTTTTATATATCAACTTTGATGGGAATCTTTAGAGCCGTTTTTGAGATACAGATTTACGGTTGCGCTTCCTGTTTTCTATGTTTTACTTCCGGTTTTCCAATTTTCACCAAAATTTGGAGAAAAAAAAAGTATCGGTACACCAGACATGTCTCACTTCTCAAGTTTCACCGTTTTTTCTTAATTAGTTTTGGATAAACGATCATCAGAAGTTTCCACACAAATCTACACACATTAACTAATTGTTGAAGTACACTTTTTTTTTACTCAGGAGACCTTAAAATATGTAAATCAGGTGAAAACTTTTGACAAAAATTTTTCAACGAATGCAATACTTCCGTTTCTACGGTAGTCGGATAATGGAAGTAAAAATACTATAAAATGAATAAAAAAATAATATATATATATATATTTTTTTTTTCATTTTCATTTCTTAAATAAGAATCATAAAGTTGCTTATCTTAGAAAAATCGCGTTTATTATTTATTTTCACTAAAACAGAAACAACATATTGAGCAAAAAACACGTAAATAAAAGATTCCATTAAATTTATTTTCAATAAAATTTTATACGATAATGACTAAAATTAAAAAATTAAAAATAAAGATAATTTTAAGAAATCACGGTTAGAAGCAAAATGAATGTAATAGTAAGCAAACTTTTTACGATGATTTATAAAAAAAAAAAAAAAAAAAAAAAAATATTAATTTATATTCTTAGGGCTCAAATTTCCATACAGTTAAAAAAAGTTCCTTAGTAAACTACTTTATACATAAAGACACTAATTTTCTATATTTAATAAACAGGTAATTAAGAAAATGATGTTATTTATTTTGTTGTTGATAAAGCTTCTTAATGAAGATGAATGTACTTGACAGCTCTCTGATAATTATGTCTCGGCTGCACAGATTATTTTTATTTTACTTAATGGAATATTGTCGTCTTTGAAAATTACAATATAAACATTTGAGTATGTGCATAAATTCAAAGAAAAAAGTTTATAGTAAATTACTTAGAATATTGTTTATATAAAAGCTAAAAAATGAATTAAAGGAAAAAAATATTATTTATTTTTCATAATTTACACATTACAAAATTTCTCACACATTATACAAAAAAATTCGTTGTAACTTTAATGTTTTATTGCGAAATACATAGACAATTATAGCAAATAACTATATACAAAATTATATACTGATTGTTTTAAAATCCATTGCATAAATTGAAAGGAACAATAGAAGATATAAAGAACATGAAAACTTCCCATAGAACATCGCGTTAAACTCATGCATCTACGACTTCACGCTGGAACGACTAAAGTGCATTAATAACTAGAAAAATATTTATCTGTTTAATTATTACAAGAATGGTTGAAAGTGGTGCCGTTTCCGTCATTGCATAGTCCACAACGACGTAAAAACGATTCTCGGACGAAGAATCCGGAAGACACACTTGAAGATCTCTAGTGTGGATTGTCGTCGCTGCGGCAGATGTGAAACGTAATCTGGCATCTTTAAGTGTGTCAGGGAATAATTTTTATGTCATTGTAGAATGCCAAATCACGTCAACGGACACAACTTCCAACAACACCTGCAATAACATTACGCTGAAAAAAAAATCCTGAGCCCTGATAACATTCCTGCTGATTCTTATATAAACTGACCTCCTGAATCCGTATATGACCTCCATTTTGCCCCATCACTCACCGTTATCTCAGGACGTCAACTCTTCCTCCAATTTTTATCACTCTTTGGTAACTTTGTGGAAATAGATTTGATTTGGAGAATGGAAAGTAATTATTAGTAATGTAATTTAATATAAGAAAGTAATTTAATATATATCCCCATCTTAAAAAAAGTATATAATGTATAATGAGTGATAGTAATAATTGATTAATAAAATATAACAAATGTAACTTATAATTTCAGTGACAAATACTCCCCCTTGCTGTAAATGTTCATGTTATTGAATTTTTCACCATTTTAGGCCCTCAGAAGATATTTAACAGTTAAAATATTTCTTTTCATCTCTATAATAAAATTACCGAAAAGTGGTAAAAATAAGGAGATGCCTCCAAAAAACAGTGGGTTGTAGGGCAAAATGACCAACTTATTCGGATTCAGGAAGTGATTTCACATAAGAATTTGCAAAATGGTATTGGGGGCAATTTTCCTGCCGAGCAGTGTAATTAATTAAATAAATACTTTTTTAAGTTAGCATTGTGCTTTTGTTGTTCCAGCGTGACGTCGAAACCTTCGTGATATTTTTTTTTTCAGTTTTTACCACCTCAATTTGTTTTGCAACTCCATGTTCCATGGTAAATTTTCATCCTCATGATAATTCTATCACCACTCTCCGTTTGTCGGTCGAATTTTGAAACACACTGTATATACACAAACACACACATCTATATCTATAAAAAAAATTAAGCTGGTTTGTGTACGGCTCAAAACTCAAAATGTTCTGCACCGATTGATCTCAAGTTTTGACACGAATATGCAACCCGTTTCAAAGATTGTTTTTATCTATTTTTCGCGTCAATAACATACTCGCGACCGCTAGAAAACAGCTTTTTTAACAGTCAGCAGTGTACCAACAAACTCGCCATACTGACACTGCAAATTTGCTTTATGTTTACCATTTGTTTTATACAACGCGTGCTGAGTAAAACATGAAAATGAAAATAATGTTGATGTTTCACTTTTTTTATTTTTGTGAATGTATGAGCACGCGGAAGTTAAAAATGTTTGATTTCGATGAATTTTATATAACAGTGCGTGCTCAATAAAAAATGAAAAGAAAAGTAATGTTGATGTTTAATTTATTTTTATTTTTGTGAGCATATGAGCATGTGATAAGTAAAAAGTTTGATTTTCGAACAATGGCATCTGTATACAATTTTTAGTTTTTTAGAAAAGGAAATAACTTTCCCATTTTTGCTTCGAAATGTATTGTTGTGATTATTGTTTATGTAGTCGAATTCTTCGCCTGTTACGCTTTGTGACTTCGTGTGGCAATAATTTTTTTTTATCCAACTTTCGTATCTCGGACTATACTTATTTTTCGATGTAACTACTTCTCAACTATTTCTCTTTTCGTCAGTAATGTTAACATCGTAAGAAACGAAAATGTGTATGCTCTATTACCGAAATAAATGCTTGCCTGAAATCCCATGAATTTGTGTGGCCATTTCAAAATGAAAATTTTTCGTTATTAAACTGTTTGTCCTATTTCTCATTTTTTTTTAACCTAGAGCTGTGAGAACCATAAGAGGTTATAATCTTATCCCTTCTGTCTGTCCCTGTGAAAACCGCAATAATGCCTCGCATAAAAAATGTATTGATATTGCCGGTAGGAGATTTTAGGCAAACATTGCCTGTAATTTCTCGATCGACACCAGCTGACGAAATAAATACTTGCCTAAAATATTCAACATTGTGGCGACATGTATGTACATTGCAATTGACCACAAATATGCGTGTCCAGTTGCAGAGCGATCAGTCAGTCTAGCTATTCTCACGACAGTTACTGGACATTGGGAACGGACAGCTGCAAGCCAATGAGACGTCAAGACGAATATCATTTCCTGATAATTTCTGTAGTTTAGTAAAATCGAAAGAAAAACTGATCTAATAAGAATTTCCTAATAATTAAATTAATTATAGGAATCACGATTGGCTCCGTGAACGAGCTATCCTTGCCGCAAAGAATAAAGATAACTATCAACTTAATAATGTTATTCAATCCAGCATTCAAAGTGAGGAAATTACATATAAGTCGATAGTCACCATTGTGGTAGCAGATGAAGTAGTTAATTATCCTATGGAATTTTTGAACTCACTTGATCTGCCAGGGATGCCACGACAAATATTAAAATTGAAAATAGGTGTGCCAATTATCGTGTTGTGAAATATTAATTAACCAAAACTCTGCAACGGCAGGCTACTCGCAGTTAAGAAATTAATGAACAACGTAAAGGAGGCAACGATTTTAACGTGGCTTTTCAAAGGTAAAGATGTCCTCATTCCTCGAATTCCCATAATTCAGAACGATACACCATTTAAATTTTAAAGGCTGCAATTCCCAATCCGATTGGTATTTGCAATCACAATCAATAAATCTCAAGGTCAATCTTTAGAAATGTGTGGCTTAGATTTAGGTGTGGATTGCTTCTCGCATGGACAACTGTATGTTGCGTGTTCGCGTGTCGGCAAACCAGATAGCATTTTATCTACGCAGGTAATGGAATAACAAAAAATATTGCAAGTATTTCAAAATTAAACTTCTATGAAACGTATGCTTTGTTTTGTTCCTCATTTCTCCTCCATGCAACCACAATGTGCCCCAGCAAAGCGTGGCAGGGTACACCTGGTATATATATATATATATATATATATATATATATATATATACACCATATATATATATACACATAATATTAAATAGCTGGCTAGATAATACTAGATTATAAAATTTTTCATTAATATACTTAATTTATATTAAAAACAAATCATCTTTTTTTATTACAAAACTTATTTATTATTAAAATAAAATGATATGTTTAACCAAAAAAGTGTTTCCATTTTAACCAACACCAATATTTTGCGCTATATGTTTCATTATTTTAATAGGGCATACTCCTAAAATTGCTCTAGCAAAATAATGAAATATTGCACAAAAATATTGCTGAAACTAAACTGGAACCATTCCATTTAATTTTTAAGTGCACTTTAACAAGTGCAAGCAGTATTTTGAGCAAAAGACACAAAACTGAATACTATATATATATATGTATATATATATATATATATATATATATATATATATATATGTATATATATATATATATATATATATATATATATATATATATATATATATATATATATATATATATATATATATATGTATAAACTATACGATTAACCTATTTATAAAATAATTTGAGATATACATTTATGTATATATATATAGGAAAATATTGTCAAGATATTACATAAACAATATAAAGCATGATATTTAATATGTTTTATTAGAAGTTAATTAAAATATATTAATTTCGATTTTATATCCTTACAATTAAAACAGAATTGTTTGAAAACTACATCAAATGTAAACAACTCTACTTTTCTCTACTTAATAAACATGTTTTAAAAAGAATAATGGTATTTCTTTTGCAATTCAGAAAGCTTCGTAATGGAGATGAATGTACTTGACAAATCCCTCATAATTGCATCTCGGTTTCCAAGATTATTTTTATTACAACTTACTAGTATATTATTAGCTCGGAAAAAATTAAAGCATATTTGTTTTTTGAGTCACAGGAAGTCATAGAGAAAAAGTTTATAAAATTATCTGAGAATACCGTTTAAATAAAAACTAATAATATTATTAAATAGAAGGGGAAAAAAAGTTTAGCGCATTTTTCCTTATTTATGACGCTACAAAATTTCTAAAGCATTAGTTATTTCATTTTGAAAATGACACCACAATTTTTTAGGAAATCATAAAAAATATTTATTTTTAATATTATTTTAAATATTTATTTTTAATAAATGATGCGATGTTATTAGATTATGAAGTTTGTGTTTAATGTACTTACATTATTTTAAAGAACAATAATCTTTATTATTACTTTTCTAAAACGCAAGCATTATTTTATGCAAAATTATTTTAAGCATTATTTTATTAAAAGCTATAAATATTTATATATAAATTAACCCAATTTTAAAATAAGTTAAGACATTATATTTTTATAATAACAAAACTTTTTTCGAGATATTACACAAACAAACGATATACATATAATATAAAGTATACTATTTAACATATTTTATAAAAATATTAGTTTAAATGTTTTATTTTAGCCTTTATTTCTCACCAATGAAAATAAAATATTTTGAAAATTACGGTAGACATAAAAAGGTTATTTTTCTATATTTAATAAACGCGTAATTAAACAAAAATATTTAGGCTTTTCGTAAATGATAAGATTTCTTAATGAAGATGAGCGTACTTGGAAGCTCTATCACAACTACATGTCTGTAGCCAAGATTAATTTTATTTGCTTTAATTGCATATCGGCAGCTCTCCTAAAAGTGAAAGTATAAACGATGTATTTTGAAGTTATATTTAAAGGAGAGGTAATGTATTCACACCACAATTATTTATGTAAATTCATAGGAAAGAGCTTCCAAAAATTATCTTTTATGTATATATATATTAATATATATATTTAAATATGAGAAAAGAAATAAACAGGAAAACAACGTTTTAACATTAATTATACAGGGTGGACAAAAAGTCACAAGTTTTTTAAAAATTAAATAAAAAAGCAACCATGATAGATAGAAAAACCAAATGAAAGGTATTTTATTGCGAAATGATGGGCATTAATGTATCAAGTTTTCAAAATGTCGTCCGTCAATTGCAACAAAGTGTTGGATGCGCATGAAAAAATTCTCAATTGCAGCATGAATTTGTGTCTCTGGAATGGCTTGAATTTCCTCACGTATTCTATCCTTAAGCATCTCCAAATCTTGTATTGGATTCGCATAGACTTTATCTTTGACGGCACCCCACAGAAAAAAGTCGCAGACGTTTATGTCTGGAGAATACGGAGGCCAATCAATACCTCCTCCAGTTTTCTCGGGAGCACCTAGACCGATAATTCGGTTTTGGAAGACATCAGAAATTCTCTTCAAATTCTCTTCAGTTGAGTGGGGGCGTGCTCCATCTTGCTGGAACCAATAATTGGTGATCATGCCTAACTTTGCATTAAAAAACTTGTGACTTTTTGTCCACCCTGTATTATATTATATTAAAAATACTTTAAACACACGTAAAATTAAATTTTCTTTAAAGATGTTAATATATATATATATATATATATATATATATATATATATATATATTCGAAACTTTTCGCTTCAACAGTAAACAATCATCAGGGATTTTTTTATTATTATTATTAATTCATCATGTAAGCCATTTGAACTTTTTTAATCTAATACAAAACATAATACATTGTAATTTAAAAAGTATATCACAAAATACTTAGAGAATTATTTAATTATCTATGTAATCTATCTATCTATCTACATCTATATATACAATATACATATATACAGGATGGCCATTACTAAACCGACAGTGTTTGCAGTGTTCTGAAGCGCGACCTAATCACAAGAAGAGCGCCAAACTTTGTAGGAAGATTAAACACGACGGTGGACGAAAGATTCCGCAATAAATATATAAATATATGTAAAAGTTTCAAAATTTACCACTAGATAAATATGGGTCACTGTTTTTCTAAGTAAAGCTTTTGTCGCAATTTATAATTTAAAACTCGTGATTGTGCATTTTTACAAGCACTGCTTTCTCCCACATTTATTATTTTGAAATTGGAGACAGCGCGCTAATATTTCCTCACTTTTCCATTTTTAAAACCTTTTTTCTTATCACACAGGGTCAACCATGTTTTTCCTTAGTGGTGACTCATGGAATTTTTACAATGTTTTTTAGTGCTATCTAATTGCGAGAATAGCACCAACGTTTCTAGGAAGGTTAAGCAAGACAGGGATCGAAGGATTCCCAAAGAAAAAAATATCCAAAAGTTATCAATACAGGAATATGTGTGTGGAGGAGTGTAATATAGAAAAGGGAGTTTTAAAAAACGGAAGAGTGGGGGCAATTTAGCACGGTGTCAGCAATTTCAAAATAATAAATGGGGGATGGATGGATGGATGGTTGGGTTTAACGTCGCACTAGTGCTGCGCAGATGGACAATTGGCGACGGTCTGGGACACACCCCTAGAGGTGGTCCGGAGACATGCCATCACAATGTTGATCCTCCACGGGATGGCTCTCCTGCTTGGGTGAACCCCTGAGGTATAATTTTTGAAGGGAACATGGAGGATATTGCGGCCACGACAGATTTTACGCGCACCAGCTCGAGTACCGAATCCGCAATCTTCCAATTACCAGGCCGGCGCTCTACCGACTGGGCTACCGCGGCCCAATAAATGGGGGGAAAAAGCAGTGATAAGGAAGAAAGTGCACAATCATCAATTTTAGGTTATAAATTGCAAAAAAACCCTTACTTAGAAAAAGAGCACCACCTATTCAGCTAGCGTTTTTTTTTTTTTTTTTTCGGAATCCTTTGTTTTCCCGACAAATTTTGGTGCTTTTCTTGGAATTAGATTGCACTACTGAACTATTTGTTTACAGCCTAAACCATTAGTTTTAATTACCTATTTTTATTTTTATTTAAATTTTGTTAATATTTTTTGAGTTTTTGTCCTGTCGTTTGGCATCATTAGGAAGGAGGTGATGCAGGGATTCCTTGGCAAAGTTTTGTGATTTTGATCTTTTAACATATTAAAATTTGTAAGACTTGCCTGTGTAAAAAGTTTTATGAAGATTTTAATGTTTTTAACACGTGGATTTATTTATTTATTTATTTATTTGTTAGTATTAAATTTATTAAAGAAAGCACAAATGTGAATTTTTTTTCTGAAAAGTCAATACACCAGAACTTTATAATAGTTAACTGAAATATAAGTGGTAATTAATATCGAATATTTTTGTTTAAACAAATGCTAATAAATCTTCTTTAGAATTGTAAATATCTGCAACTATGTTAAATAAAAAAGAATTATTCATACGTTGGGTCTAACGTCGCACTAGTACTGCGTAATGGGTAATTGGCGACGATTTTGGACGAATCTCAAAGGATAGTACGCCGACATGCCATCACATTTTTTATCCTCCATGGAGGTGTTGGCTTTCCGCTTCGGTGACACCAGATGTGTAATTTGGATGGAAACATTGAAGACACGGCAGTTACTACGGATTTTACGTGCTCCAGCTACCATTAATTTAGTATACACGAGGGTAGTTAGCGTTTCATGTATCAAACCCGCAATCTTCCAATTACGAGCTCGGTGCTCTACCGATCGGGCTACCACGGCCCCTCGATTAAAAAAACAAATAATGTAATATAATAACTAATAATTTGCTATGAACCATTTTAACCCATGGTAATGCATATTACAGAAATTATTTACAACAATTTTATATCTTTGTATATTTTTTAATCATTTGTAATACGTATTCTTTTTGAATATATATAACAGTATTTCTTTAACATTTGTATGATTTATTTATTTATTTATTAGCCATGCTATATATTCATCAATCGAAAAAAAAAATGGGGTGATTTAAAAATAAATAAATAAATAAAACTATTGTGAAGTTTTTCTCTTTATTATGCTTTATATTCTTATCGCACTATGCACAGAACACATGCAATACTGGTTAATTACTTCCAACATATTTATTCCTTCTGTAACCTAATGAATAAAACGAAGGTAGAAGATTTAGAGTTTTGCGTAGCATACTCGTACCTGGTAGTTATTCTTCCGAAACCAAAACCGGTAATCAATTCTAAAGATGCTTTCATAAGGTGTGGAAAGACAAAGTTTGAAATGTTGCTAAATTATTCATATCGAGAAAGTAGTGCATTACTCTTCTTCGGTGCACATCCAGAATCCCCTTATTTTGAATTTCAAATGAACTTGAACTTACGAAGGTAGAAAAGAATATATTATTATATTCAGAATTCTGCTTTGAGAAAGAAAAGTTTACGCAGAATATTTTACGCCGATTAAATAAAAAAGAGTGTGGTCTTTTGATTTATATTTTAAAGAAAACAAAGTATTATACTTTTTTTTTTTTTTTTTTACAAAAATGTAAAGTAGAGAAGTAGAGAAGAAATCATAATGTTTGAACTGTATTTACATCAATAATCAAAGAATGAAATTTCTTTTATGAATCATCTGGACATCGAATATAAAAAAAGAAAATAATAATAATATAGGTATAATTTTCTTCTTTGTGATAAAAATTAAAATTATTTATGTTAAATTATATTTTACTTTTTACATCTTCTTTTTACTTCCATTACGCGATCAAATTAGATAATGACACTGTGTTCAATAAAATTTTCGATAGCGAATTCTAGTTTTATTTACAAGTTTTAAAGTCTCTTGACTCCAAAGGAATGCCTTTTCTTTTATTTTTTTTTTTTTTATTGACCGGTGAGTATGCGTGTGTGTGTATTTGTAAGCATATCAGTGTGTATGGCAGAATCTTTTAATTTTCATAACTATAAAGTGAAAAACTATATAAATACAAAACATAAATGTATAAAAGTTGTACAGATTCTTATTACCAAGGGACGCTTATTACCATATATATATATGTATATATTAAATAATTGTTTTCATTTCTTCTAATCGTCGAAAATATATGTGGCATATTACTTTAAAAATGTAATCTGATTTAATATATATATATATATGTATGTATGTATGTATATAATAATAATCTTATTAATTCAATAAATCTGATTAAAAAAATCAGAAAGATTGGCAGCTACTCAGATGTATTCACTAAACAAGTACAGATTAATTTGCCGAAATTTCTTGAAAATTGTGAAACCAGAAGTAAGACCTGGAAAAGAAATGAGGTAGTATTTTAGTTTATGTTCGTATCTCAAAAACAGTTCTAAAGATTTCCTTTAAATACCCTTTTCAGATACCTTTCATATATATTACATGGTTACTACTAGAAAAATCGATCGGCACCCTGATTTGATAGGCCAGTTTTATAATTCGTAAGTGGGCGTCATAAAAAAATTTCGAAGTTGTCCAAATATTTATTGGTAGATCGTGTATTCGCTATAAACAAATAGGATGATTTTAATACTGTTTGAAATAGCTAAACAACGTAATGCTGAATAATTTAGATAAAATACAAAACTAGTTGGCATAGGTGGACTCTGCTCAGTTCGCCATCATATTTATGCTCTCAGAAATTTCTAGTGCGAGACATATTATAATCATGTTAAAACGAAATGAATTTGACCAAAGCTTGATACAGTGACAGAATGAAATCCCCGCCTAATAGGCTATCCACCGTTCACTTCGATATATTTATCTTATTCTAATCTATTAATTTATTTTATCGGGGTCAATTCCGTTGTTTAGTTTTCATGCTACTATTTCCAATGCAATAAACTTCAAAATTCATATTTATATGAAAAATTTACAATTTCACTATGTTGATAAAATCGTAAATTACGAATAATTTACGAATTTTTCCTGGTAGAATATTTGTATTCAATCATGTTCAAACAAATATCATAAACGTAATTTTGAAGTTGTCTAATGTATTTAGGATCCTCAAAATGGAAGTTTATGTTCAATTTTGCCTTATTCTCTGACATGTTAAGTAAATCGTAAATTCCAAATAACTTACGGATTTTTTAAATTGGAAAAATCATAGTCTATGATATTCATGCCAGTATCCTAAATAATATTTCGAAAGTAGTTTGACATCTTTACGATGAAAATATCCCTCAAGATTGAAGTTTGTGTGAAAATTTGCTCTATTCTGCCATGTTAAGAAATTCGTAAATTTCCCAATAACTTACGAAATCTTTATATTGGAATATTCATAGTCATTAATATTCATGCCAGTGTCCTAAATAATATTTCAAAAGTAGTCTAACATCTTTACGAAGAAAATACCGATCAAAATTGACGTTTATGTGAATTTTTGCCCTATACTGCCATGTTAAGAAAATCGTAAATTTCCAATAACTTGCGAAATTTTCAAAGTAGCATATTTATAGCTACTGATGTTCATTTCGGCATCAAAAGTGAAATTTTAAAACTGGTCTGACATTCTTACAGTAAAAAGTTTCCATTAAATGCACGTTTAAGTGAATTTTTGTCCTATTCTCCCATGTTAAGAAAATCGTAAATTTCTAATAACTTACGAAGTTTTTAAATTCGAATGTTGCAAATGAATAGGGTTCTTGCCAGTGTCGAAAGTAATATTTTAAAACTGATCTGACCTCTCTGCGACAATTTGTTCTTGAGATATCGTGTACACAGACTAACAAACTAACGGACTAACACACTAACCCACTAACAGACTAACACACTAACAGACACCCTACAGACAGACACCATAGAAATGTTGTTATTTTTGAATTCCTCACACCTGAAAACGTGCAGAAAAGTCAAAAAACCGAGGTCGAAAATTTCCACGATTACCTAAGTTCCCCATACCTATAGTATGATGGGGAACTAAAATGAAACAACACTAAAAGTTAAATAAAATTAAAAAAAAAAAAAAAAATTCCTGCACAGTATAAAATTTAGAAAACTAGTGTCATCTTTAACTGAGATTTTTTTCTTTTTACGTATTTATAAACACTTTTTTAAACACTTATTAAAATTCCATACTATTTAAAATTAATATCATAGCTGCTGAATTTGGCTTTTTATAACATCATTGTTCGAATACAAATATTTTTGCCTTATCTAGTAACTAAAAACTTGCAACTGAATTAAACAAAAATAACGTGTCAAAAGTTATGCATTAGAAAAACGGCCAAGTAACGATAACCAAGAAAAACGATAAAGCCAAATAAAAATCTCTACTATTATACCGCAACAACTTTTTTTTTTTTTTTTTTTTTTTTTAACTTGTATGAAAGAAATAAGACTAAGATTAAAAAAACAAACAAAGTCTTTAAGTACACTAAAAAAATTGGTTCTTAAAAATAAGAATATATTGTCTCAAAATAGCTCCGAAAAAATATATACTTAAATTTGAAAACCCATGTTCTCATATTTGAGTACATTGACATGTGAAACATGGGGATAATGGGATTCCCATTGGTCAACCCCATTTTTGAACATGTCAATATACTCAAAATTGAGTACATGGGTTTTCAAATTTAAGTATATATTGTTTCGGGGCTATTTTGAGACAATAAATACTTATTTTTAAGAACCTACTTATTACAGTGTACGCATAGGTTATAAAACAATTTCAAAGTGTTTTTATTCTTTGTATCTGTTAATCTACAACGTATTTTACTTCCATAATGACATACAAAATATATTTTGCTTTTTATTTATACAAAAAGAAAAAAAAAATCTTTCAGCTTAAAATTTAAGTGAAGGCATATAAAATGTTATTGCTTTTGTGTTTATCTATATATTTTCTAAAATCTACTTAGCTTAAAAAAATAGTAAATTGTTCGTAACAAATAATAAACAAAGTGTAAAAAAGTTATCTTTGTAGTTTTATTGTACTTTTTTTTCGTAGCATTGTATATTGCCTAAAAGGTACATACAAAAATTATTAGTATATATATATATATATATATTCGTAACATTCATTCAATAATTTTTCTTAATAAAAGTAATTATTCTTGGGTAACTGTAAAACAACCTTTGGGACTTATTGCAAGATATTTTAGTTCTGAATAATGTGCATTAATTTCATTTTCTTGTGTAAGGTAGAAAGATAACAAGTAAACAGCTAGCCTTGTACAAATCTCTATGTTGAAATTCAGTAAATATTTGTAGATATATATAATCTGTAATTTTCATTTCTTTGGACGCTAATTCGAAAATTATAAAATCAACTCAGGATTCACTTAGAATTTAATTAAATATATTTTTTCTTCAAATCCCTAATTTCAAACCGAATTTAGCGGGTTTTTGACTGTAAACTAATAATCAATATTTTTAATGAAGTTAAAACCGATTATATTAAAACCGATAAAATTTCTCGAATTCTATATCTTTTAATCGAAAGAAGAAATACATTAAAATAACGTTACAAATTTTAAAGAATCAATGCAAAGTTGTTTGAAAAAAAAAATATCTATATATATATTTGTAGGAGTTTTTAAAAAATCTCTAGTTTTCAATCAGTTTAGATATTAATAAACTGTGTATTCTTAAGCTCCATTTATAGTCAATTTTTGACTCATATCAACATCTCTTTAATTTTCGCATTTAAAAAAAAAAAAAAAAAAAAAAAAAAAAAACATAATAATAATAATAATAAAACTTTTTATTATTTAATCTAAAAAACCACTTTACCTAAGTACCTGATATGGTTTGTAAATTAGAAGATTATCAACACAAAAACTTAATTTCCAACTTGAAATATAGTTAATTTAAAAAGTTTGAAATAGCAATGTAAAGCTGCTTGAATTTTAGTTAATATCGAAAAATAATCAAACAGACTTAAACAAACAAACAAACTAAAAAAAAATCTAAAAACCGCCTCAATTAAACCTTTGTTCAAACAAAAATAAGCCACATTGAAATGTGTCCCTTCGGCTGACTTCTACAGTGCCACTAGCAGCTATATAGTCACATTAAGCTTTCAAACATATAATTGCCATTGGCCACAAATTTTTGTCGAGGGGTCGTAAAATATTTCTTAAATTAATATATCTCATGGTACGTAAATCGTCGGACGTTTTCGTGAGTCCCTATACGGAGTCCGTTTGTATTAGTTTTACGATTTTTTGTAGGAAACTGTGAGGTTGAGGCTGTAGATGGTCACCACAGTTTGTTTAAAATTAAACTAGATCCTGCAAAGTATTAAGTTGGGACGGTTAAATCGCTACGGCCCCAGTGACTTGGCGAAATTTTGTTCGGTTTAGTTTTGTGTCGACATGGTGCTGCAACTAAGGAATTAAGCTGTGAGATGTAGATGAATTGCAAGCGATTTTGAAAGTTAGGTTGAAATGAAGAGAAAGGAAGTTGGTAGAAAGTAGTATAAGATAGAGAAGGTTTTCGTAAAAGGTGTGGTGTAATGGAGTCTGGTCCAACGTCTGTCGACGGCAATATCTAAAGCTTAGAGTATGGATAAAGTTATATTTCAGTAGTTGAGATAAAATGGTGCTTAAGTTAAGCAGTTTGATGAGTGTTGTTATGCTTCAGCGCGAGTATTTGTGAATGGGAAACTGAATCGGCCAGGAATCCACGAATCTGTTGGAAAGTCACGGTATCTACGTAAAGGAATGCGTCCGTCTATGCTTCTTCTATTCTGGGGTGAGATATTTCAAATTATCTAAACTAGTTATTGTGCATTTATTTGTTAAATTATTTAAATCCGCTGACTGAGCTACCAAAATCCAGATCATCCTCCCATTATTCTAGATGAATAAACTCTTAGTTTTATTATTTATATATATCTGAGTTTCTGTGCTAATTCATATTTAATACTTAAGTAGTTAAGTTAGATTAATTTAAGATTGAGGAATGGAGACAACGAATTTCTCACAAAACATACAATAGTAAATCCAAATAATGATTATTAGTGGGAAAGTATTCTAGAATATCCGTGGAATATTTCTAGAATTATTTCCACGGATATTTCTACAACGGGCATTTAGACTGAACAATAGACAAATAGATATACAATTGGAAGTCTTAAACGATTTTTGAGATTTTGTTGAAATTTTTAAATGCATATCGTATCTGAAAATACACTTCAACTGTTATTAATTACACGTCTGAATTTAGCTGAATATGTTTGCGTGATCTTGCGACATTTTTATTTGCTCCATTTCTATTAATACCATAAACTGAAGATTTTCAGCTTTTGTCTGAATTTCATTCATTATGTGGTATGCAGTAATATCATATCCAACTATGCTTAAAAGAAATATCTCTCATTGACCGCAATGCATTGGAATTATTTTACAATGTACAGTCGAGCTATTATAACATTTATAAAATTCATTATATTATACCACTTTTTATAAAGGTAGAAGACTTTAAAAGAGCACTAAAATAATTATGGAAACTAGAGCATGTACTCTAGATCGCATGAACAATCAGTTCGATTGTCGTACAGACAAGTACAAAAATGCGTGAACGTAACTCATATATATATATATATATATATATATATATTAATAAAATCAGAGTTTTGTCTGTAAATTTGTCGGAATCGAAAAATTTTGCGATATCTTCACGTTTTACACCCCATGAAAGCCGAAAATGACTTCAGAAAATTTTGCCTGTGTGTGTGTGTGTGTGCGTGTGTGTGTCTGTGTGTATGTCATCGTGTCCGAATGTCGCTTTTTTTGTCAGGGCATCACTCGGGAACGGCTGGACGGAATTCAACGACGCTTGGCAGTAATTTAGGTCTTCACCCAACTTAAAATTATATCTATCAACTTTTCGGAAATTCCCCCCCGTTCCCCCCCTAGGGGGTAAAAGACTAAAACACGTTTGTCCGGGCATCACTTGAGAACGGCTGGACGGAATTCAACGACGCTTGGCAGGAATTTAGGTCTTCACCCAACTTAAAATTATATCTATCAACTTTTCGGAAATTCCCCCCCGTTCCCCCCTAGGGGGTAAAAGACTGAAACACGTTTGTCCGGGCATCACTCGAGAATGGCTGGACGGAATTCAACGGCGCTTGGCAGAAACTTAGGTCTTCACCCAACTTGAAATTATATATATAGAAATTTTCAAAATTATAATTAGTGTTTAAATTGTGGGTAAAAAACGCCTGCGCATGCGCCATAAATATCTTTTCACTAAAATGCTTTGAATGAGAAAATGAAATATAAAAATAAATTTTTAAGTTAAAGACTTTTGTATTCGCGTGATTTTGAAATGAAGTGTTGCCATCTAAGTTTCATACTTTAGTTAATTTTAAAAAATCTAATTGTCGTATCGAGAAACTGTTTACACCCCAGGATTCAGAAAAATCACCTCTTTCATTTGGTTCTGAATTGTAATGATAGGTCCTATATTTCTAATTTATTTTTCCCTTTATCCGTTTTTCCGTTGCCACTTAAATTTCATACTTTAGTTATTTTTAAAAAATCTAATTGTCGCATCGAAAAACTGTTTGAACCCCTGGATTCAGCAAAATTGCCTCTTTCATTCGGTATCAAATTTATAAATATAGGTCTGATATTTCTAATTCATTTTACCCTTTTTCCGTTTTCAACCCAGATTCGATATGGAACAGCTTTAGTATTGGATCCCTTTGGCAAAATTTGAAATTCAGCACCGAAGTAGCTCGGACGTTTCTCGCCAAGATCTTTATTGAACAATTGAGATAGCCAATTCAGTTCATCGCAAAAATGGCTTAAAATATTTAAAGTCACCAAAGGGTTCCGATACTTAAGCTGTGCTTTTTGTATTTATTAGTGCTAGAGGCCTATTTTAGTCGGTTTATTGAATGGGGATTTATTGAATGAAGTCCCCCCAAGGCACAACTTTGCCATGAGTCCCCCCCCCAGGCCACTTTGACATGACTTCCCCCCAAGGTACACCTATTTCAGTCGGTACAGCGTTGTCGAATTTTTATAATACACTCTTAATAGTGCTAATGGGTCGGTTTATTGAATGTGGATTTATTGAATGAAGTCCCCCCAAGGCCTAACTTTGACTTGACTCCCCCCCAAGGTACCCCTATTGCAGTCGGTACAGCGTTGTTGAATTTTTATAATACACTCTTAATAGTGCTAAGGGCCTATTTCAGTCGGTTTATTGAATGTGGATTTATTGAATGAAGGCACAACTTTGACATGAGTCCCCCCCAAGGTACCCCTATTTCAGTCGGTACAGCGTTGTCGAATTTTTATAATACACTCTTAATAGTGCTAAGGACCTATTTCAGTCGGTTTATTGAATGGGGATTTATTGAATGAAGTCCCCCCCAGGCCCAACTTTGACATGAGTCCCCCCAAGGCCCAACTTTGACATGAGTCTCCCCCAAGGTACAACTTTGACATGAGTTCCCCCCCCAAGGCACAACTTTGACATGAGTCCCCCCAAGGCCCAACTTTGACATGAGTCCCCCCCCAGGCCCAACTTTGACATGAGTCCCCCCAAGGCCCAACTTTGACATGAGTCCCCCCCAAGGTACAACTTTGACATGAGTCCCCCCAAGGCACACCTCCCCCTCATTGGGAAAAAGAGAAAAAACGTTGTTTTGCGGCTATAAGAGAGTTTGGACTTCCAACGTTATTTGTTACAATATCTGCAGCTGAAACACATTGGTTTGGTTTAATGAAAACTTTATCATGGAATTTAGATCGTCACGAATTAACTAAAGAAGAATTTGTCGATATTAACAAGTTTAGCAGTAGGCCTCTAGCACTAAATTAAAATCTGTCAATGTCATATTTTCATGTTTTAAATAATGAAATAATGTCGTGTCTGTATAATTTATTATTTATAATATTGCCTATTAAAGACTTCTGTGGTCACGAAATTTGGTGCGTAAATTGTTTGTATGCATCCGGCACTTATTGTAACTGCATTTCACGAAATTCGAAATCCCCCCCCCCCCTTCTCGGAGTCGGATGGCAATAAACATGTGTAAAAATATGTTTTTCCGTTTGAATTCGCTTTGAATTATCTTAGAATGGCGAATTTTGGTGTGTGGATATTGATTAAGTGTACGCATTATGTACATTAGTGGGATTTTGCAAAACTTCGAACTCACCCGCTGAGGGTGGGGAAGTAAGAAGTGGGTAAGTTGTGCCGAAGACAGTGGGGACCCAGACTCCTAACATTGGGAGCGAGAAAACCTCTACCAATCACAGCGAGAACTTAGGTTATTAATAAAGATATGGCATTTTGACAAATCATTTAAGTTTAACGTCCAGCGAAGCGGGCAAAGCCTGCTAGTATATATATATATATATATATATATATATTTAATAAGAAATTGCAAATTTTATTTTACTTTATTTTATTTTTAGAATTATATTTTTCAAACTAAATACAAATATTTCCATACATTAAATAATAATAATAATAATAATAACACTGTTATAAATTGTTGTAACTAGTATTAAATCGTAAAGAAAAAAAAGATTTCTTAATGTTTTTAACTTTTTCAGATATTTTTATTAGTTTTTAATTTCTTTAATCTTCAAAATATTAGAGAGTTTCCGTAATTGAAGTTCTTGAACAATTGAAATTATTGCATCATAAAAATTTTATTGCTTAAGCGTAAGTATTTTGTTACAGATAATTTGCTTTTTTCCCAAGAGTTATATTTAAATTTAATAAATGAAAATATTTTGAAAACCCTAGGAAATAGTATATTTAAGATTGGTTTTATAAAAATATTATTCTTAATATCGCAGTAAGATTTTGTACTAATTTAAGTCCTTCTCAGTCAATTAGGTATTTAAAAAATAATTCAATAAAGTATTTATGAAAAATTAAACAATATTTATACGTAACGAAATGCGAAATATATTATTTGCGTAAGTACTTTTCTGATTGCGAAATTAAATAGTATAAAAAAATAAATTTTTGTGAGAAGATTTGACTATTAGCATGCAAATATGTACATATATAAGATGCGAATTATCTTTGATATTCTACTATATCTGTAATAAATGGTTTCAGTTTTAACACTTTCAAACAAAGTTGAAAAGTGTTTATGACTTCGGTTTGTCTGCCTGTCTTTGCGTCTATCTGTCCGTCGGTCTCTCTGTCTGCCTGTCTGCCAGTTTTTTAACTCCCGTATATATCAATGGGATATCTTGAACCTCATATATGATATTCATATTCATTATCCGATGTCTTCTATTGAAAACAGAACAAATACCACTATTGGTTTGTGCATAGGAACACCCGAAAGTATTCCAAAGCATGTCGTTCTGCGAGAGGTAACCATATAAACCATATTTTAACGCATATTTTTATTTATACTTATTTTTCATCTATAAACCATATTTTAGCGCATTCACTTTGCACAAACCTTAATGAAAGTGAAATATATTATTTATGTTCACTATCGTATGTTTTCTATTCAAAATGAAGCATGTATTACCACTGATTTGTGGACAGGGGCTTCCGAAATTTTTCTAAAGAACGAGACATAATTAAGGAAACCATTTTTTAATAACTTTACTTTGCACAAATGTTAATAAAATTTAAATGCCATATTCAAATTTACTAATAAATGTTCCCTATTGAAAATAGAGTAAATACCACAAAGGTTTTGTGTACAGGAATACCCGAAAGTATTCCAAAGCATTGCGTTCTACGAGAGGTCTTTCTCAAAACCATATTTTGATCATTTTACTTTGCTCAAATCTTAATGAAACTCAAATATTTCATTTAGATCTACAAAATAAGGATTTCTATAGAATATAGTAGTATTGGCATTAAGTTTTACAGTGTCACACAAAAATATTAAGCTACATTATTGGAAATTTCCCGGAATTGCATTTACGTTTACATCAAGCATTTTTAACCTTTTCTAATATTTAGGAGGGCATATGATTTGAAGTAGTGTATCAATTTGACTGACTATCTCTCCTTCTGCCTGCCTCCAGCATACGTAGTTATTTTCAGAATTTCGTAAAAATGTCTTATATTATTCGAGTTCACTAAAGAATGTTCCTTGTTTAAAATGGCGTTTATAAGCTCTGTGCTACTCTTTTGGATATCCAAACAAATGTCAATGCATTGCGTTTTAAGAGACATTTTTATGAATAACTTTTAAATAGCTTTCTATCTTTAAAATCATAATGAAATTTCCATTTATTGTTATTATGCTAAAATATTCTTTTGTATATAATATGAAATTCACTGCCCTCAGATTTACAGGACTATACTTATATATGAATATGCATCAAGGAATGCGATTGGTAACTGTTTGAATTGCATTTTTGTTTATGTTAAGCATTTTTAACTGTTTCCTAGAATGTTTAAAAGTGATTATGAATTTAGTTTGTCTATCTGTCAACCTTTCTGTCCTCCTGTTTATCCGTTGTACACACGTAGGCAATGGAATTTGAAGGTTAAAGAATACAACAAAGTATATGTAGATTTAATTTGTTAATAATATAATAGCATTGTTGGTGTGATTTTGTTTCTGTTTTTCTTTATCATGCAGGATATTACTGTATTTAAGTGCTATACCGTAAAATGTACCGTAATATATATAACGTTTAAAGCTATTGAAAATATCGATCGTTATCGAGCTATTGAAAATATCGATCATACAAATGTAACGAAAGTTAGAAGCTTTATAATATAATAAGGCTCATACTAACCTGTGTATATAAATATAATTACGTTTAAATATAATTAATATAATTACGGTTAATATAACATTCCTATATTCAAGTCCTTGAACCGTGAATGTTTGCATATAATTTTTAGTTGTTTCACCAAGAGATGGGAAAAAATGCAAATTGATAATAGAAATAAATTTATTTCAAATAGTTAAAATTATGTTAACGAAAATCCTCGTAATAGACATAGAATTCTTAATTATTTATTATAAAACTGGTGTCAATAAAAATAAATCATTACATGTTATTTTTATTATTATAATTATATTATTATTATTATTATTATTATTATTATTATTATTATTATTTTATTATAAATATTATTATTTTATTTTTTATTTTTTATTATTATTTTTTGTTATTATTATTATTTTTTTTACATAAAAATAAATTTATTTATTTACCTGTAAATAATGCAACTGAAATAAAAAATTAAGAAAAATTAAAATTACACGGACTCAAATATTTGTTATTTATAAAAAGCAGTATTTGAGAATGAATGTTCGCTGTAGGCTATAGTACTGGACTGATTTATGAGGGTTTTTCTTTACTAAATGATGCGCATTGTCCCTTATAAATTAAAAGGTATTTTATTAGTTTACTTGACCAGATATAGAAACTTCGTTGCCTAATTATTTTTGAAATGCGAATTCTTTTGAACTGTCAGTTTGTTTCTTTTATTACATGTGCTAACTTTCATCGTACTGGCCGTATTACTTTTTCTTTTCCTCCTTTAGCATGTTAATTATATAGCTTAACATCGGGAATTTGCTTGTTTAATTATATGTGTCTATCTTTCACTCTACTAAAAACTGTCGTTCTTAAATTTTGTCTAAAGTTTATTATGTTCCTTTATAATAGTAACATATCATTTTAGCCATATTTTTTTTTTCACTAACAAATACTTGTGTACAAATTCCTGCGCGACAGAAGCGTGCCTGTATAAAACGCTGCCGCAAACAATGGGTACCCTTACATAGATATTTTGAGATGGAACATCGTTGCCGAAGTTAGTGAGAACCCCAGCATTGAAGGTTGTAACCCCAACATAGAAGGTTATTCGAACCCCGACCTTTATTTATTTTTGCTCATGCGGTACATGCCCGATTCGGGTGCTGACTTAGGCACTAGGCACCCGAACGCTACTTATTGTATGTGGGGATGATGCTGCCGAAGATAACAGCGATCCGAGAGCGGATTAGACATATTTCACTGCAATTACGTTTCGGAATTTTTATTTTTGCGATTTTATAAGTGATTCATTTTATTTTAATGAAGACCGATGCGTTGATATTCGTTAGTATGCAATGTAATACACATAAATGTATTTACTATAACGTATTTTTCCAACAGATACAACACTAACAATAATATATCCTTATTATTTAGTTTCCAAATATACAAGGAAAATTTATTCATAAATTATAATAAATTCTTAAAATAATGATGAAAGTTAGGAGAACAAATATTTTAAACATTTAAATAACGAACTGTAAAATATTTCTGTTCTTAAGATTTTGTGATGAGACATTCTTTAAATTATTTTAGACAGTTATTGTTGAAACTCTAAATTAATTATTTTGTCAAATTTATGAAGCCCTGAGAAACGCAAGAGGATGTACCAGGAAATTTTACAGAATATTTTAAATATATCTGTCAAATACATTTCATTAATCTCGGAAGCCGCAGAACTAACGATTTGAGAATTGTGTACGAAAGTTTTATGCAATACCTAGGCAAATGAGCTACATGCAAAAATAAGTCCTAAAGATTCAAGTCTATTTACAATAAATAATTTATTATTTAAGCATGTGGAACTGAAGAATTAATTATTCAATTACGCAGATTTGAAAAAAAAAATCTAATAAGAACAATGATCATAGCCACGTACATATTTTAAATTTTCTTTTTAAATTTATTTATTTAAATATTTTTTTCAAAAATTGTCATAAAATGTTCATTAATAGTGCTTATTATAGTATATTAATTTTAATATTAATAATTCGAATTCATATAAATCTATGTGGATGACCTGGATTTGATTTAATGTATTTTGAAAGTTAGGCTATTCTAGTTTTAAAAGAGACATTTTGAATGATAATTTGGTGGTATGGCAGAGGAAAATCTCGTTCTTATATAATAAAAATATATTTCATAATTTCATCATAAATTCTATTATAGAATTTTACGCAAACACCACGTTATATTTCTTTATATTTTAAATATTATTTAATATTGGCGAATATTGAACATTTCAATATTTTTCTTTCAACGACTGTTTAAGTAAAAATATCATTTTATGATGGAGTGATTGCAGGTTTTATAAATATTTGTATTTATTTTATTAAATAAAATTTTATTAAGATATTGTAAGATATGCGTACCCATATGACTTTATCTGTTCTAATAATATGTCGATATTCTTTATATATAACAAACTTCCTTCTTATCTCTAAATAATGGTTAAATATACGATTAACTTATTTAAAAAATATTATATAAAATCAAGCTATAAAAATTTTGAAAAAATTTAAAATACTCTTATTCCAATGAAGCAACATTAATTTTAAATAAATTCGCTATTTCTAAAATATATATGTGGCTATATTTCTTATCTTTTGGGACAAAAGCTTTAAAATCACTAAATTTTTACATATTCAATTACTAACTACTAACTAATTCTAAAACTGGTGTGAGAACAAAGAAATATTCTAATAATATGACCTCTGGCACATTTATTCGAGTAAAAAGTATACTTCCGCAAAAAAACAGTTAATCCTTACTATACCCTTAATTACATATTTGATTTTAATGCGAAAACTAAAAATCTAAAAAAAAAAAAAAAAAAAAAAAAAAATAGATATAAAAAAAGAAAAAAGAAAAAAACTTAAAACTACAAACTAATGTGGAATAAGGAGGGGTGGGGTGTGGGGGGGGGGAGAATTAGAGTTCTAAGAACAAGAATTATTAGTTCGTATGTTGTTGATTAATGCTCACAGGTTTTCCTATTTCCTTTTAATTGTAGATTTTTTTCAGAATCTGCAACACCGGGTCCTCAGGGAAGGAAATCTCAAAATTTAGAACTTTTAAATTTGCCTATATTTTGTTCCAGAAGGTATCATTTCGATGACTCTGACACAGACATCCCTGCATGGTATTTTATTATTATTATTATTATTATTATTATTAATCATTTATTATTTTTTTGCCTATAGTCCAATAAAGTCGTTTCTGCTTATTCAACTCTACAAGAGAAATATTATCTCTTTTGACAAATCCTCCTTTGTCTTTAATTCTTTTAACCAATTGGGCTAGATATTCTTTTCTAAATCAATTTCTATGTTGATGTCGAATATTCTGACAGTATTTGTATCTGGCTCGCTTCTTAGTGAATTCAATTGCAAATTTTATTTAACTGGAGTTATTATTATTATTAATAATAACACTTATCTCAAGAGTTATTTTAATTAATAAGAATTATTATTAATAACGCTTACACATTTGTACAATCATAACAACCCTGCAAGGAAAAATTGTGGAAAATTACTTTCATATTTTTTATTTAGTTGTTCTATTAATTTTAAATTTAACAAAAAATAGCAGTGGAAATGCAGAATATTAATGAAGTCTAATTATCCATAGATACTTTAGAAAAATAAATATATTTAAGTTAAAGCTCAATTCAATAGAATAATATAAAAAAGTCAAATACTAAATTTTTGTTTAACTACTACTGGATACTTTCTAATTCATTATTTTTTAGGATATTTTTATTGATTTTGTTGCTATACTTACATTTTATGCAACATCTGTAATGAAAGTAAGAGAGTTATTTTACGCTCTCTGTCTTAACGAGATTATTATGACTTTGCACTTACTTAATTTACGAGAGATTGGTATTAATAGTAACTATAATGAAGTAATAAGAAATAAAACCATTGTCTTTTTTTTTTTTTTTTTTTTTAACAAATATTATTGTGTCAGAAATATATAGTTCAATCTAATAATGAAAGAATTAGAAAAATAAAAGACGATTAAAATGAACTAAAAAATAATTAAATGGAAAGAATTAAATAAAAAAATATGAAAAGACAAGATAAAATTACAAAATAACATAAAGTTATGAGATATCACTATTAACTTAAAATTAGTTCTTTTTTTATTCCATTTGAATGCTATCTTGTTTGCTGACCTATGATAATATTGCCCATAATTGATGCATTTATTGCTATACATGATGTAGCTCATGTGTGCTACAAGTATCACATTTGACCCAGTAGTCACTTTTCGAAGTTGTCTTCTTGCATAATTACATACATTTGTTAAACCCATATTCATTCTTTTACAATTGCCAATAAGTTGAGTAATCTCTCCTAGAACAGAAATCAATGGGAACATTGCAGAATCTCACCTGAGTAGCAAATAGGGATACTCACCCATTTCAGCAGGATAGATTTCGCAGATTTTTATTAAAAAATTCTCAATATTTAGAAAAAAATGTTGGTGTTTGTACTGTTAGCCTAAATTAGTAACTTGTGACAAATCGTTCAGTTTAGTTTATATATATATATATATATAGACACTGCTGCTATTCTATAGAAAAACCCAGAATGACTATGAAAATTCAGATATTATTTTTGAAAACAAGAAAAAATAATCATAATTCATCCTAGAAACTCGATATACTTAACATGAACATTAAAATACATGCTCCACTAACTATGTAGAGTTGCTGCAAGAGCAATGTATTTTTGCCATCGGATGCTCAATGTGCGAAATCTCTCGGACAGCACAAACTCTTATAACTTTATCTTACATTTTTATTTTATTATTCTCTTCACTGAGAGACTCTCCTAGTTTTATTATTTATTCATAAAAAGAGATTTAGTGCTCACAGCAAAATATAAAATCAGAAAATCCTTTTTTTTTTTTTTTTTAGAAAAATGCTTACTGTCATTTTTTGTGGTTGAAAAGGGGGGGGGGGTAGTAAATCTAAATGTATTCAATAGTTGGAGAATATTACTATAGTTCTAGTACCCAGGTAGCACACAACGTTGTTATAACTAATTTTTTACTGTTCAGACCTATTTTCAAGAACAGCGTTTTGTGCTACCTGGGTAGTTACTAAAACTAGTAGTTACAAGCGTTCTGTATAAAGTGGAACACATGACATTCATAGAGTAGAAAGTAAATATATGCATCAATGATGAATCAAAGTGTATGTATTTCAGAAATTAAATAAATAAATAAGAAGAAAACATGTATTAATGTATACATTCATATATTGTTAAATGTACATGATTTGTGAATACATGCATCCACTGTAGGTTTAAATAATGGTTAATTAATGTTTAAGACAACACATAGTTTCTTTTTAAAATAAAAGAGAAAATGTAAAATATAAATTTCTCTAAAAATTAAAAATAAATAACCCATATCTACATTTAACAGTTAAAATTTAGTACAGATACTTATATATAAAAAAACAAAACAATGAAATAGTTATGTAAAGATAATAACGTATAACATGTTATAAATATCTAATACACTTGTAGAATTTATTACTTCAACAAATCTATTTTCATTATAACTTACGACATCAAGGGAAGCACTGCCTTTTTCAGCAGCAGAGTAAGTTATTATATTTCCCTAAAGGACACTTTAGTGTATTGTGCGCTTGAAAGTTGTTATAAGGAATTGTACGGCGTGATTAACATTATAGGAAGGAAATAAGAACTACACATTTGGGCGCAATTCGATTACACTCAACTTTTCTAATTTCTTTGCTATGTAAAAATATCGTTTATAACTCACTTCATCTTTTTAAATATTATGCTTTGGTTATAATTAAAACATTTAATTTTTTGAATTTGTAATGATATACATTTTTATTCTATATTTAATGTAGATTATTTGAGATTTTAAATTTATTTTAATATTTTTAACAGAATAAATGATTTTTCTGTGTATATTAAACACAATAGATAAGTTATATATTTACAGCTTATATTATAACCGATATTCAATAAAAATGTAAATTTATATAAGGTATACTAAATAAATAATTATATATATAGGGTGAATCAGTACAGCGTTTACAAACTTTCAGGAAAGATAGAGTAACCTATACGATGGGAAATTACGTAGCACTGCATTGTCTGAAACGCTTTCCTGCTACGGTATTGACGATACAATACACCAGGACGGAAAAACACGAACACGGTAAGAACCAGGGCTGAAGAATATAAGGGCTGGTTCATCGCAGTCGAAAAAGTGAAACCGGAAATACTCACTGATGACGTAGCTGCAAACACGCCAGTCCGATTCAGACTATTGAGCAAAATTGAAATTACGGAAAAGATCTGCTTAAATCTTTATATTTTCCGCAGTTTTCAAGAGAAAAATATTAGCAAACCATGGTTTTTCATAGTTAATATTGAAATCATTAAATACAAAAGAATAAATATTTTTTGATTATCAAAATTTCACTAACGGGAACAAATTTTAATAAAATTTTGCTAAAACGATGCGGTACTGAAAAGCAAGCATATTTTAAATGTTTTATAGACAGAAGTTGAAATTAGATTTGTATGAAATGTTGGCTTTTTTATGCATTTCAAGATTAAAAAATACCATATGCATCAAAAAGCAATTTTTTTAAAAATAAAACATGAATTTCAAATATATAATGAAAATGCAGGTACTATTTTAAAATAATTTTGATTTTTTTTTTTTTTTTTTTTTTTTTTTTTTTCCCAGGCTTATTTGGTTATTTTAAATAGAAAATGCATGGAGATGAATGCTACTGAAATTCAAATGAAGCAATTATGCGTTAGGTTACTTTCTATAATTATAATTTTTTTTAAAGTAAAGTTTTAACACCAGCATAATTAACATAAGATTTTTGAAAATGTGAAATCTGGTGTAATCATTTATGGTTTAATAAATTTACAATCATCATTCATTAAATCAAAATTTCGGTAAAAGTGGCATAATTTTACGGCATTCATATAAATAAATGGACCAGTCCGATGAAATTTCGGGAAAATGTATAGATATGCCATGGCAAAACAAATTTTTTAGACCTATTGTATAAACATAAAAAAAGTATACATTGATATATATATACATACATAACAATTAATAAAGCATTTTAAGTTAAAAACAAAAAAACAAAAAAACAAAAAAAACAGAAGTTACTTTTATTTATTTATTTTTAATTTTATTTATTTTGTAAATTAAGTATAACAATTGACTTTTTAGATTGCAACAGTAGTTGCTACAAATAATATCTTTCCCAACGATTTTATTTATTTATTTATTTATTTTTTTTTCCATTAAAAATAGAAAAGAAACGAAAAAAGAAAAAGAGTCTGTGCTAAATACAATTTAGTTTTAGACAAGAAAGTTTTATTTATATTATTTTATCTTGTTTAATACCAGATATTGCCTTCCCCGACATTCAGCTTTATTCAAGGAGCTCTTTTGAAAAAAAAAAAAAAAATCCACTTTTTTGTCTGTCTGAAAAAAATTGTCCTGTTGTTTCTAAAATTATTGCCTCCCACTAGTGGCTGAGAAATTCTGCTCTCGAAGCTGCAAGACGAGAAGTACCGTGTTCAATCCCAGATTGCACTCGTCGACTTAGCCATTCAGAGTTTTTCGTGGTTTTCTCCGAAACTCGCAAAATTACGTGCTAGAACCCCTTTGTAAGGCTCCCATCTAGGGCATCTCCTTCCTTGGGCTCAGGCCCCTAGTGCAGACAATAGGCCTTTACATAAACATCAGCACCCGATAGTGTATTTTTTTTTCTTTAATGCAAAATTTATGCAAAAATATAAAATTTTCTTTTATTCAAAAATCTTTAAAAGAAACTGATTCTCATCATCAAAATATGAAGTTGTGTTTCTTAGCAACAGTTACTAAGTTAATTTTTAACCTTTTTTTACTTTATTTACTTCCGTACAGGCTATGAAATATATATTTTAAAAATTATATGGACAGTCACAAGTGCCTTCTACTATAATTTTTTTTTTTTTTTCATTAAATGTTTGTTTAATTGAATGAAAAAGGATATTTTAATTTACGTAAAATTAATATGAAATTTTATCAAATGTACAGTCGGTAACAAAAGTGTCCGAACACTAGAAAAAATTCCTATGTAAAAAAAAGTACACTTCATACGGTTCTGTTAAATAAATCCTTATTGAATCATGTTCTTAGACTGACTAAGAAGAGGATTCGACAAGAATTTATTTAACAAAACCGTATGAAGTGGACTTTTTTTACATGTGAATTTTTGCTAGTGTTCGTACACTTTTGTTACCTACTGTACGATTGGAGAAAGCAGAGGAATTTAAATATTTTCGTAACAAAAATCGTAAATTCTTACTATGACATAAAGTACGAGAAATTGAAATTTTAAGTAAAATTATTTACTTACAATAAATAATGTAAATAAAATTTATAAAAAATTGGCCGAAATTAAGTTTAAGGTTTCCTATTGTGTGTATGTGTTAATGCCTGTGTGTTCAAAATGCTACCAGGTCAATATAATCATTTTGTGAAAAATGGTCATTACCAGACACTTGCATTCTTTTTTTTTTTTTTTTTAATATTTACTGAATCCTTCCTCTGGCATATTCGCATCCATTCTTTACATAAATTTTCATTCTTTTGTGGAAATATATGAAGAATCATACGTTTTCCTTTTGTGTTACGATGCGTATTACTAAACGTAGCAACTGCACAAGGTGGCATTTAAAGACATAAATTGTAAAATAAAACAGTCGAGAATCGAAGCATGATAAATTCAATAAGTGTGTGTTTTCTCTCTGTCTTCATGGTTTTCCCACAATGAGACAAAGAACAAAACAACTGTCCAGTGTCCAAAACATTTCGCTTTCGGGAAGCGTGTTTCTAGTGACGTCACAAGACATCCGGTTGGGAAAAAGTCAGTCACAAGGCGGCAAGCACATCTTCAAAGGGATGACCTAGCCCTTGTATTCTATAGTCCTGGTAAGAACGCGATCGCCAGACCTCACTTGCCTTGATTACTTCCTCTAGGGGTACATCAAGGCCCTGGTGTACGAAACTCCCGTTAACAATGCTGATGACTTTGTTGCACGCATCGTCGCAGATGCTGGGGAAGTTCGGGACATGCCCGGTATTTTCGCTAAAGTTATATCTTCAATGCGCCGGAGATGTGAGGTCTGCATCACGGCCAGGGGGCGTAATTTCGAGCACCTACTACTTGATTGACGATCATTGTCTCTTTATGTTTCTTTTTTCTTAGTTTTTTGCTGTACAAAGAATAATAAACATTTGTCTTAATCTGTCCGTGTCCTTCCTTTCTGGTATTTTGTATCGCCGCTACCGCGTCAGTAAAGCGTTTCTGACCATGCATTGCTATGTGATTTCCCATCATCTAGGTGTACTCTATCCCTCCTGAAAGTTTGTAAATGCTGTACTGATACACTCTGTCTATATATATATATATATATATATATATATATATATATATATTACTTTTATAAAATGCGTAGTTTTTATGAAAATTTAATGCCAAAGTTCAGTGGACGTAATGTTTCGAAAATACAAAACGCAGGTTTTAAAATGTCTGTGAAATTGGAGCATTATTGGAATAATTATGTGAAAATAATAATGTAAAACATGTCATAAGCATGTAATTTATGTATAGAACTTGTTACTCCCTTAAATCTATTTCCATTATTACGTATAATATCATAGGGAAACATTCGTTCATTCATGAGCAGAGTACGTTATGTTGATTCCCTAAAGGGCACTTTAGTTTATTGTGCTCTTGAAAATATTTGCCAGAAAATATAGGTAATGGCAAACTTTACAGGAAGAAGTAAGAAGCATTTATTTAGGCACAATTTGATTGCAGTTAATATTTATAACTTTTCTTGATGTGCGAATATAACATTTTCAACTCACTGTAGTCACTAAAGCATTATGTTTTTAAAATAATCTTTGATGGTATTTTATTTATTTGTTTTATTTATTTATTTATTTATTTATTTTTTAATTTAAGTAAATGCATTCTTTTTGAATAATGTAGATTTTTTTGTAGCTTTTAAAGGCATTTTTGAAAATCTCAAAATATGATGAAATTATCTATGCCATTTATGCATGATTCATAATTTAAAATCTTTTATGTAATATTAATAAAAGTATTTAATAATTTTTAGAAAAAATAGAATTACTTAAGATACTCAAATGGTACTTAAGAATATATATATATATATATATATATATATAAATCATGCACAGAGTTTTAAACTAAATTTAACTCCTCATTCAGATAAGATTACAAATTGTAATAAATCGTAATTAGAATATATATACATATATATTAAAATCAGGTAAAATTTCAGACTCTTCATGAAATGTGCTTGAACACTGCGGGTGCGGATGATATATATACATTAAACGACAAAAAAAAAAAAAAGCCGCACTTGGATATTTTCTTTTTTTCCTTCTACAACCGCCAATTTTATCATTAAAAAAGCAAATTATCGAATAGATTTTATTATGTTGTCCTCCACATACACTTTAGCTTTGAGTCCAGTGTTAAAAACAAAATGCAATTGTCAATAAAATTGTAAATTTAAAAATTATTTCAAAAATGGTAAGAATAAGGCAGTTAACGATGCCACCAAAAGTATAAATTTTTGAATGAAAATAAAAAAGTATTTTAATACATGAGATGACAAAATAATTAAATGTTAACGAAATATTAGTAAAAGGGATTTAACAAGATATAACATTTTGTGACCGTTTAAACAGGAAATTTGATTTTAGGCGGCCATGTTGCTCATCCAAGCGAAATGACTGCAAGTTAAAAAGCCATTGCTTATAAAATCGGTTTGTATTACATTAAAGACATAAAAGAGATTCAGAAAAAGTGTTTAGCAGCATAATTTCATTAACTACAGTACAGTAACAGTTAAACAAAACAGGTTTAAATGACAGAATTTTTGAAAAAAATCCATTCTTAGTGAAAAGAAATAGGAAAGCAAGACCTCAGTAGGCTAAAAAAAATAAAAAATAAAAATTATTATTTAATTATTGGGCTGAACTGGTTCAAGTGACGAGTCAAGTTTAACTTATTTCGAGCTAAAGAAAACAAGCATATCTGACAACGAAAATATAACCGACTTAATGAAAATCGCACTTTTAAAACAGTGACATATTACATATTCTTCGTATATTATTGTACGGAGGTGCATAACTTCTCAAACAGTCGGGCAAAGTTTTATGCTCAAGGGATCAATTAACTCGAAATAAAACACAATCTTCATAAAAGTGGAACCTGACCGACTATTATGGAGGTATCTTGGACTTTTCCGCAAACAGCATTTCAAGATGATAATGCACCTTACTACACGGTATCTGTGGTGAGTTTATTCACTTCAAATTGTCAAAATTTCCCATCCATTCCCATGAGAATCTATAATTCTGTAAATAAAAATAACTTTTTTCACTTTAAGTTAAATCCCACAAAGGATATAGTAGAATTTCTTCTTTACCAGACATGGAAATAGTCCTAATCGCTATCGGCTCAAAATGTTTCGTATATAAAAGGGCGGTGGAGAGGGGAGAGGATTCGAAATTTGCAGCCTATAACTCTGCCAGAACTAGAAAATATTATTTGTGTTATTTGACACATTGTAATTTCTCAGATTTATAATAAAACACTGTATAAAATTATTCCATTGCGCATTAAAACAGTAATTCCATACAAAGATGGAATTAACCCAATGAAGAATACATATTTTTATTTAAAAGTTGCTTAGATATAACAAATAAATAGTTTTATTTCATAGATTAGAATATGACTTAATTATTTCATATAATAAATCATAAAAGAATACAAAGTGTATGGTTATTGCATTATGTTCAAAAAGAAAGTTTTATGCAGATTTTTAAAAAGTACTTCGTAGAGTGCAATATAGCGAATTATTAAATTGAAAATATACATAGGTCTAATATCATCCCTTTGGTATTATGCAAACAAGACAGTTTTATTTGTTTCAAAAAATAATTTTAAAGTTATTACAAATGAAAAGGGTATAAGTCATTTTTTCTGCAGTACGGCTTTTTTTTTTCGCTTAGTTTATATATGTATGCATATATATTGACTAATTTGCTAGCTAATTTTGAAGAATTAAAACCTTTGTTAAATATATTGAAGATTTAGATAATTATACGAGAAAAAATCATTTTCTAATTATGGTCTAAAACTGATACTTTTAATGAGGCGGTATTCATAAATTTCTGTTTTCATTACTAGTGAATTTAAATTATGCTACTGATAGCTTTATATTACACATTTATCAATTTAAAATAAACTAGACACTTATTTTTGTGTTGAAATGTGTAAAATAAAACTTAATACAACATGCATGAAATATTTCATTCAATTTACAAACGTGGATGTGTATTAAAAGCACTGGTAATTTGTTTTTACTTTTCAAACATACATGTATTAAGGAAAGTACTGTAATTATGTGAAAAATCTGATTTTGAAATTTTGGCGTTTCTGTACGTTTCAAAAATCAGTTTTTCTATTTTTACGGTGTTGTTGACATACATCATAAAAAAAAAGAAAATTATCATTATGGCTTATAGATTCAAAATTTTTAAAGCGCAATAACGTCTAAATCCTTTTACATATTTAGCTGTTGAACAAACTGTATAAATTTTGGTAAGTCTAGAATATATTAATTCTTACAGGAAAAAATCGAAAGTTTCCTATTATTATGACCTATAGGCTCAGATTATTTGAAGGTTATAATAGCGCTAAATTAAACAACATACTACATAGAGAAAAATACAAAACAATTTATTATAAATTTCTACTTTGTTTACTTTACGACTTCTTTCACTTTAATTTATGTATGCAAACACATTTAACTTAATTTTCGAAAAGGCAAGTCTAGTCACTCCAGATTTTTTTAAGTTCTAATATTCATGGGTTTCGTAGTGAAACCAAACATTAGACATCATTTAAAAAATTTTTTCTTTTATTGTTTACTGGTTTTAATTTATTTTTAAACTTTTGTTCCTTCCCTGTTCGATTTACAAAAAAAAACGATCCCGGTTAAAAAAAAAAAAAAAAAAAAAAAAAGAAGTCATGCAATTCGCATTGATTATTAGCACTTTCCAACTATACGTACTTGTTGCATGGTATAGCTTTCAATATTCTTTGCAGACGTTGTCACACAGCAGAGAGGCAGAAGGAATAAAAAATATAGAGATTGACTAATTGAATTTAAAACCACTCTTAGACATTGCTGGAAAGTGTTAAATGAGTAAAACGGAAAAGAAAATTTAGCTGTTAGATTAGAATTGCAGCCCTTAATGTATCTGAATATTTTAGTGTAAATCTGAAAGTAAATCATAACATATTCCGAACAAAACATTATTTTATAATATTAACAATAACATGTTAATTTCTTTATGATTTATACAGTAGAAAGTTATTTAAATGAGATTTTTAAAAATGTCTGTCCTAAACCACAATGCATTGACTTTTTTTTTCATTTTAGTTGTCCCTGTACACAATCATGTTTCACAGAACCTATTAATGTCATATTAAATAAGGAACATTCCATGGTGAACTTCATTAATATACATCATTATTTTTTAAACGGAAAAAATTTCCTGACGCTGTGGACGGGAGACAGACAGATAGAAAGATAGACACACAGATGAACAAATTAAAATTATATTCACACTTCATAATTGTTAGAAAGTGTTAAAAACGCCTACTGAAAACGAAAATGCAATTGCACCATTTTTTTATTAATAGCTCTTAATGTAACTGAATATATTTTGCGGCTCTGTAACTAACCATACTATATTCTATAGAAAGCATCCTTTTGTGCATATTAATAACATATTTCAATTTCATTAAAATTTGTGCAAATTAAAGTTAATAATTTTTTTCTTTTGTAGAAGTAACTCTCATAGAACGCAATGCTTTGGAATACTTTTGAGTGCCCCTGTACACAAACCAGTGATAGTATTTACTCCATTTTACAGAGGAAACATGCGGTAGTAAATAACATATTTAAATAACATATTTAATATTCAATATTTAATATTCAATAACATATTTAAATTTAATTAAGAATTGTGTACAGTAGAGGTATTAAAATATGGTGTACACCTCTCATAGAACAAAATGCTTTGGAATAGTTTTGGGTGTGCCTGTACGTAAACAAATAGAGATATTCACTCCATTTTTAAAACATTTGATAGCGAACTTGAATAACATATATCAGTTACAAGATATTCCACAAATATTTACGGGAATTAGACCACGGGCAGACAGACAGATACACAAATTGAATTCTATTAAGCTTTGTGCAAAATAAAGTTATTAAAATTTGTTTTGTAGGAATACCTATGCTTTGGAATCAATTCGAGTGTCCCTGTACAGAAACCAGAGATAATATCTTCTCCATTTTACATAAGAAACATGCGATAGTGGTCTTGAATAACATATTTCAATTTCATTAAGATTTGTGTACAGTAAAGGTATTAAATATAGTTTATAGAAATACCTCCCATTAACACAACGCTTTGGAATACTTTAAGGTGTCCCTGTACACAAATCAGTAGAGATATTAACTCCATTTTGAATAGAGAACATCCGATAGTGAACATGAATAACATATACACTGATGGAAAAAAAAAATCCCAACACCAAGAACAAATTATTGTACAGTAATGAAATTTCAGCAATACATTTGTCTAGGTAACATATTTAATTGATTAAAGTTTCAAGATCACAGGTAGAGCCATTGGCGAGAACAGCCATTTCAAATGTGAAATGTTGATACATTAGTAACCGGTGTAACCGCCAGAATTTTGAATGCAAGCATGCAAACGTGCATGCATTGTGTCGTAGAGGTGTCGGATATCAGTTTCTGGGATGGAGTTCCATGCCTGTTGCACTTGGGCGGTCAATACAGGGACGGTTAATGCTGGTTGTGGATGACGCTGGAGTTGTCGTCCAATGATGTCCCATACGTGCTCGATTGGAGAAAGATCTGGTGATCTAACAGGCCAAGGCAACATATCGACAATATGTAGAGCATGTTGGGTTACAACAGCGGTATGAGGGCGAGCGCTATCCTGTTGGAAAACACCCCCTTGAATGCTGTTCATGAATGGCAGCACAACAGGTTGTATCACTAGACTGACGTACAAATTTGCAGTCAGTGTGCGTGGGATAACCACGAGAGTGCTCCTGCTGTCATACGAAATTTGCTCCCCAAACCATAATTCCAGGAGTAGGCCCTGTGTGTCTAGGCCGCAGACAGGTCGCTAGCAGGCGTTCACCTGGCCTCCTTCTAACACACGGCTATCACTGCGACCAAGGCAGAACCGGTTTTCATCAGAAAACACAACAGATCTCCACTCCGTCCTCCAATGAGCTCTAGACTGACACCACTCACGTCGCAAACGGCAGTGGTTTGGAGTCAGTGGAATGCACGCTACAGGGCGTGTGGCTCGGAGCTGTCCTTAAAGTAACCGATTCGTAACAGTTCGTTGTGTCACTGTGGTGCCAACTTCTGCTTGAATTTCAGCTGCAGACGCAGTACGATTAGCCACAGCCATTCACCGAACACGGCGGTCTTCCCTCTCAGTAGTGTCACGTGGCCACCCGGAACCCGGTCTTCTTGAGGCAGTACCTTCCCTTGACCACTGCTGCCAACACTCATGCACATTGGATACATTCCTGCCAAGTCTTTCTGCAATATCGCGGAAAGAAAACCCACCTTCTCGTAGTCCTACTACACGACCTCGTTCAAACTCAGTGAGCTGTTGATAATGGCTTCTTCGTCTTCTTAGAGGCATCCTTGACTAACATTAACCCACTACGTCAAATCTCAACTGTAAATAACGATCACGAACCTTACAGCGCTTATTTAAAGCAAACCTCATTTGCATGTTCATAGTGTCGCTACAAGCGCCACAGTTATGCGCGTAGCTCGAAATTTGAATCGACGTCATCTTTCAGATGTATAAACACGCCTACCAAATTTCGTTTATCTAGCACATCTCCTTTCTGGTGTTGGGATTTTTTTTTCCATCAGTGTATATTACTTTCGAGAAATTCCATAGATATTTACGGGAGTTAAAGCACGGGTAGACAGAAGGATAGACTGACAGACAGACCGAAGTCATTAACACTTTTCAATATTTTTGGAAAGTGTTACAAATAGTGTTTCAAAGGGAGCTAAATGCACAAGTAACTCTAAAATTTTTATTGGGTGCGAGCGTGTCTTACTTATTTGATGATGCACTTTTGTATAGCTTTTTCTAACTTATGAAGTAATGTGCTATTATTTAGATTTGAAACACTTTTTGTTTGATTAGAATATTAGATATGTTTACTGACAACGATTTTTATTGACTCAATTACATATTGTTACAGTTTAATCAAGATAACTCATAGAGGCATCAAACCAAAAACTTCTGAAAACCTTTTCTCTCTCTCTCTCTTTATTATTATTTTTTTTAATATATTTATATTTATCGCTGTCAAACAGCCATTTATAAAATTAGCAACTTTTAAAATAAATTATGTAGTGATTCTTAAAGAGATAATAATTAACTGTATTTATCCTTTGACTTTTAATGGAGATCGAAATTTGTGAATAATCTCCTAAATATGAAAATTAAGTTAGTTTTACATCCAAAAAAAAAAAAAAAAAAGTTCACTCTTTTATACTTTCTTGAATTTTCTTGAATTAACTTTCTTGAATTTTCATGATATATCAGAAAGCTTTATATATGATTTGTACTATATACTATCAAATTTTCGAAAAACAGTATTTAGTTAAATTAATTTATCGAAATGCTCATATTTAGTGCGATATTTAATATACATTTTTTTTTTCGGAACTTTATATTTACAGCGTTTTTACAACTTATATATATGTTAAATTTTTGTGTAAAAAATTGTATATTATAAATAAAAATGATGATCCTTATTGAATATTTTTTAACTTTATTACCCTACTACCGTAGGAATTGGAAGTGTTGTATTCAGTCCAAAAATGTTTTATCAAGTTTTCACCTGATTTACATGTTTTAAGGCCTACTTAGTCCAAAAAAGTAGTTTTTGGCAATTGGTCAGTGTATGTGTATGTTTGTATGTATGTATGAATGTATGTATGTATGTGCGAATATATGTATGTGCGTGTGTACGTATTTGTGTATGTGCGGAATCTTCTGGCTATCATATCTCCGAAACTAATAAAGATAGAATTACGAAACTTCCGAATTAAGACAGATCTGGTGTGGTGTACAAATGGATTTTCCAAATTTTGGTGAAAATTGAAAAAACGGAATTGGGACATAGAATTCCGGAAGTGCATAGTCCATATCTCAAAAATAGTTCTAACGATTGTCTTCAAATTTGCTATATAAACGCTCTATTAGACGTCCTTTCGAATGATATTGTTGGTTAGTTCAGAAAAATTGATATCCGTCCTCGTATAAATAGCTCAATTTCAGGCCTCTCAAGTGCGTTCCTTTAAAAACGGCTGCATGATTTTTTTTCAAACATGTTATATTAACTTACTTTTAAATATACTTTTGTATGTAATTATTATTTTCCGGTCAATAATTGAGTATGGCAAGTTTTGGTAAAAGTTGGTATCTCAAAAACGCCTCTAAAGATTTTCTTGAAAATTATTACATAATATCATTTTAAATATTTTTTTCTCTTGTATTATGTGGTTATTAGAGGAAAATTAACAATCATCTTGTAGATCAGTTTAAGATCTCGGAAATTGATATTACAAAAAATAACTCTATTATTTTTTTCCCTCTTACGTATTTTTTAACTCGCTATGTAAGCTTTGTTTTACATGTTTTTACAAGTGTATCAAGTTTCTAGTACAGGAAAAATTTTAGGATTTTACGTCATTAGGTCAATTTTATGACTTTTGATAGCATTATCTAAAAATATGCATAAAATGCATATAATAAGTGTAATAGTGGGTAATGGAAGTCGTGTGGTTGCTTCATACAAGATTTTTATTGTATATATATATATATATATATATAATCCGAGTTGATTCGAGAAATTTGTAAGAAATTTTTATTAACAATTGCTCCAACTACAGATCATTTCACGCTTATCATACCCTAAGTTGATCGCAAGTTTAATTTTGCATACTGTTACTTTTTATTTTTTATTTTTTTCTCATTATTTTTTAAGCATATCTTGAGTGATGCTTTCTGATGATGCTTTATGCTTTCAAAATTTAAATATGTTTTAGCAGATGAACAAAGCAGAAGTTTGAAAATTAAATTTTGTATTCTGTAAGGAAATGGGGGTGTTTACGTCAAAGTAAAAAAAAAAGTAAATGGCAATAAAGCCAAAAGAGAATAACAACTAAAGTTTATTCATTTTAGAACGATTTAGTTTCCTAAATAACGCTTTTTTCAAATACGAATTCGATACAAGTTAAACCATTCAATTGATTAAAATAAATTAAATTATTAAACCAATGAAATCAATACTTAATTGTAATACTGTAATTTTAATTATAATTCACTGCATTACAAAACAATCAAATGAAATTTGGTTATACACCAATCAGCCAGAACCCAATCGAATAATCAGTCCAGGTACACAGAATAATTACTTGGAGAACGTATGTTAAGAAAACATACGTTTACATATATTAAGAGTACGTATATAGAGAACGTATGTTAAGTGAACGCATAGCTATTTACTTTCATTACAGAATTTGCATAACTGATCTTATTATAAGATCATTAAGACTTTGAATATAAAATTTTGAGTAAAGATCTAGAGACAACCACCTCCCTCAACGAATGTTGCATTACGACTGTCCAGCAAATTGCGCAGTGGATGATAGTTATATGAATGTTCTGCGCAGTATTTGAATAAAACTAAAATTTTATTCATTGTTAGTTGCTGCCATCTCTTTTCTTTTGCGGCAGGTACATGCATCACCAGTAAAAAAATAAGAATATGTAAAAATCCTATAATTATAATAAGTAAAATTATATGCTAGATAAATTTTAATTAAAATAGCATATATTTCTAAATATGAGAGCTTTAATTTTTCTGAAAAGAATTAATATTATTTTTGGTTTCTGATTTGCAGTGAAATTAAATGTAGATTTTTTTTTTTAAACAAAAATAGCTCAAAAATAAGACACATAAAATATGTACAATATGATATGGCGCATTTCATCTCAAATTGTTTTAACAATTTGTTCATTTGCTTAACCTCTAGAAATTGAATAATGACTTCATTCTACGACATTCTCTGTGCAATTCACATCTCACATTAATCAATTTCGAGCTCTTAATTAACGCACTATATTTTATTTAGTACTCTTGACATAACAGAGAGAAATGAATTTCTCTTTGGCATTTACGACTACTGCAAGCTTTAAATTATTTATAGAGATTACAGGTAATAAATTTAAACACAACTTTTTTAAAGCATCGTGTAAATATATAAATGATCAATGATCATAAATGATTTTAGAATCATTCTTATGGAATGTCTGCAACGCATTTTAGATTGTACAGAAATTCATATTATTAAAATTATGTTTTTTTTTATATGATATTTAATGCGTTGAAACTCATATTGTGTGTCGTTTAAAAGAGTTTTTTTTTTTTTTTTTTTTTTTTTTTTTCTTTTAGTATGTTTAATGTTTAAGGAAAAAAAGATAAAAATATTGCGTTTTATAAATGTACTGTTTTATTTATGAATTAAAGTACATAATAATAATAATTATTATTATTATTTTAGTACATAATGCATTTCACGCATTTTTTTTTTAATAATTAAATATTAATTAGACGTTAATACATTAAAATATATTTTTTATTTCGACAGTAACTATTAGAGGCAAACAAAAAATCTGGAAAAGTTAGAAAACAATGTTTGTGTTTATTCCATTTAAAATGCCCTCAGAAAGAACGGGAAAAAAAAAAGACTCTTGAAGACTTTGGGGCTCGTTTGAAACTTTCCGGATAGCTCAAAACACGATAGCAATGAGGTTGTTTTAATACTTTTAGCCAATTGTTCCGGTTTCCAATTGCTTTTGGTAGCGTTTATATGATTCAACAGAAAATTTAAAAACAAGGTACATGAAAAGTTTTTTTATTTTATTTTTTATTTTTTTTTTATCTTGTAATTATTTATTACTTAATTTATGAACAAAAATATAAAATGAATCTTTCTTCTCTAGAAAAAGCATTCTACATACCAAATGTATTCTAGCCAATAATTAAAGAAATTAATAATATCCATTAAAATGCATATATATGTTTTTTTTTTTTTTTTTTTTTTTTTTTTTTTACATCTCTGTTCATTTTTCTCTGTAATTTTACATAAAATTTAAGATAAATGATTACCCGTAGTTTTCTATTGACCTTTTTACCAATGGACAGTGGACAGCATGCATATTCATAGCATGCATAATTATATATTTACAATTATTATTTTTTAATAATTTTTGTGAGATTCAAATTAGTCAAATTTTCTATCATTGCACAAGGACACTTTACATTTGATACGTGGATCCTAGAGTTTAATTCTATTTGAATCTTTCAGCATTATTTGCCGTTTGTCGAGTAAAATGCTCCATTTCATCAAAGCGAACATCCATGTGAATAGAGCTTGCCTTTGTGAACGAACATTTTTTGGGTCTGTTCACTTATTCACTTCGCCCTTGTTGTGGTAAGAATTCTATAACAGAATCGGCAGTTGTCATTGACATTGCTTTAATTGGCTATGTGGCAAATTATATCTTTAAAACACCAAATTCCATTTAACACTGTGGTATAACTTTTTTTAAAAGAGCAAACAATGTTACACTACCACATCTATAAAAGGAATAGAGCACGTTTGTACCATTTTTTAGCATTAAAATGGGATCTGTAGAGAAACAACACCATACAACAATTATCAACTGCTCATGCCTGATATTTGCTCACGTCCACGAAGTTCACTGTAGTGCAATCTATATATATATATATATATATATATATATATATATTTAAATAAATAAAATTAAATAAAATTAAATAATTAAATAAAACGTCGAATATCAACAAAGGTTGCTTCTCAACAATTTATTTCACTCATACTTAAAAATTATGTCTAAAATCACTATTTAACAGTAAAACAAAATGGTATTATAAGAAGAATTAGCATTATTATTTACGTTTTATAATGTGAAATCCTATTAAACTGTAAATGGAAGTAGAAGCCATTTTCAAAATGGCAATGCTTTAATCTATGATATGGTGATGCTATCTATGATCAGTAGTTGAAAACACCAGTAATACAATGGATAATGTGGAGAATTAAATCCGTTAAGTCATTTGCAGAAGTGTGGAAAATAAATCAAACTTTTCCAGGCTAGAGTAGACATGATGCATGAAGGGGTTTTAAAAAATGCTTTCTTTACAATTTAATGTATTTGCATATATATATATATATATATATATATATATATATATATATTAAAATGCAGACTATAACTTGCCTAAATAATATATATATATATATATATATATATATATATATATATAAGAAAGTATAATATATGTTTTCAATCATATAAAAGTTGAAAATGGGTAATAAAAATAACTAAATAAAAATTTTCGAGAAAATTAATAAATATGAAACAAGTCATAAATAAAAGTTACTGCAAAAACATAAAATAAATGATTGACTGAAAACATATATTTTAATTTCTTATATTTTCTTATTGCATTTTAGTAGCTTTGCACTGAATGCAATGTGAGATCATAAATTATTTTGACCTTTTGAAACATGTTTAAACTTTATATATATATATATATATATATATATATATATATATATATATATATTTCATAATTTAATACGTATATGAACAGTTATTTTTCCTCATAACGTTTTCTTGATTAATTCTATTATATATATATATATATATATATATATATAAATGAAAGATTCACATATACATTTTTTTCCCCTATTATACACATGATACAACTTTTATTATTAAAAATATAGTAGTAATCATTTAATTGCATTTTTTTTTAATATTATAATAAGTATACAGGTAATATGAAACGTTTTTCTATGATTATTTTAATCACATCGTATACAGATTTCCGAAACGTGAGTAGTTTTCTACCGTTCCGACTCATATTATATCCCGTTAGTAGTCACATATTGGTCTTTTCATCGCCCATCACATATTAATTCATCCTACGGATCACCCCTTAAAGATAAAGAAGGGAAACTCTGTGTAACTGACTTTGAGTGAGTGTCCTCTATCATAGTACGTTTTCAAGTCATTCCTACTATTTTTGGAGAAGTTAATAACAGTTTACTTCTAAAATCGGTCTATTTGACCGCGACGCGACTAATAACGTCGATTCATTTTTCCACTCTCATCCGGTTTTTCTGACAGATCAGAGTTTTGCGGTAAAAACTTCGCCTGAAATAGATGCACTTTCTCTATTAGCTTTCTTTCGGCTTTCCCCCAACACTACAGACGGCGGAGAATAGCGTTATAAAAAATGAAGCAAGTACTCTCTGGATATTAGTGCACGTGTGTCCTACGAAAAGAGAAACAAGACATGTTTCGATTTATCGTAAAAGTTTATAAGATGTTTTAATTTAACTGCATGAACGAAATTCATGTCTGTGATTCCTGAATTGGAAGACGAAAAGAATATTTTGCCAGTTACTGGCTATGGGTAAAATTACTTTTAGGTACATTTCATCATGTTTAAACTGTATTCATAGAAAACAATTCAACATAATAGACATTGTTTAGCAATAGAATGTTTTCAAGCATGATTTCTGTAGAAAGTTGTAAGTGTACAATTAGAAGTTAGTTTAAAAATTGCACATGCAATACTTTGCGATCCCGCTAAAGACATAAAATTGATAAAAATACTTATGAGTAAATGCAGTTAGCTGCAATTTTTGGTGTATATGGTATTTGTGTCTCGGAAAGAAATACACACATGTATATCTGTAAATTGAGTTCAATGGTCGGTACTATGTTTAAGTCGGTACTACTTTTAAGTTTTTTAAATTCAAATATCTTAGAATTATCATTTGGTTTACAGAAATATAAAAAAGAAATTCCACACGATAGATGTATCCTTTTAATTGGATGGAAATTCCACGCAGATAATATTAAATTTCAGAGAATCAGTTGGGTAAATTTTTGAGTATATAATGATATATATATAGAGAGAGAGACAAATTATTAATGTATGATATACAAATAGTTACCAAGTCTCCCGTGGGATAGATATACCATAAAATTTCTGAAACAATTTTTACTTCACTTAATAGTTGAATAACAATATGATATATTTCTATTAAAAATAGTACTAATGAATCTGATTTAACAATTCAAAATGTTATCAAGTATGTTTATAATGGTTACTTGTTTGATCTATAAATAACTTGTTCTCAATTTCTTTCAACGGTGCTTAAATAATTTCTCAAAGCTATGAAATATTAATTTCTTGCGTGTGAATTTTATTCTAAAATTCGCATTCCGATATCAAGTTAATGATATTCCAGAATAAATAAGGATCAAAATTTCTAAACTGTACAGGTTTTACCACTTTATCATTCACTTTATTTTATAGGTTTTAAAGATTTAATTTTAAAGGAATTTTTTTTATTATCCTAATAATATTCCTTATCTTGTTAAGCGAATTTGTAATGGTAAAAAAAAAAAAGAAAAAAAAAAGTAAGTTCATTTATAAACGATTTTTTTTCTAAAGCTTATATTAAAAAATATACACAAGAAATTAGTCCTTAAAAATAATAATCGAAATCTAAAATTCATTTATCGACAAAAAATATTGAGAAATTATTGGACCTCTTTATTTAAGAAATTGAGTATCTTGCATACATTTTAAAGCTATATGAAACTTTATATAACAAAAAATTCAAATAGTCTAATATTAATTATTTGATGAAACAGAAATCCTTATTTAAAGCTTTATTATAAAATAAATGATGATTAATAATAATACTCACATTATTCTATTTATAGACTTACTATTCTATATTTTCGAAACAAACAAGATATAGATATTTTTAATAATTTTAAAAAGGTTGCTAATCTAATTCGTGTGAATGTTCTGTGCTTGAAAAGAGCGTTCTAATTGTTAATTCTTTAATGAAACAAAAAAAAAAAAAAAAAAAAACATAATTTAAATCTTTATTAAAGAAAATAATAATTATTAATAATAGCTAAATATTACTTTATTTATATACTCACTCTGAATTATATTTTAAATGCATGCAAAATAAAGAATTTAAAACCATTTTAGAAAAGTTGCAAATCTAATTCGATTATATTTTCTGTGCTTGAAAATAAAAGTATTTTCCTTAAACGATGAAAAGACTTATGTACGAAACTCTAAACAATAGAGAGAAAAACGATTATTAAAAGCGGGTTAAATAAAATATGAAAATTAATAAACCTCTATTTACTGCCTTTTGAAATCCTTTTTACATTGAAAAAAATAATAATAATAATAAATGACAGTTTTAAAGCACATCCTTTATTATTATTATTATTATTATTATTATTATTTAAATCTAAATCCATATTTGTTTAAAATTCATCTCAAAATTTTTAACATTAAATTACATGAAAAAAGAGAGGTTATTTTTCATGATAAGTTTAATTAAAAAGTGTAAAAAATTATTTAATACAAATATAAAGAATACATGATCTATCATATGTGTAAAGCTAATTCTAAAAAAATTTAACTGAAATGGTGTTAGATAAAAAAAAAAAAAAAAGTAATTGAATTTTAGTAGATTAATAAGACTTTACATCATTCCCCAAATGTCAATATATGGCTAGTAACAAAATGAAATGGACTTCTAAATTTTCATCGATTTATAGGTTTTTCTTCTTTTAAGCTGGAATGAAAATTGATCGAACATAAATTTACAAATTGCGACCCATACTTTTTTTTCGAGTCCGTTAAAAGTATAAAAAATATTTGTATCGATAGTTTATCTTTTTATGAGAGATGAGAAAAAAAAAATCATTTCTTTTTAAAATTGAGCATAAAAATTATTGAATGAAATTTTAAATTAGAGTATTTAAATTAGATTAAGAGTTTTTCCCTTTTAATTGTTCAGTTTGTATTCCATGTTGTACATATTTATTAGACTGTAATTTAATGGCTGTCTACGAATGTGTACAATTAAACAAATAAAATACATGAAAAGAAAAAAAAAAAAAAAAAAAAAAAAAAAAAACATTATATGAATACAGAAAAATATCTGGGTCATTTTCTCCAAGTTATGCATTTGACATTTCTTTGAATTTTACATTTCTTTGAAATATTTATGTTTTTTTTTTTTTTTTTTTTTTTTTTTTTTAATGTTATATATACAATCTGTCTGCGTAATAAAACAATTTTATCACACATTATTCTGTCGTACATTACATGAAAAAGGGATAAAAGTAAAAGTAAGATTAATTTGTTTTTATTAATACATCACGCACTTTAAAACCAGTTTTGAAAATCGATTTAAAAAAATAACAGTAGTTTGTGAATATTTTTTAAACGCAAATAAAAAAAAAAACTATGCAGGCCAATAATATCGAATAAAAGTACAAAATATAACTTGCAATACAAATTGTTTGCAGACCCACGATTGTCTTCTCTAAACAAAACAATTCAAAAAGTATTTTCTGGCAATAAAACTGACCACTAAGAAGCAATGTTGTTCAACAAATATATTTCCTGATATAAATCTCATATATTTTTTCTTTGATAATAACTAAATTAAATTAACTAAGGGGTTCTGCCCCCTTCTCGCTCCGCTCACTAACTCCCGAGGGAGGCTTCGCCTCCCTCCCCCCCCGATAAACTTTACTTATTAACGCATGCAGAGCTCTGCCCGCCTATTCGCTAATTTCTTTCACTGAAAAGGAATATTAATAATGCATATTACAAGACAAAAGCAGAAAATTATTACGGTAATCCTCATATTCAATGTCAAATTGAAATATATAATATTTATATATTTTTTTAATAGAAAGAAATTCATAATATCTGGACCATTTTGCATTACAGCTTTAGTATATGACCCTTTTTATTTATTTTTTACAACCTTAGATTCGGACCGCGGTACCCCTTCGTAATTAGAAGATTGCGGGTTCGGTTCTCGAGCCGGCCAAAGACCGTCGTGTACACTAATGGTGGCTGGTGCACGTAAAATATGTCGTGGCCGCAATATCATCTATTTTCCCATCAAAATTATACTTCTGGGGGCCACTGAAGCGGGGGACCATCCCCTTCGTGTAGGACCAAAATTTTGGTGGCATGTCTCCGGAACATCCGTGGGGGTGCGTCCCAGACCGTCGCCAATTATCCATAGCGCAGTAATGGTGCGACGTCAAGCAAAACCTACCTAATTATTTACCTACCTACAACCATGGATCATATTATAATTTTCCCGTGTCTGAAAATTAATTTTCTAAAAGTAGAGAAAAAAAGTTGATATTTATTTTCTTTCTTTTTTACATCCATGGTTTCGGGCCGCGGGACCCTACTCCGTAAAGCGCCGAGCACGTAATTGGAAGATCGCTGATTCGATACTTGAGCCGGTCAAAGACCATCGTGTACACTAATCGTGGCTACGGTGAACATAAAATATGTCATGACAGCAAAGTTCTCCAAGTTCCCACCCACACTATACCTCTGGGGATCACCAAAGCAGGGCGGGGGAATCCTTTTCGGGAAGGATCAAAATTGTGATGGCATGTGACCAGAACATCTCTAGTCCCAGACAGTCGCCAATTACCCATAGCGCAGTACTGGTACGGCGTTAAATCGAACCTACCTACATACCTACGTACAACCATGGATCATATTTTAATTTTCCCTTGTAAAATGACTTCATGACAGAAGAACAACGTCACTTGGAGAAACTTTCTTCAAAATGGCAAATAGAGTACCTTCATACACTTGTCTTTTTAAGTTAATAACTTCTTTAATTAAAATCATAGAAATTTCTAAGCAGCTGAAATATCTCCCTTGGAGTATTCGGAACACATTGATATCTCTCATGACACGAAGGATCCTGCCCTCCGCTAGAAGATGCTGTCGCAGACAAAAAAATTTGACGCCAGTGACAGTAACTTTTATTTAATATATAGAGAAAAGTAAAACATTTTATTTTATTTTTTATTTTATTATTTTTTTTTTAAAACAACTCATAATATTATTTTTTCAATTGATAAATTTCAGGGTTCGTATTTTTACTTTTAATACGTTACACCCTATGTATATCACATATACAACATTTTAAACTCCAAGTTAAGAAGCTATATTAGTACTAAGGCAGAGGTAGAGATGAACACAGAAATGAAATTTCTAAGATAAATAACAAAATTTAAAGTATATTATATCTATATGAATTATCTGTTAAACCATTATGTAAACAAAAGGACACATGAATAAAAACACTTGCAAAATTATGAAATGCAATCTATACTAATTATGATATTTATATTTTCTACAAATTTCAGTTGCAAAAATGACTAAAGGAGAAAGCTATTATTGTACCAGAAAGTCTGATAAAAAATGCTAATGTTTTTAATTGATACATTTAACTGACCAATAACGTAACTATTTATTAAATAACTTATACTGTATTTTGTGCGTGATATCCTTATATTATAAGAATTTAATAACAAGGAAACGAAAAAAAAAAAAAAAAAAAAAAAAAAAAAAAAAAAAAGCAATTTAAAATTATGTTTTTAATTGCACAATTGTTCAGATATAATGCATTGCGCGTAGCTGCTAAATATCCTGATTTTCAATTCTTCAACTACAAATGACTTACTTTGTATGAAGTAATTGCAAAGAAATTAGTTTTTGAAGAAAGCAAAAATCTGCCTTCTGAAATTGTTGCAATTAAGAGTCAGTAGAGTTCGCAACTATTCTTGGCAGCTAAAAACTTGCAAGACTGTCAAAGAAGCATTAAGAAAAATCCGTGGATGAGCATACCTTAATTATGAACAAGTGCCTATATATATATATATATATATATGGGAGGTTATATTTCTCAGTTATTACAATTACTTCCATTGTATGACGTCACTGCTATGTAGTTATGACGATATTACTACGTCACTGTTTGTATCATCCTTTCAATGTATGCGCACGCACCGAGAAGCGCACCTGTTTTATTCAGATGATGTTTAATCGTTGTCGAGGGAAAGACGCTCCCGCTTGGATGTAAACCAATGTATAATTATTGAGTTGAGGTGGAGCGGTTCTGTCAAACACACAGACGGTGTTTGCCGCTCGTAAAATGCAGCAATTTAAGTGTTTATGTAATGTCCCCTTTTTGTTTTAAATAAATGTTGTTATGTTACGATGGTCTGTAGCCGTTTCCCTATATTTTGGGGGCTCGACCTATCCGGAAATACCCCTAGCATCACGAAAAGTCGCTACTTTGGTTTTAAAAAACAGTAGCGTGAAGACGAAATTAATTTTTTTTTTCTCCAGTGTTCTTCATTCTACGAGTATCTTGAAATATTCTTCGTTTCATCTACTGGACGGTGTTTTATAACAGACGTAATTTAAAGTGAAAAGTGATTCAGTGTTTGATCATGCTTCATTTCAACATGATTCAAGTTTTGTTCCTGCCGATGATTTCAAATTTATCAGTGTGCTAGTTTCTTCATGCCCGACGTTCTTAAAGTGATTTATTTCGATTAAAGTTTGTTCTTCACATAAAGAGCATAATTCTACATGAAATTCATAGATTCATTGTCATGTATTTGATCCTGCTTCATAAAATGATTTGAACAGCGATACACAGGACTGCTTTTAATGTCAGGTAGGAGCATGCATTTTTTTTTCTCCTGTTTGTATGATGGTATATAAAGAAAAAAAAAAATTTTTTTTTCATTTGTAATTAAAATTTGAAATTCATTCATTGCCGTTTTACGCCCTTTAAAATTATTTGTTTGTTCATTTTTATATAAATAAAGAATTTTTCCCCCATATTCAATTACTTTCCATGAATAAAGAAATATTCTGTTCCCCAATATTTATTTATTGTTCTTAAAATATATATGTTCTGGTTTTAATCCATTTTTTTTTCCCCAATATTTACTTAAAAAAAAAAAAAAAAAGAGAACATTTTTTTTATTTACTTCGGTTTTCTTATTTTATGTTTCTTGCATCCTAAAAATGGCCCTTAAATTAGGCGACCTTCCGCTAGTTGCAAATTCTTTGAAATATTCTAAAACAAATACCATAAAATTGTTAAACACGCTATTAGGATACCCAACATTTGATCATCAATCGCGTAAACGTATGCGAAATTTTAGCGGTTTTACTGCCGATTTCGACATTAATAAACATCAAGAACAAATTTTAAAATCATTTTCTTTGTCCGATTTTATATCAATCGCTAATTCGCTACATTTAGAACCAGTCGGTAGTAAGGAAAATTTATGCAAAGAAATTTTTAAAGCACTTACTAATTTATCTGAATTTCAGAAAACATTAGATACTAGTTTTTTGTCAGACGAAGACGATCTGAGTGTAAATAATCATTCTGTTCAAACCCCCTCTTCGAATGTTTCCACTATTACTTCTGTTTTTGAATCTCAAACCCAAACAGAAACCGAAAGTTTCCCTTCGAGTGTTCAAAATATTTCGCCGAATGACGCTGCAGACACAATGTCTGATTTGAGTAATCATTTCTGGTTCATCCTTCGAGATTTAGCTAGCACATGTAGAACTTTTTCTGGAAATGATTCATATTCTATTCGTAATTTCTTTAATAGCATTGAGGAACAATTCTGTTTATTTCCTAATCTTACCGATCAACAAAAACTTATCTTTGCTAAACGTTTAATTAATGGTTCTGCTAAAACATTTTTATTTTCGCAACGAAATCTTAATACTTACGAGTCATTTAAAGCCGCGTTAATTTCTGAATTTTCGGATACCATACCATCCATCGAAATACATAAACAGTTAGAAAACAGAAAAATGCGTCCTAATGAAACTGCTGCGCAATATTTTTTAGCGATGCGCGAAATTGCTAACCGCGGTAACGCTATTATTGACGATTCTTCGGTAATTCAATACACCATTCAAGGTATACAGGGTAACCCCTCTGAGAAAATTCTTCTCTGTGGAGCAAAATCTTTTTCAGAATTTAAAGAAAAATTGCGTATTTATGAAACTGCTCTTAATACAATACACTTAAATCAACGAAATTCAGTTAATTATAAACAAACATATGACAGTCGAAAACGCAGTACTGGTCACACACAACCAGCTTTCACTCGCGAATCCAAATTTAATATTGGTCCGGCATCTCAAAATAAATTACGTTGTTTCAATTGTAACGATATCGGTCACTTATCTAAATTTTGTCCTAACCGTTCTCGTGGCCCTAGGTGCCTTGCATGTGGTCTTTTTGGACACAAGTCTACCGATTGCCGCCGAACCGCTGCAAATGACGGACCTCCTTCCAGAGATAGAGTTAACACTGTACATGAATCGCATGCTTCTCATATGTGTAAACAAGTTAAAATTAGTGGTAATGAATTAACTGGTTTGGTTGATACTGGTAGTCAGTTAACCCTTTTGAAACATTCTGTATGGTTAAAAATAGGTTCCCCACCGTTGTCAAAAATTAATAAATCCTTAACTGGTTTTGGCTTTGCGCGTATACATGTCATCGGTACTTTTAATTCTTTTATTACTATAGACGATCAAGAGTTTTCGGCAACTATTTCAGTTGTACCCGACGTGTCCACATTTTATGACCTTATAATTGGATGTGACGTCATCCAACAAGCGAACATTAGCATTTCACCCACCGGTGTTACTTTTTCTAGTTTTTCACAACAAAATGAGTGTACCGCAGATCCAAATTTTATCATGACGATCACTGACGATAATCCCAAATTTGATATTGGTCCTAATGTTTCACGATATATTCGTAACGACATTAACAAACTGTTGTCGGCCTATAAACCTAATAAAATCAAAACTGCGAACATTGAGCTTAACATCACTTTAACTGACGATACACCTATTTTTCACTCACCCCGACGTCTACCCTTTACCGAACGAGACATTGTAGACGCACAAGTCTCTGAATGGCTTAAAGATGGTATTATCGAACCAGTGTCCTCCCCATATGCCAGCCAAGTTGTAGTTGTTCGGAAAAAAGATGGTAAACACAGAGTTTGCATCGATTACAGGAAGCTCAATCGTAAGTTAGTTAAAGATCACTACCCCCTCCCCCTAATTGATGATATTTTAGATCGACTTCAACATGCAAAAATTTTTAGTACGATAGACCTACGTAATGGATTTTTTCATGTACCCGTAAACAAACAGAGCCGCCCTTTCACTAGTTTTGTAACCCATAACGGTCAATTCCAATTTCGCTACATGCCTTTCGGACTTTGCTCCTGCCCTTCAGTGTTCATGAGATATATAAATGCCGTTTTTAGAGACTTGATTGCTGCCGGCATAGTACTCCCTTATATGGATGATCTTGTAATTCCCGCGAGTAACGAACATGAGGCCGTAGAACGTCTAAAAACTGTTCTTCAAACAGCAAGCGAGTACGGACTCGACATAAATTTTAACAAATGCCAATTTTTACATACCAAAATAGATTTCCTCGGTCACATAATAGAAAATGGTAAACTTTTGCCATCCCCTTCCAAAACTAAAGCTGTTTTAAATTACCCAGATCTGAAAAATGTTAAAGACGTACGTAGATTCCTTGGCCTTACAGGATATTTTAGGAAATTTATCCCTCATTTTTCTACCATTGAAAAACCCTTAAGTGATCTTCTGCGTAAGGACACCCCTTTTCAATTTCAAAATGAACAAAGAGCCGCATTTCAAAAATTAAAATATTTACTTTCCCAAGAACCAGTCCTCAATATTTTTAATCAAAATTCCCCTATTGAGGTACATACAGACGCGTCTATAGATGGCTTGGGGGCAGTCCTGTTGCAGAAAAACATGCATGATAATCAATTCCATCCAGTCTTTTATTTTTCGAAGAAAACATCTGATAACGAAAGAAAATACACTAGCTTTGAACTTGAAGTTCTGGCTGTGGTAGAAGCCCTCAAAAAGTTTAGAATCTACCTCCTAGGAACTAATTTCAAAATTATCACAGACTGTGATGCGTTCGTCAAGGCACTCAATAAAAAAGAAATAAACTCCCGCATTGCACGATGGGCTCTGTACCTTCAAGAATTCCATTATAGTATTGAGCATCGAACAGGTTCCCGCATGGCGCATGTGGACGCTCTAAGTCGAGCTCCACAGTGTTTCATCATCCAAGATAGCCTTCATGTCAAATTTTTGAAATCTCAACAATCGGATGAAGAAGTTCAAGCATTAAAAACGCTTTTGCAGTCTGAGGCGAACAGCTGAATTAGTTTGGTGAACATTTTACTGGTTGTGGATTGTGTCAGTAGATGGCGCAACAAAGTACTGTTTGTAACCATCGCTGAAAGACTTGAGTTCAGAGAGAAAATGCTGTTCAGTTTGCTCGCTCGCTATGTAAAGATGTTTACGTTTTCTGTGCACAGTTATAGCACCTATTTAATTCAATTGAGCTCTTTTATTTCTGTAAATTGTTAGTTATTATTTTATGAGTAAAGCTGCTACAAGTATCAGTGTGTCTTCTTTGAGTTTATTGAAATAGTGAACACAAGCCAGCCGAAGTGGTGACCCAGCCGTAGTGGTTTTCGTAGTGGTGACCTCTGACGAAACAGCGTAATATGGCGATACCTCCGGCCTTTGAGCTAAGTGGTTTAACTTTGAATGAATATACTTTAAATTAATTGATTTTTTTTTACTGTTTGAAATTAAAAATGCATTAAATAAATAACGAATACATATATTTCTGCTCTTATAAGCTATTTTAACTAGATTGATATGTATATATTTTTTTTAATGCTGTTTTAAATGGTATATATTATATAGTGTAATACGATATGGCTATAATAGAGTAAAAGATTTCCTATTTTAAGTTAGCGTTAGGAATCTTCTTTCGTATGAATTTAGATTCATTTTGACTTTGAATTTTGAACTTATGAATTTTTTAAATAGTAGTTAAAGTATAAAATTTTCATAAGATTGCCATGGACTCTGGTGAGAAGGGGATAAATGTTGAAAAAGTTTCTTGTAGAATTCCCCCGATGTGGAAAAACAATATTCAAATTTGGTTCGTTCAGGTTGAAGCGAACTTCGCGACATCGCAGATTACAAATGATTTGACAAAATATAACACAGTTATAGGTTCAATTGATCCAGATTCGCTTATTTCAGTTTCTGATTTGATATTAAACCCCCCCCTCCGAAAATCGTTATGAAACTTTAAAACAAAGGTTAATTTCGGAGTTTTCAGATTCTCAATCTCAGCAGCTGCGTAAATTATTGTCTGAATTAACACTGGGAGATAAAAAACCTTCAACTTTACTTCGGCAAATGAAAGAATTAGGAGGGAAATCCGTAACCGAGGATTTTTTGAAAACAATTTGGATGGAACGATTACCTGTAAATTTTCAGGCAATATTGTCTGCCTCTTCAGCGGATTTATCTGAATTGGCAAAATTAGCTGATAAGATTGCTGAAATTAAGGAAATCCCTAGTGTTTGCGCGGTTGTTGAGGGGAAAACTTTGGAAAGCGAGGTTAAAGAAATTCGAAAAGAAATTGCAGAGTTAAAAACTCAGATTTCAACTTTATTTTCGAAAGTAAATAGGCAATCAAGATCGAGAAGTCGTGATTTAAACCGTGCATATTACCGCAGTAAAAGTCGTAATGTTGGAGATGGAAATTTTGATAGTAATGATTCGAATTTATGTTTTTATCATTCAAAATTTGGGGAAAATGCTAGAAGGTGTCGGAAACCATGTCAGTATAATTCAAAAGAGGAAAAGAAACTAGTTTTGGCTGCTGCATCTGGTTTAAAGTTTGGGCCAGGTGTAGCAGCCCAAGTAAAAAAATGTAGAATTTTTGTTTATGATAAAGCTACAAACTGTAATTTTTTAATTGATTCTGGAAGTGATATTTCTTGTATACCGGCACCAATAAATTGTAAATATAATGCTCCTGAAGATTTTTTGTATGCCGCAAATGATTCTAGGATACCTACGTATGGTAGTAAAACATTGGATATTAATTTAGGATTGCGTCGAATGTTCCGGTGGTCCTTTGTGATAGCTAGAGTAAATACACCTATTATTGGTGCAGATTTTTTAAACAATTACGGAATTCTTATAGATTTGAAAAATCAAACTTTAATTGATTCGAATACTACCTTACAAATAAGAGGAAAATTGAGTGGTATTGAATCCCCCTCTATAAAATTAATTTCGGGAAATTCCCCTTATGATAAACTTTTAGAGTCACTTCCAAATTTGGCGAGCCCGGTACCAAATTTTAAAGGTCCTGTGTTGCATAATACTAAACATTATATTGAAACAAAGGGAGCTCCGGTGTTTTCTAGACCCAGACGATTACATCCAAAATTATTAGAAATTGTAAAAAAGGAATTCCAAGTTTTGGTAGAACAGGGAATTTGTCGACCTTCTAAGTCTCCTTGGTCCTCACCCATACATGTCGTTCCAAAATCAAATGGTACGTATAGGATATGTGGAGATTACAGACGTTTAAATTCAATAACTATTTCAGATAGATATCCTATCCCACATATTCATGATATAACTAATGTCCTTCATAATAAGACAATATTTTCAAAGATTGATATTGTTAGGGCATATTATCATATACCAGTGAATGAAGAGGATATTCCAAAAACTTGTGTAACGACACCAATTGGAAATTTCGAATTTTTATACCTCCCATTTGGTTTAAAATGCGCTCCAATGACATATCAGCGATTTATGAATGGGGTACTGGGGGATTTGGACTTTGTTGTTTCTTACATAGATGACGTACTGATATTTTCAGAAAACGAAACGGAGCATATCAACCACGTAAAAATGGTCTTTGAAAGACTAAATAAATTTGGTTTAAATATAAATAAATCAAAGAGTATATATGGTCAAAATACTATTGAATTTTTAGGTCATGAAATCTCCGTGTCGGGTATTAAACCCCTTGACAGGAAAGTTAAAGCCATTTTGGAGTACCCTAGACCTGAAAATTTGCTAGAGTTACGAAAATATTTAGGATTAATAAATTTTTATAGAAAATTCATAAAACACGCTGCGGATATTTTGGCTAATTTAACAGATTTATTAAAAGGAGTGAAAGGAAAAAATAATCGTACAAAAATTGAATGGACTCAGGAATTAATCGATTCTTTTGAAAAATCAAAGCAAGCTCTTTCGAATGCTGCTTTGTTGTCATTTCCGAGTACAAATGGAAGGCTTGTATTGCATAGTGATGCCAGTAATATTGCTATTGGTGCAACACTTAGTATATTAGAAGGGTCAGATTGTAAACCAGTTGGATTTTTTTCCAGACGGCTATCGCCTTCTCAGGCTAAGTATTCTAGTTTTGATCGTGAACTCTTAGCAATGTATGAGTCAGTAAAATTTTTCAGACACATGCTAGAAGCACGAAACTGCGAAATAATTACGGATCATAAACCAATTATTGAAGCCTTTCATAAAGTACGTGACACACATACAAATAAGCAGGCACGTTGGCTTTCATTTATATCAGAATTTACTACGGATATTAAATATATGGGAGTTAAACGGTGCTGCAGATGCTTTGTCGCGTATAAATGAAATTTCTATTCCTGGAAATTTAGATTTTTATGAATTGAGTAAGGATCAAAAATCGGATGAGGAATTAAATAAATTAATTTCAGAACCAGAGTCAGTACTTAAATTAAAATTAATTACATTGCCAAATACAAATTCACAGCTTTACTGTGACATTAGTACTGGAAAAGCTCGTCCATATGTCACATTAAAATTTCGTAAGAAAGTTTTCCAGAATTTACATTGCCTTTCGCACCCTGGTATGCGAACTACAGTCAATCTCATTAGAGATAGATTTGTTTGGTCTTTTATGAATAAAGATTGTCGTGAATGGGCACGTCAATGTATTGATTGCCAACGATCAAAAATTAGTAAACATACTAAATCTTCATTAAAGAAATTTGATATCCCTACTGCGCGTTTCCAACACATTCATTGTGATATTGTAGGTCCCTTACCGGAGTCACATGGTAAATCTTATTGTTTAACTGTAATAGATAGGGTTACCCGTTGGCCGGAGGCTTATCCGCTAAAAGACATTACAGCTGAAACAGTTGCACGAACTCTTTACAGAGAATGGATTGCCCGATATGGTACACCATTAAGAATTACAACAGATCAAGGGAGACAGTTTGAATCTGACTTATTTAAACAGTTTGCTCAGTTATTTGGTATAGAAAAATGGAAAACTTCGCCATACAATCCAAAAGCAAATGGTTTAGTTGAAAATTTTCATAGACCACTAAAAGCAGCGATTATGGCCCATGGAACTCGTAGTTGGACTGAGATCCTCCCAACAATTCTTTTGGGTTTTAGATGTGCATTGAAAGAGGATATTGAAGCAACTCCTGCTGAATTACTGTATGGAAGTAACTTAAGACTTCCTGGTGATTTTTACGACCCTACGGTAGACATAAAAGACCCACGTATATATGTTGAAAAATTAAGAGAATTTATGAGGTTGCTCAAACCAAAACCTACATCTGCACATCAAAATAATCCAGTTTTTGTACATAAGCATTTAAAACAGTGTTCACATGTGTTTGTGAGATATGATCGAGTTAGAGGATCATTACAACCACCGTATAATGGACCATACCCTGTAGTGTCAAGAAAGGAAAAATATTTTCATTTTTTTATAGATGGGAAAATTCAAGTCGTTAATATCGATAGACTTAAACCAGCATTTATTGTGTTTGATTCTCCAACAGAAGTTCAACTAGATGAAAACATTAGTGCTCGTACCTCCGAGAAACTGGTACCTAGACGTTCTAAAAGACAGGTCCGATTTCCAGACAGATTCGTACCCAGTTGAAGTTTGCCTGTCTTTGTTCACTGGGGAGGGGGTACTGAGGCGAACAGCTGAATTAGTTTGGTGAACATTTTACTGGTTGTGGATTGTGTCAGTAGATGGCGCAACAAAGTACTGTTTGTAACCATCGCTGAAAGACTTGAGTTCAGAGAGAAAATGCTGTTCAGTTTGCTCGCTCGCTATGTAAAGATGTTTACGTTTTCTGTGCACAGTTATAGCACCTATTTAATTCAATTGAGCTCTTTTATTTCTGTAAATTGTTAGTTATTATTTTATGAGTAAAGCTGCTACAAGTATCAGTGTGTCTTCTTTGAGTTTATTGAAATAGTGAACACAAGCCAGCCGAACAGTCCACACCCCATGATAATTACACTATAAAAAATAATCTTCTATATAAAACAGTGAACGGTGTCGATTTACTCGTCGTCCCTACAGACTTACAGCATAGCATAATTAAAGAAGCGCACGAGCGTGGACATTTTGCAGCACTCCGTACCCAAGAATTAATTAATAAAGATTTCTATATCCCTCACCTCAAAAACAAAATCGAAAGCTGCATCAAAAATTGTATAAAGTGCATACTCTATAATAGAAAACGAGGTAAACAAGATGGTTTCCTCCACCCAATTGATAAAGACGATGCACCCCTGCACACATACCATGTTGATCACCTTGGTCCCCTAGCTACTACATCCAAGAAATACAAACATATTATGGTTGTTGTGGATGCGTTCTCCAAGTTTACCTGGCTGTACCCTACAAAATCTACAGACGCCGCAGAAGTTATTAGCCGACTAGAAAGCCAACGATCCATCTTCGGTAACCCCGCCAGAATCATTACAGATCGAGGTCCAGCATTTACTTCCACTGCATTTGAAAACTATTGCCATGAGCAAAATATAACCCATATACCAATTACCGCAGGTTTACCAAGATCGAATGGTCAAGTTGAAAATAAAAATTCTACTATCATCGCTGTACTATCTAAACTTTCATCCGACAACCCCGAAAAGTGGTTTTCCCATGTGCCTGCTCTCCAACAAATCCTCAACTCGACATTTCACAGAAGTATAAAGACGACACCCTTTGAACTGCTTTTTGGTACCAAGATGAAAAATAAAGATGACATCAAGATCCTGGAGCTTCTCAATGACGAATCTACAAACACATTCCAGAGGCAACGTGAGGAGCAGCGTATCGACGCGAAAAAGAAGATTCGAATAGTGCAAGAAGAAAATCGCAAGCAGTATAACCTTCGAAGACGACCAGCTGCTAAATTCCAAATCAACTATTTAGTCGCAGTTAAACGCACCCAGTTCGGGCCTGGTCTGAAACTAAAACAAAAATTTTTAGTTCCATACAGGATAACCAAAATAAAACCAAACGACACATATGACGTCGTCAAGTGTGACTTCGTAGAAGGCCCATTCAAGACCAGCACATGCGCTGAATTCCTGAAACCTTGGACCGACACTTTTGCAACACTTACTTAACATATTTCTTCAGGACTTTTTATTTTTTTTTAAACTTAATTGACATAGTTCTTCAAGACTTTCTATTTTTTTTTTAAGAACTCTTCCTTGGACATTTTTGTGTGCAACATTAAACTTTTTTTTTAATTATATGTTGAACTTGAACTCACCAAAATAAGAGAAACTCTATTTTTAATGAACAATTTTTTTTTTCCCATGAACATTCTTCAATACCTGATATTTTTTGGTGAAAATTATCTACCTATTTTTTTTTTCTACTTGTCTGTATGTATATTAACATCTTATCTTATTTTATTTTAGTATTTGATGATATGATTCAGGTTTTGAGTGTAATATATTTACAATACTTTCCATTTGGTAATGTATACAATTTTTTTTAATAATGCAGCTATATTATTACTGTATTTATAACTCTATTATGTAGTATTGTATATTGTATATTTTTTTTTATTTCTTTTGTTTTTGTATAATTTAATTTTTTTTTCTTGTTGTTTAATAACCTTCAGGCGAGGCCGCCTGCTTGGTCATGATGGCCGATATGGGAGGTTATATTTCTCAGTTATTACCATTACTTCCATTGTGTGACGTCACTGCTATGCAGTTATGACGATATTACTACGTCACTGTTTGTATCATCCTTTCAATGTATGCGCACGCACCGAGAAGCGCACCTGTTTTATTCAGATGATGTTTAATCGTTGTCGAGGGAAAGACGCTCCCGCTTGGATGTAAACCAATGTATAATTATTGAGTTGAGGTGGAGCGGTTCTGTCAAACACACAGACGGTGTTTGCCGCTCGTAAAATGCAGCAATTTAAGTGTTTATGTAATGTCCCCTTTTTGTTTTAAATAAATGTTGTTATGTTACGATGGTCTGTAGCCGTTTCCCTATATATATATATATATATATTTTTTTTTTTTAACTGTGAACCAGTTATCAATTCTAAACCATTTGGATACTTTATAGACGACAGTGATTATTTGTTGCCAGTGACACACGTGAAGGTCTTCCAAGAATTAAACTCATCGTGTGTGTTTAATTTTCTTGTTCTAGATACCAGTAATTCGCTGAGCTAAATATCCATAGAAAATAAGAGATTATATCTTAAACTGATTTTGATCTGTAAGAGTAGGATATTTTTTGGAAAAAAATAAATTCATACCTTTAGGTAAAGTGAAAAAATATCCGTTAATACAAATATATTTTCTTGTGGAAATCTTTTCAGGAGAAAGGATAGACTAACCTGCACTTTACAATATTCTTTGACTCAATTGAAAAAATCCAAGTAATGATAAATACCACAGTGGCCAAGAAATATCTACTAAGATTAGTAGTTCAGATCAGATACAGTCTTTGCAATTCTTAATGTCTTCAGAACGAACGGATTCGCCAAACCATCCTAAAGAATAGAAATGCAATTTTTAAGTTTCCCGTGATAAGTTCTGATTTCAAGGTGGGAGGATAATAAAAACTAATGAACTTTTTATATGACTTCATTTTCTAAGAGACATTTTATTATTTTTTTTATTTGTTTATTTATTTATTTATTTATTTTATTGTAATACTAAACATTCTTTTTAAGCGTCATACAACTTCTTAAGGATAATGCAATTTATTAATATTCTTAATTTTTTTTTTTTGTTTTCCTGCTGATTGAAACATACTCTGTTTATTTTTTTGCCTACATATATGTATATATACAATGCGTATGTGTACGTATTTTTTTTTTCAATATATTCAGAACTTCCAACCTTCCGAACTACTTCGCAAGAGTATTTATTTTAAGTTACCGTCGTCGTAAACTATTCAATCACAAAATTTCATTATTAACCACTTAACTGCCCCTGGTGTGTATATTTGTCTTTCCAAATTACGATTCTTTGTGTTGTACGGCTACCAGTGAAACTACTGACACAAATTGACAATGTAATAAAATAACCTTGGAAGTGAACTTTACGGAGTTTTCGAAAGATTTACTCATTTTAGAGTTTAGAGAGAACGGTGGCATTGGGAAGAGAATTTCTTAAATTTTCGTCGGCAGGTAAATGGTTAATGAAAGCTATTTTTGTTCTACAAATTCCGGAATTCAGCCACACTATATATATTGAAATTTCATTTTTCCGACTGAGTGAAAATAATGCCTAGACCGACAGTCGAATTCCGGAACTTTTGGAGTTCGACTCCGGGTCCAGGCATTATTTTCACTCAGTCGGAAAAATAAAATTTCAATAAATATGATTTTCTTCCACAGTTAATTGTGTGATTTTAATAATAATAATAATAAAAAAAAACACTATATATGAATTTAGATAAAAATATTTATTTTTGCATATAAAAATATACTAATGTAATATTGCGCTGCATTTTTTTTTTTTTTTCAATTTAGTATTTGAAATAAATAAAATCAAGCAAATCGACATGAATAAGGAATATGCATCACAGAAAAACATTAAATGAACTTCGATAGTAAATTACTGTAATAATGCAGTATGTGTTTAAAACAAACAAACAAAAGAATAAAAAATACTCTACTACAAATAGCTCTTAGAAAATTCTGTCGATAATATCTTATTTGATATTAGTTTCTGATTTTTTCTTTAACAAAATTACGACGCTTATTTTTATCCTATCTTAAAGAAATAGTCTTGAGATATGGCCATTCTTTCTAAACATGTCACTAAATAACTCTTTTCTACGATCAAAACTTTTGTGCACGCAATTTAACAATATTTATGTTGATATATAGTATTCAGGGGCAAAACAAAATCAAAATCTTTCAAACTATTTTTTTTTTTTTTTTTTTGGATCATTTTATAATTTTGCTTTTATTCTTTTTTTCCGAAAAGAAATGTTAAAAAACACAAGAGACAATGTTAAAAAAGTCGCTTTATTTCTTTATTTTACTTTAATGCAAGAAGCCCAAACAATTTGTTGTATTATGCTTAGAAAGATATCTATGATAGAAGATTATTAAGTGATATGTATAAATTAAAATGCATTTGATATTAATGTTAATATCAAATAATTTTATAAGCTAATATACCAGATGTCCCATAAATTTTTTGGTATTTCACAAACTTATAAAAATTAAAAGAATTAGTAAAATTGAACACGGTTTGTGAAAAAATCATTCTAGCGCAAGGGAATTTTTTTGGTAATTAAAAAATTCGTCAATAAAGGCCGGTGTGCGTGAGCAAATCAAACTTTATTGATTGAGAAGTGCCGAACTGGTTGTGGGTAGCTCAGTGGTTAGAACATCCGCGCGTTAAGCGGTAGGCCGGGATCGATTCCCGGTTGTGGTATTTTCCACATAGTTCGTAAAAATCTGCTTTCTACTCCATTCTATCAGAAATGAGTTTCCAGGTTGATGAATCAAATTTCTGATCTTTTTATCTAGTTACTAAAAAGCCCAATATAAAAATGTAAGTAAAAAAAAAAATAATAATAATAAATAAATAAATTTTTTAAAAGTTTTTTATTGAAATTGGATTTTGTCATCGAATCTTCATGTCACACGAAAACACAAGACACTTCCACTTTAAAATAAATGTAAGCAAACTTTTATATTGCTCGTTGACTCAGTCGGTTAGAGTGTCATGTTGATAACGCGATAGTGGTGCGTTCTTTCCTCGACGACCGAGGTGTTGCTTTTTTGCAAATAATTAATATAAAAGATGTTTTTTGTAAAAATAAAACCTTTCTTGGTCTTCACTATATCCTAAAATATTTTAATTAGTATCTTTTTTTTTTTTTTTTTTTTTTTTAGAAGCTTTTCTTAGTTAATAAAAAGAACAAAATAAAAATTTAAGAAATAATAATAATAATAACAAATAAATAAATGCTAAAAGCTTTTTTATTGTGGAGCCCTAAAAAGCATAAAATTAAATTTTATTCTTGCTGAGACATGCTATAAAATATAAAAATAAAAGTTTCAACAATAAGAAAATTTTGAAGAAAAATATGGATATTTCAGTTTGTGAGAGATGGAATATTTTAAATATTAAAAATGTTTTAAAAAGCATTCAAGAACAATAGTTTGTTTGTATTTGTTGGATTTTTCTTGCATGCTCCATTTCCTTGACTTTTCTTTGGCTTTTGGTTAGAGCGTCTTGCTGATAACGCGATGGTTTTGGGCTCGATCCTCAAAGGGCGATGTGCTATTTTTTTTTTCTTTCAGTTAATTAAAAGAAAAGGTGTCAGTTGATAATAAAAAATTTTTAGTTGTCTACATAATATCCTAATAAATTTTGTTTAGTTTTTTAAGAAGATTTTTTTATAACTAAAAAGCACAAAGTAAAACTTTTAGTAAAAAATAAATAAATTAGAAGCTTTTCATTGTGAAGCCCTAAAAAGCATAAAATAAAAATGTATTGTGTCAAAGACAATCTATAATGAAATGATTGTTTTAACACCAAGAAAATTTTAGAGAAAAATATAGATATTTCACTTTTGAAAATTTTTAACTATTCAAAATATTTTAAAAAGCATTCGAGACATTTGAAATTTATAGCTTAATGAAAAATTATACAAAAAACCAATAACTAAGAATATTGGTCTTGAATAATTTTTAAAATATATTGAATATTTAAAAAATTTCATCTATTGCAAAAGTGGAATACCTATAGTTTTCTCTAAAAATTTCTTGGTGTTAAAACTTTCATTTCATTATAGAATGTCTTAACCACAATAATTTTTTATTTTATGTTTTTTAGGGATTCACAATAAAAAGCTTCTAATTAAACAAAACAAAAAAAAAAAAAAAAACATATTTTTTTTTATTTTATAAGCCTTCTTACTTTACTTTATCTACAAAACCGTTACTTACTCAATGTTCGGAAAGTCGAGGGGAGTCACTCCATATATTTTTACTTCCATTACTTTACTACCGTAGGTAATGGAAGCTTTATATTAGGTCCAAAAATTCGATATCGAGTTTTCACCCGATTTATACGTTTTAAGGCCTCCTGAGTCCAAAAAAGTAGTTTTTGACAATTGATCAGTGTGTATGTATGTATGTATGGAATCTTCTGGCAATCATATCTCCGAATCTAACAGAGATTGCACTACGAAACTTCAGAATTGATACAGGTCCAGTGTATAGATGAAGTTTCCAAATTTTGGTGAAAACTGGAAAATCGGAAGTGGGACTTCGGAAACCGGAAGTAGGATCATAAGTCCGTATCTCAAAAACGCCTCTAGCGATTATCTTCAAATTTGCTATAGAAACACTCTATTAGATGTCCTTTCGAATGATATAGTTGGTTGGTTCAGGAAAATTCATCGTTCTTTTGAAATCGGCTATACGGATTTTTTTCAAACTTGCCATATTAATTCCTTTTTAAATATCCTTCTGTATGTATTTTCCGTTCAGTAATTGAGTATGTCAAGTTTTGGTTAAAATTGGTATCTCAAAAACTGCTCTAACTATTTTCTTGAAAATTGTTACATAAATCCCTTTTAGGTACCCTTTCTCATGTATTATGTGATTATTACAGGGAAATTAACTGTCATTCTGATTCGATAGTTCAGTTTTAGAACTCAAAATCTAGTGTTTAAAAGAATAACTATCATAATTTTTTTTCTTATTTTTTAACTCGCTGTGTAAACTCTGTTTTATGTCTTTACATATGTATGAAGTTTATTTTACTGTAAAATTTCAAAAATGCATACAATATTTCCAAAAAATGCATATAATATGTGTGTGTGTGTAATAGTTGGTAATGGAAGTCGTGTGGTTGTTTCACACCAGATTTTTTTTTTTTTTTTTTTCATTTTATTTATTTATTCATTTTTTTTTTTTCGAAAGTGTTCACTATTTAATATATATATCCCTAACATCACAAAATGTTCCAGAAACGTAACAATCATACAACATCGAAATATTAAAAATAATTCAGAAACATTTGAAAACGTTCAGTTTGCTTTTCCATTAGTTTCAAAAACGTAGAAATGTCCGCGATCGTAACAAAAAATCGGATATGTAACATAAACCTTTCAATCACCTAACAGATAAAGCATCGAAATGGACGAATGTTTCAGAAAGGTATCTGAGAGTACACTTTAATGTGTTACCTTTTTGAAAGGTTGTAAGAGTTTTGCAACATATCGGAAACATTCTGTGCTTTATGGGATATATATATCGGATAGTGTTGATTGGTTGAACTCGGTTTAGTAACCGCCTATTCTAATCAAAAAGGTACATTGTGTGGAATAATAAAACTTCTTGAGACTATTATAGACCGTGTACTAAGTAAAAATATAGTTCAAGAAAATCGTTTCAGAATTATAGTATTTTTAATAGTCTGTAAGTTTCAAGTGACATGTATGTTATATTGAAATAACATGGCGAATTAAGTTGACCAGCGGACTCATAAATGACATTTCTGTAATAGATCGACTCTATCACAAATCATATCAAATCTGGTTTAAATTAATTCAGTATTTCAGAACTTATCGTGATACAAAATTTGCTTTCTTAACCTTTTGATAGGCAGTAAGCTATACCTAGCCGTTTAATTTAATTCTCATATGTAAAAATTTTGTTCAGGAATTTTTGAAGAAAATTTTGCTTTTATAACTTAGCGTAAAAATGTCATTTTTAAAAATAATATATTAATTTGGCTTGTAAATTCGGATAATTATCTTGCCCCCGAAAGGGATAAAGACATTTCTGTATTTCTTTTAATGGAAATTACTCACCTTCCTTTCTCTTTGTTCTTAATTTCCTCTTCAGCTTTTTCACTCAAACAATATTTGTAAAAATATGAAAATCTGCTTCGTAAATGTGCGTTTTATTGGTAAGGAAAAACAGTGACTTTATTAAAAATTTACAAATAGAGGGGGGAAAAATCTACAATTTTTTCTAAAAATTTCCAGTACAATATAAAATTCTCATTGTATGTAGCCGCTAAAAAATAGAAATTCTAAGACAAATAAATGTCATAGATATAATTCTGTATTTAGGCTACAAAGAAGAAAATTCAGATTCTTACTTTTCAAACTATTGTTCTCTACATTGCTTTTGATTAAAAAATAATCACCCAAACAACTGAAAGTTTGTGAACATTAATTTTATATACAGCAAAAATCACACAAATACATATTTTTTTTTTTAATTATATAATGGGTGATCCACAAAAACATATATACGTAATATTATATAAGTATTGACTGTACCTTTATGCGGTTTTCACTGAAATGTGCAGAATGTAATGGGATTTTTTTTTACATGTATAAGGGAAAAAAAAATATATTAATTGAAATTCTCACTAATATATCTCTCTCTATTTGCAGTATCCTCTCCAGCCTCTCCTGATCAAATGACGCCATATCCTGAATACTGAAGCTTCGTTTAGAAAAATTTCCAATACACAACGTCTAATGGTCAATCTAATGGATGATGGCTGTCACACTGAGCATTTATAGTTCTAATTACGTTGTTGAATGTAATGTCCCACTGTAAAAAAGTAATTTTACAATTTAAGCGCCATCTGATGAGGAAAATTTAAACTAATTTGATAATAATTTGTTTGATACCTAAAACAAATCCGCGTCTTTCCGTGAATTCCAGTGAAAATCGCATAGTGCTATGGTCAATACTTTTTTAATAATATATCTTTTATTTTTTCTGTGAATTTAGATCACCCTGTATATATATATGTATATATAAGAAGGACTAAGCAAAAATATTCATAAAATTCATATGTAAAAAATTACATAAATATTCATGTATTATCATTATTATTATCATGTAAGTACATAACATTTAATAGAATTTTAAGATACATTTTAATATTAAGCAATATTTCACCAACTCCAGAAAATTTAAATGAAAAGTAATTTATTTTCTTTTTAAATTTTATTCCTCAAAGTTATCGTAATTTGATCACTTCTTTTAGTTCCTACTACTTCGAATTAGTGGGGTTTGATTTTGTAAACAAATGAATTCTAAAGAAAAACCTCTTTTTGGTTGATAACGCATAAATTAACTAAAGTGATATCGACGACATTTAAAACAATTTTTTTCGAATAAACGATTCATAAAAAATGTTCAGCATTTCAGTATTAATTTTAATTTTTTAGCAGCCGTACGATTTTCTGGATAAGAAAGTTAAAATAATATATATTATATTTTTCCATTTATTCAAAAAATATTCATTATAAAAATATTTATTTAATTTCAATAATTGTTACTATTAGTATAATAGTCATTTTTGTCATCTCTCATAACCTCTAATTAATAATAATAAAATAAAATAAATTACAAAAAATCTAATTTTGATGGAGTATATACAGTGATGGAAGAAACAGGACCACGGGTGAAATTGCAAAGAAATTCCAATATATATATATATATATAGCATATACAGAATAAAAATATAGTAAATTTACTCATATTTTCATAAAAGAATGGTTATAATTATATGCAAGAAATTTTTTACAATATTAAAAAAGGGTAGAAAAAACCTTATGAAAAAAAATATATATATATATATACAAAAGGTATTGCATTCTAATATTTTGTACTTCATATGTTTTTCTTCCTCACTAATTACTTCAAGAAGGTAATTCTCGAAAGATTTTGCTACATTTTTTTAAAGGTTGGAATCGATATTTTATCCCATGATTTTGAAGTAGCACAGAAAGTTAATGCTTACCATTTCCATATACCTTGCATACAACTATACTTCACATATTTGGGTTCAAGTATGGAATTGCTCTATAAAACTGTTTCTATATATTCTGAGTTAGCTAAGAAAGGGTTGAAGCAGACTTGTGCATTGAGATATTTTCTAATACAAAAATAAAGTTTGCTTTCTAATACAAAAATAAGCTCATCTTTTAATGGAAAAAAAATTTTAGTCAATATATCTTATAGTCAAAAGAGTCCTTTAGTAACTACAATATTAGTTTCACATCGAGCCTAGAAACCTGTACAAATCATGACAGAGCTCCTCCTCTTACACTTGTTTTTGAAAATACGTAGGATCATGTCTTAAAGCATGCCAATAAATCATGCCAGCTCCGTCTAGATTAAATACCTTTTCTTCCGTGAACACTATATTTCACCAAAATTTAGGTTTTAAAACGTTAGGTGCTGTGATTTCCGTCTTGGTTTAATATACTTTTTTTTCATGCTTAGGTTTACTTTTTACTATTGAATACTTGGTGTTTACCACATGATTCAGAGCATTTAGAGCAGTTCTAGCCGTTACTGGAAGCTTTAGAGTTCATCTTATTTCTTCAGATAATGCACTTAAATGCCATTCATTTAACACTTCTTTTCATTTTTTGATTCCTCATCTACTTTTGTACCGTTTCTGCATGGATGTCAGAGAAAAAGATAAACCGCACATTTTGACCTTTCGATTTTGTTAGAGATTTGACATTCACTCATTGGAGTTTTTCGAAATACTAATATTTTCCTTTTTTTTCAATTTCACTCAATAATTTTACTCTACCTGTAACCTCAGTTGCTTCAACATTCAGCTAATTGTTTATAAAGTGTTTCTTTTCATTCTGAGAATTGTCCCTCACAAAGCCGTTTATATTTGACGTTATGTCATTATGATGTGGATTTAGTAAGGGGTCATTAGAAAAGGATTGTTTTTAAAACTGGTTGCAAAGTTTTTTTTTTTTTTTTTTTTTTTTTTTTTTTTGATTAATTACACATTTTACATTTTTACTTTATATCAAAAATAAGCGTATTTAAAATTCTAAATTCATTTTTTTTTCTTATATGTATTTTATGTAATAAATGTGAATGCAACATATAAAAAGATTATCATTTTTAACGAAAAAAAAAATGAATAACAGTTTTTGTTCCCTACCAGTGTACATTTATTTCAGTTCATTTATTATTATTATTATTATTATGATTATTTTGTTATAATACTAGCATTATTTTATGAAACTATTCTAGAAACAATAGGTTATTTTGCTTTAGAAATTTCAAGTAGCATGTTTTTTATTGTAATATTTCCTTTTTCTCTTTCGTGTACAATGGCTATAACGGGTTTCTCGTGATTTGTTTACTGCTGAAATTGCATAGAATACATACAATGGGGCATAGATTTTGTAATCTATCACCGTGTTTCTATTTTTTCGATTTATGTCCATTATTTTAGTAATTTTTATAACTTTCAAGTCTTAATTAATAACGGAAAAAATCTAACTAACATATCTCTTTTATTACTAAAGTTTTGTTAAATAAATTTTGATAATTATTATTATTATTATCATCATTATTAATTTTTTTACAAAGGAAATTATTTTATTTTCTAGTTCTAAATAGTTACGCATGCATTACGTTCCAAGAATAGTCACCCATGCAACTAATACTGACCATATGCTTGATTTTGATTATTTTAAATTTTTGACATCAAATTACCTTATTCATACTGTGTATTTTCCTCGAAGTTTAACTTAATTTAAATCAAGTTTTAGTGTTTCATAAGACATAAAATTCACTTCTGAGTACTCTGTAATTTTTTGAGTGCAGTTGCGTACAAGAAATGCAGCTAGTAATTGTTATTGCACTAATAATGAACCTGAAATTTTGATTTAAAAGTCTTATTTGTATCTGTTTCTTTCATATTATATACATATATTAATTTAAATTACAGTATGAGATATAATAGTCTATTCTTAAATTAATTAGGTATAAAAAATATTTAAATTAAATACATATTTTTATTACGATAAAAATAAAAATAAACATTTTTTATTTAATATATCAAATATTTTGTTGCAAAATTAACAAAATATACAATAAATTACATCCGCACTAAATACACTGGTAACCAATGTATATTTAATGAATTCTTTAGCAGTAATTTAAGGTAGAGAAAATTATGCTTATTTAATAGTAATTGTTCAGGGTGGGGCATAAAGATCTCCCCATTTTAAGAGGTCAATAAAAATATGTAGGACATTGAAAACAAATATTTTATGTTTACATTCGGAAAGAATAATGCATGCCATTAATTAATTTTTACAATCTGTAACAAATTTTGCTATTTACGAAAAAGGATATCGTCTAAACGTTTTGCGTTACTGCTGCCACGTTCTCCGGAGTTCGAACATGACGTGGTCTACTGGGCGACTTTCGTTTTAAACACGAACCTATTTCTCTAAAATTAGCAACCCATAAGGATATTGTCTTTCTGTCGGGTATTTTTCTATGCCTACTTCCTCCAAAGTGCCTACGAAATAATCGTTGCGTTTGAATGATGGAATCCACATTTTTAAAATAAGTTTCAGCAACGAATGCACGATGTTCACTAGTCCAAGAGATACTTTCAACTGAAATAGCGACAAGCGTCTGCGTCTTAATCAGCAACTTTTACTCCCAAAACCATACTCCCGGGAGTCTTGCTCTCAAATTGCGCGCATCTAGTTCTGCGCATACAGACGGCAAGTGATACTCCTCGCTCAGTGAAAGACGGCAACTATTACTCCCGTCCGTTGCTCGTTTTGTTTTCGTAAAAGTCCATTTAAAAGGGCATATTGCGTGCTTCCTGCCTGTGTAAAGGGCTTTTTGAACAGGAAAAAAAAAATATATATAGGTATATATATATATATATTCATATGTAAATTTCTCCTTTGACAAAAGTTTTTTGTTTCATCATAATATGGGTGCATTTATTTTTAGTGTGTAAATAAAAAACAATTGTTGCGAGTTTATTGCATTGTATGGTGTTTATTCAAAGTTTGTAAGTAATACAAAAGTTACTTTGCTTAAATAAATGTATAGCAAGGATATATATGCATCTACAAGCATTTTGAAGAAAAGCATTTTTCTTTTTGCTAAGTGTCAAAGAATTTCCGCAATACTTCTTAGAGTTTCTGTCTCTTCATTCATTCATTTTATTTTTATTTATTTTATTATTATTATTATTATTTGTAAGAAAGATTTTCCAGGAAATAAATATAGTTTATATAAAACTAAGATACTTCATTACTCAGTGCAAATACCTAATTTAGTCTTTATAATTCATTTTTACAGAGTCACATAAAATCATTCAAATTTATTGCTATTGCAGAATTATTATAATACATTAATTTTTTTAAAAAAGCTCATATTTTAATTCATTCTATGAAAATATATGCAATTTTCACAACTATTTATATGACTTATAATTAATATCCTATTAATATCAACTATTCATTTAATTTTGGTTTTAAAAAATAGAAACTGTTATGTTATGAATTTTCACTTAATCTGGAAGCAGTTTTTAGTTATAATTATTTGAACATTTTATTTATTTATTTTTGCTTCTTTTTTACTTTAGTGCAATATACCCTTTCTTGGATATTAAGTGGGACCATGTGAAATAAGGCTACCATTTGAAAATTTATCAACACGATGAATTTTGAAATTTTTAATTAATTCGAACTAAAGTTAGACAGAGAATTTATCATATAAATATTTTTTTATGAGTTCACTTCGCAACTTGTTCATCTATTTTGATTACAAGTTGTGACAACTTGAAAATGTGCCATCACGATAACTTTTGAAATACTAAACTGATTTAAACCAAAGTTGGATTATGAACTTATGGCTCAAATATTTAGGATAAATTCACTGGTCAACTTGCTCTACTGTTTTGTTACCAAGTGGCGACCACTTGAAAATTTGTGCAGTGGACTTATCATTCAATTATCTTAGCTAAGTTTGCTAGGCATCTCACTTTGCTCTTTTATTTCCAAGTGGCAGCCACTTGAAAATTTATTATCATGATAACTTTTGAAATACTCAATTCGAACCAAAGTTTGACTGTGGACTTATCAAATATCATAAATGATTTTGCTGGGCAAGGTGCTCTGCAAATTTGTGTCCAAGTTGCAAACACTGAATGTTGACACTTGATTAATTTTTTTTTTTCACAATAACGTTGAAATACTGAATTTATTCAAACCAAAGTTGGACAGTGGATTTATCTTACAGATATCTTGCATTAGTTAACTGAGCAGTGTGCTCCATTATTTTGTTTCCGAGTGGTGGCCACATGAAATTTAGTCAACATGATAACTTTTGAAATACTGAATTAATATGAAATAAATTTGTTGAGTAGGCTCATCTCACAAATGTATTTGATATGTTTGTTTGCCTGATTGATATGCATTTAAAATTGACAAAAAAAAAAAAAGGTATTTATGAACCGATTTGCTTAAAACTCCATATGTATATAGCCCTCATCAATATATTCCCACCATGCCCATTACAAATTTTAGCTGTCATTTTGTTTCAAAATGGTGGCTACATGATAAGAAAAAAGGAATCAACCTACCCTTTCAAAAGAGCTGGAAGGATTTTTAATTTTTGAGAATTTTAAGATTTGTAAATCTTTGGAATGAAAACGTAATTTAAAAATCTTACTTTGGCACTCTGTAATAAATATTGATTAAGAAAAGAAATCTGGTAATTAGAAGTATTATATGAAATTGTGAATGCATTAAAAAATTTATAAACATTCTTATTTACTTTTAGCTCAGCTAAGAGTAAATAATATATTTTAATATTGCTTAATAATTAATTATTCTTATTTTCTTGTTGGTTATTGCAAAGTATTTTGTTGAACTGACTTACATATTCTCAAAGGCAGATTTAAGTTAGATTGTGCCCTGGACTCATTTGGCTATGGACTCCCTCCCCCCCCCCCCCATATTTTAAAAAAATATTATGCATACGTATTGTAATTATAATAATCAATATAATATAACTAACGAAAAGTATAATTCTCTGATATATAATTCGGGGCATTACATATTATATAATAACATTACATATAATAATTTGCTCGTAATAATAAATTAAGAAAATATAGTTGAGTGCTACTTATTTTGTTTCTCCTATGAATATGCGATTTAAAAGGTGGAATTAAATTTTTTATGTAATTACTAACAAATAGACAAATATCACTTTTATATTTTCAATGAATAATATAAATTATTTTGTTTCATAAATAGATAAGCTGCTGTGCTTCATGATATCTTTTACAGCTTCCTGTTCGATAATTTCTATTTAAGTGAGAAGTTTGTTTCCGAAGTCAATGGTAGGGATAAAGTAAATTTCGGATAATATATCAAAATGTGTTTAATGATATAGTGTTCTAGAAATATATCGAAAAATTTATTATGTATAGAATATGACAGCTTGAAAATTATTATTGCAAAACTAACTATGAAGCAGCAGTAGTATAAACAAAAAATTAATGGATGGAGGGGGGGGGGGTGCTGAATATATTTACTTACTGTCTAATCTGGGTTTAAACAAAATTTAAAATTTCATTAACAAAATGTTAAAATATAAGTAGGCTTATAAATAATCAATTTGCACACCATTAAAGATGCCTCTGTATATTTCATTGTTAGCAACATAGTTCTTTTAAAGATTTATCATCTCACATACATAACTATGTTTTTCTCTCCTTTAAATATGAAATGGAATGGTAAAATAATTGTTTTTCCATTGAAAAAAGTCTTATTCAAGTACAATACTAGCCCACTGTACTGCATATATATATATATATATATATATATATATTTATATATTTTAATATTGTTGAATTTTAAGTAATTTGAACATTTCAACTATGATTTAGTTTTTTTTTAAGACTTTTTTAATAAAAGGTTTTTCCATTAAACAATCCAGTACACATACTGAAATGCTTTAAAAAAATGATAACTTATTATTTTTAATTTTTGTATTTTGTGAAAAATGCAACTGTAATGATACGCTGCTTGTGTGTGTATTATCTGTCTATCATTCTAGATAGATTGTATATTTGATATGTACTCAAGGTGCGAAGCAAAAAATGTCAGAAATTTATCAATGTTCTAGTATGAATTAATATTTTGTTTTGGTCTTTACTTTAACAGTGTTATATATAAAATAACCTAGTAAAATAAATAATTTGGAGAGAGAGGGAAAGAAAATGCTGTTGAATAATGAAATACACTGTAATGAAATCTAAATAAATTTCATATCCTTAATAATACCTTAATAATCATCATAATACTTAATAAGTCATGATATGTTTGTAATTGTTTGCATAATATTTGAACGCTGCTATCTTCTGCAGCAGATTCCGCTTAGTGTCTAATATTATATCAAATGTTAAATATCTAAATGTGCTTAAAGACATATCGTACAAATATAAGGTAATTGCACAGTGATAAACGTAACATTTTCAATAAGTTAAGACTATTAATCGACTTATAATTGCATTGAATGCTGTATATTGAATGTTCTTTACTTTCGTTTGAGAGTATGATATATTTAATAATAAACTAGTAAGTTGTGGCCACCACAAGACATTCCTCTATGTTTTCCTGCACAGATTCGATCAATACAAATTATTTATTAAAATTATTTAACAAAATTGTTTTTCATGATCAATATACATGATTTTTATATCAGAGAAGCATAACTCTAAAAAAAGTCAATTTTGTGCCATCATCTAGGGATACCTTTTTCTTTTATTTCTTACTTTTTTTTTTCCTCTGTGCGTAACTGACTTATTAAATATATTTGCGTGCAACAATTTCTCACTTAAATAGTCAATATTTTAATCAAATTGCACCCTAGCAATTTCCAACAGTTGAAGTTGTGTAGAACTGACAGAATAATTTTATATCAAAAACAATATTTGATTTCCTGGAAAATCTTTTTTAAAAAACAAAGCAAACAAAATAAATAAATAAAAATAGAGAGATTTGTCAGTTTCAACAAACAAATAAATAAATAAAGAATAGAAGAAAATTTCTTTAAATATTTTAATTTGGATACGCAGAATTTTAATAACTCTAAGCAGTATTGCTGAAATTTTTTGGCCCTAAGTAAAAAAAAAAAAAAATGCTTTTCTTTAAACTGCTTGTTGATACTTATATATCCCTCGCTATACATTTATTTAAGCAAAATTACTTTTGGTCAAATAAAAATACATAGTTTGACGTACAAAAAAGTGAATAATAAAGTGTGTAGCGTACAAAGATATTTTAAAAAGAATCCTTAAAACTTTGGAAAATATATTAAATTTTTTATGTCTGTCATCTGTGAATTTCAAATTCTTTTTCTATGCAATTTACATCCTAAAAGCTACACAAAAATTTTTCAATAAAATAAATAACTTATCCAGTAATTAAAAAGTAACTAATAAGCAAGGTTTATCTTTTTAAATAATAAATATGTTTTAAATTCACTATACTATCATCGATTTTTTAAACTTATTTCTCATTATAAATAAATGTATCTGTATTATGAGGAAACAGAAATCTTTTGTGAAAGAAGAAATTTGCGTATTGATATGTGTATATAGTTTTATTTTATTATTATTTTAATTTCAACGTCTTTATTTAAACAGTCTTTCTACGAAAACGAAACAAGCAACGGACAGGACGGGAGCAAAACTTGCCGTCTTTCATTGAGAGCGGGGACGGGGAGTATCACTTGTCGTCTGTCTGCGCAGGATTAGATGCGCACTAGTGGGGAGTAAAAGTTGCTGATTAAGACGTAGACGCTTGTAAATAGCGTAACCAGAGAAATAAAACAGCGCTACTTCGGACACGCCCTCTACACTAGCGCCTCCGCAGCGACAGCGGCAAATTAGGGAGATCTTTATGCCCCACCCTGTATTACCTAAAATTATGGGTCCGCAAATATTAAAGCAGATTAACCTGTAAATTTTTGTAATTAGCTTTTTTTTTTTTCATGGAATTTAATTTTGCTTATATTTATCCCTCACAAAACTATTTATGTTAACTTCAATAAACTCGTTTCAGTGAAAAGTAAAATTTCCCTAAAAAGGGGTTTTTAGTGTTCGTGTAGGTAAAAATACCGATTGACAGCAGTCATGCCTGAGTGGACATTTGTACTTGAGGGTCGATTACCAGATCGAACCAGATAATAATTACGCGAGATTAAAATAAATGAAAAATCTGAAGTGCTAAATCGACGAGTTCTACTTGTGATGTAACCGGCACTTCCTGTCTAATAGTTCAACGAGATAAGCTTTTATAACCTTTCCCTTAAATAAACGAGCAAAATACTTGATTGCATTTTTATTTATGGTATTCCATGTTTATTTCAAATTAGAACGTAGAATGTTATTATAATTATACTTTCGATGTAAACTGTATCAAAAAGCTAAAAGGGGTGCACGCTTTGCTATCTAGCTTCTTATACATAGTTGCCAACATTTTAATTTATTCAGGAATATTTGTAGCTCCGCCTTTATTTCGCACCACTTTATTTATAGAATGATTTCCTCTAATATATAACTTCAATAATATAAGAAAAAAATCACTCTTAAAAAATGTGTTATGAAACAAAAGCAGAGCTAAAAATATTCCGCCAGTTCACTGAGACAAAAAATATACCGCCTTCATCTATAGAATGAATTAGGGGTCATTTTCCAAATCTCTAAACCAGAAATATAGATTTCCGAGCTATGCGCATAAGGCACACCAATAAACTGAATAGACGAAATGTTCGAGGATTTCTAGTCTACACATTTCTAGATGGTCAAACAATATTCTGAATCTTTTGTATTGCGAGAATTTCTCGATTGATTTTCTAGAAATGGGTAATAAACCAAGATTATAGTTGCTGAAATCCTTGCATTCGCATTTATTTGCAGAGATCTTTAAATAAATTTGCCCTTGATAATATACACAAACGTAATAGAATTCTAATAGGAGTTTCTGGAACTCGCTTTCAAAGGGGACTAGAATATATAAGGATGACAGGGAATTATTCTTTTCTAGAGTCACAATTAAGAATCTAGATGTCAGTTACATAATTTTTTCTCAGCGTTGGCAACTCTGATTATATGTATGAGAGATGAGATGCCTCAACGTATAACTTTTTTAATTATAAACATCTCCACTTGATATCATCCCGATTACATACAAGTCTTAAATTTCAATGTAATTGATTTTGGTAATTGTAAATACATTCTGTATCTGCCATTTTTTTTAGTTATAATATACAGTTTAATATGCAAAACTACAAACAATGACAATTTTTAAACAAGCTTTTTTAAATAAATATCCTAGAACGTGTACAAACTACATTCGAAAACAATTTGGCCAACCATTTTAACTAAAGTAAATCAGTTTTATCCAGAGATTCATTATTTTTCCCCTCTATATCACAATTTCCCCTCTATATCACAATAGATCGAGATTTATGAATCCGTATTATTTTATGAATAGTTGATAGAATTTTATATTTTTTAATGCTAAATTTACAAGGTTAAATTAATTGACAATTTTCGTTCCTTTTTTGAAATATTAATACATTTATCTAAAATAAAAGTTTTATATTCTGTTTCTTTTTGTGTTGCTATAAAGTTTAGTCTAAATTTTTATTGTTAGTTATAGGGATTGGGAATATTTATTTCTATATACAGCTGTTATTATTTAACTTTTGCATTTCATTAGTATAAAATAAAAATTCTCTTTCTAGAGAAGTAAAAGTGATTTCACATAGATTGCTTAGTAAATAAAGCCGAAAAATGCTGCCCTTCTTGAGAAATTCCCCAGTGGTGTTTTTTATAGACAGTAAATTCGAAAGTTTTAATTGCCAAACATGCGTAAATATCTAATTAAAATTATTTATTTTACTTTAGGCATTTAAGCTGATATTTAATTTACATATTTATTAACTTCTCTCAAACAGATTATGAGAGCATAGCAGTTCGTTTTATCAAAAATTAATATAAAAAATATTTAATCATTTTGTTTCTGTATCCTAGATTCACCTTAAGAATAAATAAACTAAAAAACGTTTATTTTTAAGGTTACAAATAAATTAAGTAAATGTTTACTCCTTCGAGGATAATAATGATAAAGAAACTTTACTCTTTTATTTAATATTATTACTCATTTCTTTATTATACAAAACGATAATTTCGTATCGGTAATAATAAACTTAAGAAAACCTGCATGCAAATCCCACGTCTACATTGCAAAATATGTTTTATTTTGGCTGCTTATGTATTAGTAATTTATATTGATTTTGAATATGATATATGTCACACAATACCCGTATTCATATTGTGAAATAATGATTTGTATTAATTTAAAAATGTTACTTTTTAAAAACATTCTTTTAACAAATTAAATTTTATTATTCAAACAATCTTCCTAGTATAGCTATTACTATACTAAAAGAAGAAAAAAAAAGTTAGGAAAACAACAAAATAATCTTTCAACTGTAAGCCGTTTATGTATGACATATATCAAAAGTAATTAACTTTTAATATTTTTATAATCGCTTTTAAGGTATCTTTACACGGACTAATGCTTTATTAATTACTAAAGAAAAGTAATCTGTTGCCCTCTCTTCTTAAATATTGATTTTGTCAAAAGTTATAATTCATTTACAAACGAAATATGATATCAGATGGAATACAACAATATTTTTTACTAGAAAATATTTATTTTAAAATATAAAATGATAAAAAATTGTTGTTTTTCATGAATGCAATCGCTATAATATCTATTTTAAAGATTTTTTTCCCCATCGTTTTACAAATGACGAACACATTTATTATTTTCTTTTCTTAGAGAAATGAATTTTACCAAAGCTTGACACAGTGACAGAATGAAATATCCGCCTAATAAAATATCCACCGTTGACTTCGATTTATTTATCTTATTCTAATCTATTAATTTAGTTTATTATGGTCAATTCCGTTGTTTAGTTTTAATGCTACTATTTCCATGCAATAATTCTCAAAATTCCTATTTATATGAAAAACTTTCAATTTCGCTATTTTAATAAAACATTAAATTACGAATAACTTACAAAATTTTCCTATAAGAATTTTAGTAGTCAATCATGTTCAAACAAGTATCATAAAAGTTATTTTGAAGTTCTCTGATATATTTATGATCCTCAAAATGGACGTTTATGCTCAATTTTGCCCTATTCTGCCATGTTAAAAAAATCGTAAATTCCAAATAACTTACGAATTTTTTAAATTGGATAAATCACAGTCTATGATATTCACGCCAGTATCTTAAATAATATTTAAAAAGTCGTTTGACATCTTTACGATGAAAATATCCCTCAAAATTGACGTTTATGTGAAACTTTGCCCTATTCTGCCATATTAAGAAATTCGTAAATTCCAAATAACTTGCGAAACTTTCAAAGTAGCATGTTTATAGTTAATGATGTTCATTCCGAATTCAAAACTGATATTTTAAAACTGTCCTGACATCTTTACAGTAAACATTTTCTACTTAATGGACGTTTAAGTGAAATTTTGGCCTATTCTCCCATGTTAAGAAAATCGTAAATTTATAATAACTTACGAAGTTTTTTTAATTCGAATTTTGCAAATGAATGGTATTCTTTCCATTGTCGAAAGTAATTTTTTAAAACTCATCTGACTTATCTCCGACCATTTGTTCTTGAGATATCGTGTACACAAACTAACAAATTCACTAACGAACTAACAAACTAACAGACACCCTACAGACGGACACCATATAGATTTTGTCATTTTCGGATTACTGATACCTGAAAACGTGTAAAAAATCGGTTGGGGACAAAATCTCGCGGTACAAAATCTCTCGAGGACAAAATCTCGCCGACGTAAATGAATACAAAGCAAAAATGAGTTGGTATTTATTAACAATGTTGTATAAAATTCCATGACAGCGGATACTTTAGTCAGAGCACTGACATTCTGACAAACCTACAACATTTTTTTTTTTTTTTTTTTTTTTTAAATTTTGCTTAAAATAGTTTAAAAACTATATGTATTAACTTTTGTCAAAATTAGTCATAATGAATTCAATCATGCCTATCAATTTTAAAATTTTTAATTGAAGTTTGTGAACAGCGTTCAGCATTAATGTCAGCAGTGATGTACACGATTTTTAAAATGTATTTTGAATAGTGAAAAGCAAAAGATAAAATAACTTAAAAATAAACATAGTTAAAATAATTAAATTCAACTCCATGATTTATTTATTTATTTATTTATTTTAATTAATTAATTAATATTTATAAGGCCTTATGGCCTCCGCCAGAGATCAAACGTGACACAAAATCAAATTTTCAAATAGATCATACTATTTTTTTGACGCGATATTTTGTCCGGCGATATTTTGTCCCGCGATATTATGTTCGGATCCCGTAAAAATTCAAAAAGCCGAGATCGAAAATTTTCACTATTAACTAATTTCCCCATACCTATAGTATGATGGGGAACTAAAATTAATTCTGATAAATATATGCTGTTACATTTTTTTTTTTTTTTTTTTTTTTTTTTATAAATTTGTGTATTGTTTGCAACACACAACACATTTTATTTTATTTTATTTTATTTTATTTTATTTTATTTTATTTTATTTTATTTTATTTTATGTTTTATTTATTTATTTCTTTATTTTTTAAGGGATTTTACTAAGACTTTATGTTTGAAAAGTTATACCATATACTTCTTCTATGCTTAAAAAGAATAACATGAATTTGAAAAGATAACGCTGTATCGAACGAATGAGATCATATGATAAATCTAATATTTAAATGTGTTTTCATGAAAATGCGGCATTGAGTATACTGAAGAGATACATAAATTTACTTCTGTAAATATATTTAGAAATGACATAAATGATCTCTGTAAATCAAATAAATGTGGCTGTTGGGATTTCTGAAACTATTTACTATCACGTTTGGATTTGATATTAAAAGAATTATAGTTATCAAAACAAATAAACTGTATCTTATTAAACAGCATGCTCAGGATTTATCTGTAATTGACATATATTTTCATTTATTCAAAAGAATAGGTAATTATTCTACACTCATTAATTTGTAGCAACGATAATCAGTAGAACAATAGTTAAAGAAAAAATAAATTTATTTTACAAAATCGATAAATTAGCGTTATTTTAAGTAGTTGTATTGTTACTTACATGTATTCATGTTTCAACTGTAAAAATAAGAAGTATATTTTATATATAGATTACAAATATCTTGTCAATCAATATGAGTTAAAAATTCATTTTCGTTATTTATTTTTCTTTTTATGTATGTTATAGCCTATATACTTTGACAATTTCTGACTTAAACATATTTTTATTTGTAATTTAATAGCAGTGTATATAAAAGGCAGGTAAAATAAATAGTTTAATTTCTCAGTTTATACTTAAAACTTGTTTCTTTCTAATAAAATATTTTACATAGCTTGGAATAATAAGTAACTAAGAGTAACCAGTAACTAAGAGTGAAAAATAAATATTTCTAAATGTGAAATTCTATTTCTTTAAGTCTAAGTATAATAAGGTCAAGTGAAAGGGAAAACAAGATGTTCCACGATATTTAAAATTAAGGGGAGAACCTAAAATTCATATTCATATCTATATTTTTATTTATCATTCAATATATTTTAAAATATCATAATCACGAAAAATGTTGAGCCGGATCTCATGAATTTTGATTGAAGAATTTTACCCGCTCATTTGAATCTCATTAACCTAATCTAAATTCGTATAAATATTCATAGAATCATCTTAACTTATTATGTTTTTTTTTTTTTTTTTTTTTTTTTTTTTTTTTGGGGGGGGGGCAACACATAAAAAAAAAAATATATATTTGTATGTTCACACTAGCAAATTACTTTTTATCCATTTTCTATTTACGTTTTTTATTACATTTCTGACTAAATTGCAGATGTAAAAACGTATCTGTATATATATATTTTTTGTATACAAATCTAGATATTTTATTTTGTTCCTTTTTATTTCTGGTATATATTATTTCTGTAATTAAAAAAAAAAATAACTGAAACATATTCTCAAGCTATATTTTAATCATTTTTTTTCAATCTTTTATAAATATTTAAGTTCCGAAATTAAAATAGTTCCCATTATCATTATTTTTTTCTTAAGCTCTACAGCCTGTTACAAGCAAAGATTGTCTTTCCAAGATTTCTTCATCTCATCTCACCCTATCAAACGCAAAAGTCCTCTATCGGTTAGTACCAATCAACTTCAAGTCCTATACAACACGTTCTATCCATCTGATAGGTAGTCTTCCACTTTTAAGTTTATCCTGTATTCTTTAGAAATTTATTATTATTGCTATTATTATTGTTATTATTTAGTATATATCATCATATTGTATATGACATAATCATTTAATATGAGATGTTTTTGATGTTTTGATAATAACAATAAATTATACGATTATAAAATTGTCCACGCATTGTTTTGTTCTATTGGTAAAAAAAAAAAAAAAAAAAAAAAAAAAAAAAAAACTTTCTTAATATTTATTTTTCTTTTAATACAATACTATTAGTAGAATTAAAAACATCAGCTTATTACAATGTCACTATTACACTTCCCTGTAAAAAAAAAAAAAAAAAAAAAAAACTTTTAATGGTATCTAATGAGTCTTAACCCTTTAACGTTCATTGATTTCGCAGCGAAACCAAACATTTGACATAATTTAACAATTTTTATGCAGCAGTTTTTTAACATTTCCCCCTTGTTTTAATCAGGTTTTAAACTTTTGTTCATTTTCTGTTCGGTAGATACCATCATTATTCCAAAACTTAACGAATAATGCTTCAAAGGATTCTAAATGCATAAGTCACTTGGATTTTCTTAGTGTGAACGAGTGCGAATTGCGGGTTTGATGGTGCACTCATGTCTAGTTTTTTCTTTTAATGAAGAGCTGAACTATTATTTTCACATGAAATAACTATTACGAAATTTTTTAGTCGATAATGTTTACTTAAAATGTGTTTTATTTATTAAATTAAATATTATTTGAATTTAATAAGGTTAACTTATACTGTAGATGTTTGAAACCAAGCATTTCTCGAACAGGAAGAATGCTATTTTTTTTATTTTTCAAATATTTATGATCAGCTATGTGTCTAAAAGCCATTTTCAAAATTAGTTTAATAATCTTTAAAATAAATTAAGTTAGTGAACGTTAAATGGTCAAATGAGAAAAATCATTTTTTAAATTTATTATTAATTCTTATAAATTTCTGAATGGCATACAAAAAACCACATTAGAAAATGTGCACTAATTCTTGGGATATGACTGTTTAAGTAAGCTACTGAATATTCTCTTTATTAACATTTAAATATTTAACTGTTGTTTTCTCATTTTCTTAAATTATAATCTTCCACACATTGTATCTCAACAGCACTATAAAGTATTTCCACAAAACCTGGAAACAATATTGAATATAATGTGTGTAATAATTTATACTTCAAATTAACATGATATTTCTAATAATTAACTTATTGTATTAACATTTAAATATATATATATATATATATATATATATATATATATATATATGTATGTATGTATGTATATGTATATATAAACATTTGTTAGAGACAAAAACGTAATTATTTTTTAAATGTTTTAATTTGTGGTATAAGCTCAAAAACTTCTTTTTGTATAAACATCTTTTAAAAATTTTGGCCACAATCTTCTTGCAATGATTAAACTAATTAAATGTTCATTATATATATATATATATATATATGTGTGTGTGTGTGTGTGTGATAAAATTTTAAATTTTGTAATACATACATATATATATATATATATATATATATATATATATATTTGAAATTAATCTCTCAGTGGTTAAACTTTCAAAGTAACGTAAGTAAAATGAGCTATATTTAAGAACTAAGGTAATTTGCAATATGGAAAAAAAATGTCATAGACAGTCAGGAAAGACTTCTTAGACCTCTTAAACTTTCCCTTATGGTAGATAGAGTACTGTTTTTAGGTCAAATTTACGAAATTCTGTTTTTGTTATATTTATACGTTTTGAGGTTCCCTGAATTAAAAATGAAAATTTCAGCGCTTGGTCTGTGTGTGTGTGTGTGTGTGTGTGTGCGTCTGATTCTCATTAGCTTATTTAAAGAGCAAATAGTAGCAGGAACTTCCAACTCAGTGTTGTACATCTGCTTTATGAAGTGATGCTACACGAAATGTTTGGTGAGATAAATAAAATTGTTCGTGTACACGAACATTCAAGACAATTCAAATACATTATGTCTACGGTGGTAGTTTTCGTAGATAAGGTATAAAATCTACAGGTTTCTCTAAACAAAATGAAGTGAACATATATTTGTATATGAATAAAATCGTGCTTAGTGTAGAAAATGGTATGAAAATCATTAACTATTTGTTTAAAGGGTTACCTAAAGGAACTAGAAATTAGTTGGACTAAACATGTAAATTATTAGAAATGCATTTTAGGTTGGGTTCTCTAAACAAAATGAAGTGAACATATATTTTTATATGCATAAAATCGTGCTTAGTGCAGAAAATGGTATGAAAATCATTAACTATTTGTTTAAAGGATTACCTAAAGAGACTAGAAATTAGTTGGACTAAAAGTTAAATTATTAGAAATGCCTTTTAGGTTGGGTTCTCTAAACAAAATGAAGTGAACATATATTTTAATATGCATAAAATCGTGCTTAGTGTAGAAAATGGTATGAAAATCATTAACTATTTGTTTAAAGGGTTACCTAAAGGGACTAGAAATTATTTGGACTAAACACGTAAATTATTAGAAATGCATTTTAGGTTGGGTTCTCTAAACAAAATTAAGTGAACATATATTTTTATATGCATAAAATCATGCTTAGTGCAGAAAATGGTATGAAAATCATTAACTATTTGTTTAAAGGGTTACCTAAAGAGACTAAAAATTAGTTGGACTAAAAGTTAAATTATTAGAAATGCCTTTTAGGTTGGGTTCTCTAAACAAAATGAAGTGAACATATATTTTAATATGCATAAAATCGTGCTTAGTGTAGAAAATGGTATGAAAATCATTAACTATTTGTTTAAAGGGTTACCTAAAGGGACTAGAAATTATTTGGACTAAACACGTAAATTATTAGAAATGCATTTTAGGTTGGGTTCTCTAAACAAAATTAAGTGAACATATATTTTTATTATATGCATAAAATCGTGCTTAGTGTAGAAAATGGTATGAAAATCATTAACTATTTGTTCAAAGGGTAACCTAAAGGGACTAGAAATTAGTTGGACTAAACAAGTAAATTATTAGAAATGCATTTTAGGTTGGGTTGTGTGTCTCTAACGTAGGATTGTATTTAAGTACACAATGGTGTGTACATAATTTATAGAAGAGATACAGGGCTATAATAAGTAAGAGAAAATAGTCTTGCTTGTTAAATATAATTGTAGAAAGTGCTTTACTGTACTTTATCATATCCAGGTAAACATTTTAGAAATAAATATTAATTCTTAATATACAATGTTTAAAGTATTATTCTAAACTAAAATTTTATATAATTACATAATTATATTTTTTTGTATTACTTATATTTAGATAAAATTTTATATAAGTAATATTAAATTTTACATAAATTTATGTAATTAGTTTTGAGATACCCAGAATACTAAAGTCTAGAATAATAAAGTCGTAATGGTTGATAATTGTGCATGTCTGTTATTAGTGTAATAATAATAATAATAATAATAATAATAATAATATAATAAAAAGTTACTGGCAATTCGAATGTTGTGTTTTGAAATTCATGTAAAGTTGAGACTTGAAAAGTTAATTAAGATCGATACGATTCAAAGATTAGTGTCTGTGAAAACTGTCGGAATTATCTCGAATATTAAATTTAATAGCCGTCTTCAATTAAATACAAATGAAAGTACTGGAATCAAATGGGAGGTTGAGGGGTCATCACCCCCCCATACACACACACACACACACACACATATTTATCTGTCAAGGAGCTGTTCCTAAATCTAGTTTGAATTCTGTTTAACGTAGGTATATATGCAATAATTGTTATTTACCCCTTAATCTGCAGTCTATATACAGAGTATTGAAATAAAAGTTCAGAGAAATTCCTGTGAATGCTACACCAGACTATTATATTTTAACCATACACTATAAATCTTTTTTAAAGACACTGTAATTCTATAGAAAAAATTACAGATAAAAAAAAGTAGAACAATCCAGCAACATATGTCTGATTTTCTTTAAAATATTTTATATGTATATACTGACCTGACTGCACGCTTACTGCTAAGGCAAAGTAAAATGAAAACAGACTAAAGATTTCTCAGTAAATAACTTTTGTATTCTGTAAATAACTTTTTTTTTCTTAGTAAATAACATTTTCTTAGTCATAATTTCTTATTACATACTATTTTTAGTATATCTCTTTACGATAGTTAAGCAAATATGCAGTAAAATATGCTGTAAAATTTCATTATATTTCTTATTTTAAGTTTTTATGAATGCAGGTTTATTGTTTAATTTTAAGTCATTTATAGGGAATAAAACTTTAACGGGTAAAAGTAAAGCGTGCATAAAAATTGAGACTTTCTCTATTTTATAAGAAAACGAACACGACTCAAATTTTTTATGGAGATCACTGAATATACAAACATCTATAATTAGATGTGTCTATGCATAATGTACATAACAATTTTTTAATAGAAATTTTGTTGTTGCTATAAGTATATTAACAAATATTAGATGTGATATAAAACAGTATCAACAATTTGTTAAATGTTGAATTGAATTTTTAGACATTGAAACATTTTGAAAATTAAAATGAATTTGTATGAACTTAATTCAAATAAACTAAAATAATTTAATGTTCGATTGTGCCTATAAGCCTTATTCGAAATAACGTAAAAAATATATACATATTATAGATTACCGTCACATTAACTGAATGAATTTAAAATCTACCACTCATAACTTTTTTTTTTTTTTTTTTTTTTTCGGGGACTTAACGAAAAATTCTTTATCATTATGGCTTATTTGTTCAAATGATATAAAGTGAAAAACGTCTAAATACCATATTCGATTGATCTATTATACACATATTTTAGGTCACTGTCGCACGAACTGTATGGATTTTGGTGAATCTAACGTTTATAGATTTTTACTGAAACACAACGATTTTTTTTTTAAATCATTGTGATCTATAGGCTTAAATTATTTGTTGTGCATTAGCGCTAAATAAAACAACATACTACAGCATTGAGGAAAACACTGAAACACCCTGTTCTATTTTTATCTTTTGTTTATTTAACGATTTCTCATATTTTAATGTATTTTTTCCAACCGTGAATTACTTATCGTTCAGAAAGTCATGTGCAGTCACACCAGATTTTTTTTTCTTTTTTTAATTAAGCATAGCTACCGACACTTCTAATTTTAAAATCAGATTTATCAACAGTGTTTTTAAAACTGAACCTATCACATGTACATTCGACGAATGAATAGAATGTAATAAATAGAAAATACAGGGTGTTTATAAAGTCCCGGACCCATTTTGATGTTTAATAACTCATAAAATAATAAAGATAGATTAAAATTAACAACATAAATGGTTAGATTCAAAATGTTTCATGACCCTTGCCAATGAACCTCCACGTGTGCCCCCTTCGTCGCACGGAGAATATCAAGTAGATAGTCAATTTCACGCCAGGTAGCGGCAAGCATGTTAGCATCCACAGAGGCTATTGCGGTTGTAATTACGACTTTTAGGTCATCAACGTTCGACACTCTCCTCCTGTAAACATTGTCCTATACTACAAACCCCCAAAGGAAAAAGTCCAGCGGCGTTATATCAGGTGATCTGGGTGGCCAAGGAATTGGACCTCCTCGCCCAATCCATCTTCCTGGAAAATGGTCATTCAAAGAACTACGAAATTATTGAACTTAAAAATTATTTTTCCACCGCAAGATGCTGCTTTTGGATGGAGGATCTTTTTGGTCAATTCTTCAGTAATTTATCTGTGCTTGCACTATCGATTTCGTTTCTATGTACCACCATAAAATCTGTGATTTCTCTTGTGGTGTATCCATTATACTTAATATCCGCTCGAATAAAACATCACATACAAAAGTACTACATAGAACAAACACATCAAAAGTAAACATAACATTGCAATAGTTGCCAAAAACAAAAGAGAGAAAAATGCAATTAATAAGCTGACGATATTTAGAAAAGTACAGATATTTAGACTGGAAAATGAAATTATCTGAAATTAACCACACGCGCAGACGATATTTACAAAAGTAAAGATATTTAAACCTGAAAAGAAAATATATGAGTTATTCCATCAATAAAGGCCATGAGTTTGTTTATATCTTCATTATTTTATGAGTTATTAAACATCAAAATGGGTCCGGGACTTTATAAACACCCTGTACTTAAAAAAAATTACCCAGTATGAAATCTTCTTTTAAAATTACGAAACTTTGCACATATGATTTATTAGAAGCCTTATTACTGCATTTGTTAAAATTTTAGCCTCTAGTATATCTGTAATTAAAATTTACATTTATGAAAAACTGATTAAGATTTTTTTTTTTTTTTCATAATTCACCTATAAAATTCAAATTACAAAAAATATAAATATTTAGTGCATTCATTGTGTAATATAGAAATATATATATATATACACGATTAATTACATAATTAGTTACGCATTTAAAATGTTAAACGTTTTCTAATAAATTATATATATATAACCACAAAAATACGTCATGCTACTTATAATTCAATTTATTTACTGAGTGGACAAGTTTGAGAATGTAGCTTACTAAACGCTATTCACTAGGGAGAAATAAATAAGTTTTTGAAAGTTAGAAATAACATAAAGTTTCCCTTAAATATTCTTTATATGATTCTTTGAGTCATGTTACCCTAGATAATACACTTTTAAGCTTTTTTAAAAATCTTTTCTCAACACGTTTCACAAAGAATGACTCAAGTGAATTAACATTTTATATTTTAAATACATTTATTTATAGCTCGACATTTTACTAGATAATTGGTACTTAAATAAAGTTTAAATATATTTTATTATGGCTAATCGCTTTCTAAGTTTAAATGAATTACTTTTTTTATTTGAAAAAAATGTTCATTTAATATTATAAATGTATATAAGGTTTGGAAAGCAGAGAGTCTTTATAAGAAATATACATTTAATTGAACTTAAAAAAAATATTTTCAAATCAATTTTCGATTTTAAATCAACTATTTGATTAAACAGATAACACAGGTTTGCAAAATCGTACTTTACAATTTCTTTCTTTCTTTTTTTTTTTTTTTTTTTTTTACGGAATTGGGTGTCTGCAATGCGCTTTGATACGCTGAATACAAAAATGCTTGTCTTTAATTCCTTCTTCGTATAAGGGATTTTCACAAAGTAAGGATAAATATCGGTAACATTCTCACAGATGCTGTAACAAATTCCAAACTATTTATGTATAAAATACATTAAAAAAGGCTGTTATTTACACATTGTCTTTTAAATTTGTGCTTCTTTACATCGAAACTATTTTAAGAGCCTTTTACATTCTGCACGGCTTTAGGGCCATGCGGGTGGTGTCTATGCAGCATCCAACAATATAATCTGCTTGCATGTTCACAATTCATCGCCCCTGATACCTTCTCTACATTCCTTTGATGTCTTGAATAACTTTCCTTTCCATTCACTCACATCACCTCGACTGTCTGGAAAACAACTTAGATGGGAGTTTTTTTCTTTTCTTTTTTTTTTTTTTTTTTTTTCTTTAATGGAGCTTTATACTCGGAAAATTCACATTTATTTCGGTAAAAAAAACGTACGTGATAGAAATTTTTGAATAGATTTTCCATAATTAGCATCTAAAAAAAAAAAAAAAAACATTATTTTAAAGAAAAAAATTGTCACAGACCTCTACAATTTACATAGTTAATTTTATTAAATTTTAAGAAAAAAAAACATTTAATTAATTTCAATGCAATACATGTCCATTGTTAAATCAGCATTGTAGACAATTATAAACATTTTCTTCATTTTTTAATAAACTGTTGTGTGCAATATATTTAAATTTTTTTATGAAGAATAACTCAATACCATTTTATTGTACTTAATCTGTCCAGTTTCTTTAATTAACGAAGATAAATAATTTCTAATGAAAATTTTTTTTCAAACATGCTGAGATAAATTTCGTAGTTTTTGTAAAGTAAATAGTGTTTTGGAACATCAGTTTTAAAGTAGGAATCACAAGAGGCAAATAAATTATATATATATATATATATTTACTAAAAATGAATTTACACTTTTTTGCTGCAAATTTACATTTTATGATGGGTTGTATACTATTACATAAGGGACAAATTTTTAAAAGTTTTAAGTATCTTTTTGAAAATATGATAGAAAAGGAAACCAGATATATATATATATATATATATTTATATATATATTTCTTTTGTGCGTGTGTATGTCACTGAACTCCTCCTAAACGGCTGGACCGAGTTTAATGAAATTTTTTGTGTGTCTTCAGGTATATTCGATAATGGTTTAGATTTACAATTCAGTTCAATCGGATAATTGGATCAAAAGATATTAAATAAAAACTCCATTTTAACTTTAAAATGATTAAAAAGAAAAATATATTTGATGCCAAAATAAACAAAATTCACGTTTATTTATTTTTTTCCGGAAATAAAATATTTTTAATTTCGCGTGATAAACAATAAAAATTAGAAAAAAAATTAATATACTATGAAAATATTCGCGTGTAAATAAATATTTTCATAGAGATACTTGGTATTAGCTTAAAATATTTATTTAATTTAGTAGTACTTTTCTTTTCCACAATAAAACAAAATTTTTCGTTTTAATTGATACTTTATATGTAACTTATAAAGGTTCTTTTATGTTTTCACCTTAATTGTAAATAGTAATAATTTCGAATTTATTAGGATTTTTTATTTTTATTTTGTATATATTACAAAACATTTTTTCTCTTTTTTTTTTTTTTTTTTTTTTTTTTTTTTTGTATGGAACAGCTATAGTTTGGAAAAATTTAAAATTTGGCACCGAAGTAGTACGTACGTTTCTCACCAAGATCGTCAGTTACGCAATTGAGATAGCCATGTTAATTCATCGCAAAAATGGCCAAAAATATTTAAAGTCGACAAGGGGGGGGTCTATACTAAAGTTGTGCCTTTGTATTTATCATATATATTTCGTTTGTGCGTGTGTATGTCACTGAACTCCTCCTAAACGGCTGGACCGAGTTTAATGAAATTTTTTGAGTGTCTTCAGGTGGATTCGAGAATGGTTTAGATTTACAATTCAGTGCAATTTAAATTGTTTATTTAATTAATTTATCACTTATAAATTGTTGTTGATTTTGGAATGTTTCACATTGGATACGGCAGACTGCGCTACGATCGTAGTATCGATTCAATAATACGAAGTGATGACGTCACTGGCCGTCCGTGGATGCAAGAAAAATATTTCCTATGTTAATCGCCCATTGGATTTTTTGTAAAAAATTACTAAATATCGAGGAAAATTATTTCCCGATTTTAATTTGGTACCCCATATTTGGGTATGGAAAATATTAAGTTATCATGTGCATGCGTTAGATTGAGTTGTTTCAGCTGTAAAATTGATAAAATTTGAATTTTTAATCTCAAAACTCTGTCATCCTTGGCGGAAAAAAAAAAATATATCGCCATATCATCTGGCGAACATAGTTAATTTATTTCAAAAATAATGGTTATTTCAACAACTTATATTAAGAGAGTGATGAATAATATGACACAATTTCGTACAATACATATCACGAAAATATACATCTGGCATGTATATTTTCGTATTACGTTTTTGATCGCCAAATACAAAAAATGCCAAGAAAGACAGAGTTTTGAAATTTAAAATTAAAATTTTGTCAATTTGAGAGCAAAATAACTCAATTTAACACATGCATACGATAACTAATACATATCTATACCCAAATACGGGGATTAAAATCGAGAAATAATTCTCCTCGATTTTTAATAATTTTTTTATAAAAAATCCAATGGGAAATTAACTTAGGGAATCTTTTTCTTGCATCCACTGACGGTCGGTGACGTCACACTTCGCTTGCGTATATTCTATTGCAATTCTAGTTTGTCCCGACAGTTGGTGCTGCGATCAAATTCAGGAAAATATTTTGTAACTTCGTGTTATTATTGTTATACAAAAAATTGTGTCCTAATTGAAATATTACATCAAGATGTAATTAGTGTTTGAAGAGTTTTGAAGTGTGCACAAAAAACTATAGATTTTGCAAATTTAGTGCGGAATTGGAGTGAGTATTTTATATAATTTTCTATCAAATTTACACGCGCGTTGATTAACAACAACCCTAACCTACAAATTTATTTGTGTAGCTAATTTATTATATTTTATTTATTTATTTTTTGTATGAAACACTTTTAGTATCGGATCCTTTTGGCAAAATTTGAAATTTGGCACCGAAGTAGCTCGGACGCTTCTCGCCAAGATCTTTAGTTCCACAATTGAGATAGCCATTTCAATTCATCGCAAAAATGGCTTAAAATATTTAAAGTCACCAAAGGGGTCCCATACTTTTGTGCGTGTGTATGTCACTGATATTTTATTTATTTATTTTTTGTATGGAACACCTTTAGTATCGGATCCCCTTGGCAAAATTTGAAATTTGGCACCGAAGTAGCTCGGACGCTTCTCGCCAAGATCTTTAGTTCCACAATTGAGATAGCCATTTCAATTCATCGCGAAAATGGCTTAAAATATTTAAAGTCACCAAAGGGGTCCCAATTTGTGGCTTAGATTTAGAAAATCCATGCTTTTCTAACGGCCAATTATATGTTGCATGCTCCAGGGTTGGAAAACCTTCATATTTGTTTGTGTATACTCCTCAAGGATTAACCAAAAATATTGTACATCCAATGGCATTACGATAAATTAAGTTTTTGTAGATTAAAAAAATATACCTGTTATAAAATAAATTGAGTTTCAACTTTTTCACCTTTAATTAAAACGAGTTTAAGGTTTAATTAATACGAACGCTACATTTCACTTCATACTATACACATAAGCACATGCATCGATTGATTGAATTGTGATAAATGTACATGTAATGATGTTAGATATTGTAATAACTTTTTGATAAAAATTTTCATCAAATCGGTCCAGATTGTTACAGCTTATTCAAAAAAGACGGAATTTTTATGTTAATTCGTTGCTATCAGAGATTCTCTCATAAATTGAAATATTTGCCATATGAAATAAAATTTTATGCTGTTCGACATTCAGTGGAGGTTTTAAATAACAAGTAGCAAGTAGAAAATACCAAGTAGCAAGTAGCAAGAAGCAAGTAGCAAAAATTTCGGTAATTATGTCTTTTACGTTATAATGGGAATTCACAGTCACCGTTCACAGCGTTCCATACCTGTTTCGCTTATATACCACATCCTTACACACTTACAATAAGTTAGTTATTTTATTCTAGCAAAATATTCTCTAGAAATAATTTATATGACAAAACAACGTTTGTCGGGTCAGCTAGTATATATATATATATATATATATATATATATATATACATAAAAGAACACAACTTAACGTTTAAAATATATTGAACCGTATACATACTCAAAATAGAGAAAGTTGTTTATTTTAAAAACGGTTACGGTGTTGTAAAATGTTAAAATGCATTATATATAATTCATTTACCCATAAAAAATATACTATGCTCAAAAATAGGTTATATATCCAGATTTTTTATGAAATATAGCATATCAACTACAAAAAAGGAAAAAAAGAAGAAGGCAATATACTTGTTGAAAGAAAATTTACGATATATCCGGTGCTTCAAAAATGTATACACACTTTGAAATGATATAGAAAATTTATTTTCTGTTCTACAATGTTTAATTTCTGAGAAAAGTAACGTTACACTCCAATTTGAAAAATAAGTGACACTCCCTGGTGCAATGGAATGTTTCAAATGGTGGTTAAAATAAATGTTCATAATGTTAGTCTTCAGTTCCAATTTCCCTGGATTTCGACTTTGTCTCGTAAGACACGTAACTTAATTTTGAAGGTGGATCTGTACCCAACTCACTTCACCACTGCATTTGAACCGCAGCAACTTTCTTAAACTTCCAGTACCAGCGAATTACATGCTTCCACGCTTTAAAGACCAAACGTACCTCTACCATTTATTGTATACCTCCTTACTTACCACTAACTGGATTCAGTAGTTAGTGCGGCGATTATTCAGTTACTTTTTAAAGAAACATAACATTACATTCTCCCAGAAATATAAACTTGTAGAACAATAAATAAATATTTTATGGCAGTGTTTCACGTACTTGGTTATAAATATGTATTTTAGAGGAAACTGTTACGCTTTTTTATGATTGTGTTGTGCTTTAAATTTAGCAAAATAAATGTTTAGCGCAAAATAAAATGTAAGAATTATTAATCCTAACTTCAATTTATAACATAATTGAAGTTCTAACCATATTTCCGACGGGGAAAAAAAAAGAATTGGATGCAAAACCAACTTATTTATGGAATCCAAGCTTTGTTCAAATCTGTGGAAAAATTCTTTTGGTAGCCACTGCCATTTTCCAAGTGTGAAGAACAAAATAAATAAATGAATAAACTGCTACATACTCCATTTTACCCCCTTAGGTATTAAATTTCGGAAGACTTTCAAATTTTACCTTAATCACATCATAAGAGGAGACATTTTGCGAAACGTTCAGTTTCTATTGGAAACCACTGCAGGAGCTTAAAGAAACTCGACTTTCTCTTTCAACATTTAAGGGTTAAATTTCATTAAATCCGTGTATGGTGAGTCCTTACATCATGAAAACGCCTTCTGTACAAACGACATGTTTTTAGTTTCAGCGATTTCCACTCGATGCTGATAGATGAGTGAATTAGCGACATTCTCGTTTATATGTATCGATATCAACACCCTTTACGTGTTAAACGTTTGCGAGGACGCTCTATACTTTATCGCTATAATAATTTGAAATATGGGTTTTAAAAATAATTATGTCAAATTTCGAGTGACGCTTTGCTATTTATTAAAATATACATATATTTTCTTATTTTAATTTGCTTTTTTCATTTATTTATATCCACAGTGTAAACTTTATCTTCAAACAAACGACAACAACAACACAGAAAAATATATAGTATAACATATAATCACTGGTACTTTTTCATTCACATCTCTTATGATATTAAAATGTGTGTTTTAAAAGAAATGATATCAAAATTTTTAGTAACGCAGTGGTGGTACATTAAATGATTTGTTTTTAAATTCCATTGCAATTATTTTATTTTATATAGTAAAGTTTCTTTGCACATTAAAACATTGGTTTTAATTTTCAAGTAAAATGAAAAATATATCACTTTCATCAATGATATATTATGTATTGAAATGTATCTATTCCAATGAATTATTTTATCTTTTGCGTCATTCTATCCAAAACTGGAAATAAAATTTTCATAAATAATTACTTTGCAGCACACTATCTGTTTGCATACATTTTCAATTATTTTGGATAATATGACACACTTACATAAATTTTAACATAAAAACTAGTTAGCATAGGTGGACTCTGCTAAGTTCCCCATCATATATATATTCTCATAAATTTCTAGTGCAGATAATAATCAGGTTAAGAGAAATGAATTTGACCAAACGCTTCACACAGTGACAAAAAAAATCCCCGCCTTATAGGCTATCCGCCGTTCACTTCGATATAATTATCTTATTCTAATCTCTTAATTCTTTTTATTAGCGTCATTTTCGATTAGTTTTCATGCTACAATGTCTAATGCAACAATCCTCAAAATGCATATTTATATAAAAAAATTTCAATTTTGTTATGTTGATAAAATCTAAAATTACGAATAACTATCGAAATTTTCCTATTATAATATTTGTAGTCAATCATGCTCAAATAAGCATCATAAATGTTATGTTGAAATTGTCTGATATATTTCTGATCCTCAAAATAGACGTTTATGCTCAATTTTCTTCTGCTCTGCCATGTTAAGTAAATCGCAAATTCCTAATAACTTACTAATTTTTTTATTTAGAAAATTCATAGTCTATGATATTCATGCCAGTATCCTAAATAATATTTCAAAATTGGTCTGACAACTTTACGATGAAAATATCCATCAAGATGAGCATTTATGTGAAATTTTGCTCTATTCTGTCATATTAAGAAATTCGTAAATTTCCAATAACTTACGAAATTTTATATTGGAATATTCATAGTCAACATTTTTCATGCCAGTATCCTAAATATTTTTTCAAAAGTAGTCTGACATCTTTACGATAAAAATATCCCTCAAATTTAGCGTTATGTGAAATTTTGCCCTATTCTGCCATGTTAAGAAATTCGTAAATTTCGAAGAACTTGTGAATTTTTTAAAGTAGCATGTTTAGAGTTAATGATGTTCATTCCGGCATCAAAACTGATATTTTAAAACTTTTTTTTTTTTTTGACAGTAAAAATTTTCCATTTAATGCACGCTCAAGTGAAATTTTGCCCCATTCTCCCACGTTAAGAAAATTGTAAATTTCTAATAACTTACGAAGTTTTTTAACTCGAATATTGCAAATGAATAGGATTCATGCCAGTGCCATAAATAATATTTTAAAACTGGTCTGACATCTTTGCGATCATTTGTTCGTGAGGTATTGTGTACACAGACTAACATACTAACACACTAATAGACTAACGGACTAACAAACTAACATACACCCTACAGACGGAGACCATACAAATTTTGTCATATTCGATTCCACACACCTGAAAACGTGTAAAAAAGTCGAAAATCTAAGGTCCAAAATTTTCACGATTACCTAAGTTCCCCATACCTATAGTGCGATGGGGAACTAAGAAAGAAAAAAGAAAATACAAATAAGAATATATATATATTAGAAAATAGCAAAACATCACTCGAAATTTGATATCATTATTTTGAAAACACCTATTTCAAATGCTTATAGCCCTAAAGTATAATGCTGTGTCACAAATTTTTAACTGCTTAAGGTTTTTTTGTTGGTGTTAATGATCAAAATGTTAAACTTAAAAGAGCATTTCGATGAGTTTATAATAGTGTATAAAAATATAATTATTATAGGTCATATTACATTAAATTTTACTTGAAACAAAATAACAAAATAAATGATATTTCCAAATTTTATGAAAAGTGATAAAATGAAAAACTTAAAAAAATAAATGATTTTTGAGAGGTTGAAACACACAATAGTGAAAAAAACATATTAAAATACATTTTGAAAACTACAAAGAATTTCTACAAAAAAAAAAAAAAAAAAAAAAAAAAAACAAGACGATATATATGTATATATTTTTTTACTCAATATTCAAATTTTTAATAGTTTAATGGATGGAGAGAACATTAATATGTATATATATATATATATATATATATATATATATATCCGTGTGTGATTTTAAGTCAAAATATATTATGAGTGACTTTCTAAAGAGATCGATTCACCACATAGCTCAGTGGTTTTGGTAAGAACTAAACACAAATTGTGGAATGGGCAATCGATTGAACAAAACATTAAAATTTTGTTATTTTTAAATTGGGGATTCATAAACTAAAGTAAAATGTTGTATGTATTTAATAGTTTTTCCTAAAGTACCTAACATCATAGGATGGGGGGGGGGGGTGTTGAGATCATCCTTTAGAAATTCTGATAATTCTAAGAAAGATACTTAATATATATTAGAGAGATTTTGTTTGGTTTAAAATTAATATTTCTGGAGAAAATAATGGATGACATACAGTTAGACCACTTTGAAATCTTAATAGAGAAGGAGTCTTTGTTAGTCTGTAACAAATGTCTTCTCAAAACAAACAGAATTTTTTAGAAAATGTTTTATTGCGTGTATTTTTATTATATTTAATTAAATAAACTGCATATATTCCCAGCAGTTTTCCTTGTATTTCGGAATCACGTTAGAATTTCTGAAAATCTTATATAATGTAATGAATGGATTTAAGAGTGGACGTTGCTTTTTGTTTTCTATGAAATTTAGCTGTGGGAGTAAAAAGCGCACAAAAGTGATCTAACTTTCAACTTTTAAACGGTAAGCATTTTTTAGCACTTTGAAAAATTTTCTAGATACAATCACTTAAAAATTTTCGTTCGATATTTTTTAAGGAGCTTATAATATGTTTATTTTTTTTTCTTTTAAGGTTCATCTTCCTCCTAAAATCTATCGGAAAAGCCTCTGAAGTTTTGCAAAATATGAAAACGTGCATATTAAATTTAATTCTAAAAATTGAACTTTAAACGAGCTCCCAATCACCTCTTTTTTGAAATTACATTATTTGCTTTCTAAGGCTTCCCCTTTCAAAATACAACTTCAATCTTGTTTTAATCAAGCAAGGTCCTCTATAGAATGGTGGAGCACGTTTTTCGTAGTTTTAAGAAATTGGGAAAATATCCCGAAATTGAACTTAATGGAGACTATTTTCTGAATATTTAATCAAATGAAAAAATTTAAAAAATGGCAAGATAAAATATATATATATATATATATATATTTTTTTTTTATAGATTACGTTTCGATGAGCTAACCAAGAACATTACTTGTTTGAAATTTCAAACATGTCATATTTAGTGCCAGTATCTGATATGCAGTTCCAATTTCTAAAAAAAAACAAAGGCCCTTAAAACTCATTAGTCCTCTTAAAAAAAAAAAAAAAAAAAAAAAAAAAAAATTCCAAGGTGTTCTCGAGACACAGTGGAAAAGGGGGAGGGGAGGACTTTAAACGAGATTAAAAAGAAAAAAAATCCATAATAAATATAGTAGAGAAAACATTTTGTGTTAAAATGTTGTTTTGGAAAGGTTATTTATTTTATTTTTATTTTATTTTATTTATTTTTTTTTTTTGTTTTGTTTTTCATCAAACTAACAGAAGATCCCCCTTCCCCCTACGCATAAACACAAACACACCATATCCATTTCTTTCCTTCTTAACTACACAAAAATCCCCTTAATAATGATTGTAGACGAATTTTACAGTTTTTACAAATTTCAAAATTTTCGGGTTATAGAAAAAATAACTGAATAATTAGTATTCGACGCTGTCTGGAGAGCTTTTGTATGAACTTTGGAATGACGCATTTCTAAAATTGATTAAACTATTATATATATATATATATATATATATATATATATATATATATAATACAAAATCAGCTTAAATCAATTCGATTTAAAGTTATTTTCCTAAAAGAATTTTCTTTTACGATTTTTAAAAACTAATGCAAACTCAAATTCCTGTAACATTGTTTTATTTATTTGCAATTATTAAATAAGGCAAGATCGTTTAATTCAGTATAAGTATCTATCGTTAATATTGCTGGTTTTGCCGCATGACTTTTAAGTTTTTAAACTGACTAACTAATTAGTTTTACTAAGTGAAAGCGATTGTTTATTGTAATTTTACTTAATATTTTGGTGTTTTAACGTTAAAATAAAATTGCCATCAAGTTACAGGTAGCAGTTTGCCTGTTAAGGCTACACAGTACACATTTTCAAGAAAAAATGTTGGAGGCAGTTACATTAAAATTAATTAACGACTTTGTTCGAGATTAGCAATTAAACTGATTCTGGTAAAAAAAAAAAAAGCTTTAGCAAGAACCATTTTTATTAAATATAAAAATTTTAGAAAATTTTGAAGTTTTTTAAAACTTGTATAACGTTTTTAATTTTTAATAATTTTTAGTTATTTTAAGTGATTTATATTCATTGGATTGTTGAAAACGAAAGTTAGTATGAAATTAAAGATGTAACTTTAATTTAAATTAAATATATATGTAGCGAAACCGGAAAAAAAACTATAACAATCAGACCTAAATCCATACTAATTATTGTAGTACATATATATATATATATAAGTGTGTACAAAAAATTTTAAGACTCTGTCTGCAATAGAAAAAAAGCCTTAGGGTATAGAAAAAAATAACATCAACAAAAATAAAAATCTGAGAAAATACATTTAAAGTTTGTAAAGACAAACTAACTAAAAAAAAAAATTAAAAATGTTTGTAGAGCTTTTTTTTTTTTTTTTTTTTTTTTTCTCATTCCCCACCTATAGGATGTGCTAAAACATAATTATTATTATTTATCTAATTATAAGAATAATTATAAGAGTTAATTATAATAGTATTTGCTTCAAAATTAAAACGAAACTAACTATGCCCCCTCAGCTTACATTTTATGATTGACAGCACTCAGAAAAGTTCAAATATCTTTAAAAGTATTTGTGTTTCTGATCTACAATTTAAAGTCAATATTCACAACCCTATGAATCACTGAAAAATTAAAAAAAAAATAAATAAATAATCGATATTTTTGTCATTTTGAGGGTACTGTGTAGCCTTATATTTCATAGGAAGACTATATTCAATAACGAACAAGAACTTACAGAATTTTCAGAAGAATACATTATACTAAATAATGAGTAACAGAGATTTTTGAAAAAAATATACTACTACTACTACTACTACTACTACTACTAATAATAATAATAATAAATCCTTGTAGAATAAATAAATATCCCTGAATAAGATTTGAATGTCTGTGTCATCTAGTTTGACAAATATAATTCATTGAAAAAATTTTCGGAAAATTTTATAACATATTGTTTATAGAATAGTGCATACAGTATTTACAGGGATATTATTAATATGTAATTTAAAAGTTGCATATGTATAGTAACTTATATATATATATATATCAATATTATATATAAGAAATAAGTCTAATACAGATTTATCTTTTTATTTTTTTAAGGATATTTTTTATTGTTATAGTCATGCTTCTCCTTCCTAATATTAAATTCTGAAAATAAATAAATAAATAAATAATAAGGAAGTACAAGACGACGGAATACATGAATTAAATTTTAGGTATAGATTAAATTTTAAAAAATATATATATAAACCAATACAAACCATATACATTTTATAAACCAATGCGCAAATGCAGCAAAAGGAAATATAAAACTATAATAAATAAGCAAAATAATCAAAGCCAGATGAAAATTTAATCCGAAAACACATGAGGGCCTTCATCCGGGCAACTCCCCCATGTAAGAAAAGGAATATGAGACGTTTCTGACGAAACTCTGGTAATTTAACCAAAAAAACACGTTTCTAGCCCCCAACGTCTCACAGATGGAATCAAGACCATACAGCAAACGAATTTTAATTAATACAAAGCATATAAAGCAATTAAATTCAGAAATCAAGCACAAAATATAATACATCAATATAAAATACAAGAATATAAATAATGCAAGAATACATACATGGACAAACTGGAATAGTCATTAGAATATAGAAAATTGAACCCTCCCCTCTCCCCCGTTATAAACACAGAACCCTTTTCAGCTAGCAGGGCAACTTACCAGTACTTAAAAATCGCCCAAAATGGAACAACAAACCATAAGTGGGATTGTCATCAAGAATACTGAAATGTTATGGATAATTAGCACCCCATAAATTTTGGATTAGTAGACGAGGGAGTTTTAAGGAGAATTATTTTTTAGTCATATGCATCAGATGAATTTTGAATGAGACAAAACAAATATGCGATGAAAATACTCACATTTAGATTAGTTTTGAATGAGATTTGTATGAAAATGTGATCCGATAATGTTTTATTGGAAATCATTTTTAATTACAGTCGAAAATATTTTGATAAGCATATATAAAAATTATTTATGTGGACCAATATGCGTTTACTTTTATGATTGTATCTGTGTATTCCTATATATATATATATATATACAGCAGGGTTTAAACTGCAATTAGTTTTTTTAGCATTTTGCTAAAAGGTATCATATTTTGCTAAAACATGTTGGTCAGAATTTCGCTAAAAAGCAAAAACTGGATAACTGTATAAAATATCTCTATAATAACTCGGATTTTTTTTTTTTTTTTTTTTTGTAATATTTGCAGGCAAAAACTACAAAAGGACTGAAATTTTTGGGAATGATTATTTATGTAGTAATTTGGATTTATTTTAAATTTTTAATGATTGAATTTAAATGCAAAAATATTTAAAAGTATGTCAGAATTCAGAATTTGATTCATAGAAGCATTCTTAGCATTAGTATTTCACGATTATCTACCACCACACTTTACTTACTTTTTCAATTGCTTTTTTATTTTACACATATGATATGAGTACCTCTTTTTCTATTGTTAAAATCAAAACATAGTTTCCCTGATTCATATTTTAAAGTCACAAATATGGATGCTTGGTTAAAATCATCAATGAACAAAAGAATAGAAAATAAAACTGAGGATAACAAAGCTAAGTAAAAGAAATCAATGGTATCCAAAGAATTAACTTTTGAAAAAGCTAAAATAGTGCTTGCCTATTTTCGCTAAAATGCTAAAGTAATTTTTTTGCCAGGTTAAACCCTGATATACAGTTATACACACCTACACACACACACACATGAATCTGTATTATAATCTTAATATAATACTTCAACTGAATATAACATTTAAATTTCATTTCAGCAAACTCATGAAAAATTTATTAATTAACATTCTATAGTAAATAATGCATGAAATTAAAATAACGATGAAACGTATAAAATATATATTTCAGCTCAACACAATTATAAATATTTTTTGTAAGCCTTGATATTTTAATTTCTCGTGATGCAACTCAAAATATAGCATGGAAACTTTTTTTTTTCTTTAAAATAAATATTCACATCAAATTCGAAATTTTTTGTTATTGAGTTATTGTTTACGCATTAATTTCGCGCATATATAAAAACACATCTTAAACGAAATATAGAAATCCAATTAATTTTTGATTGCTGAAGTCGCCCAAAATAACGGAAGATTCGAAGATAAAAATGCAGGTGACCACACGACATGTGTGCTCATTTAATCAATTACAGTTTTGAAAGTTATTTCTCCGAATATTCATCGGTAACAGATATCGATAAGAGATAGATTTGTCGGAGAAAAATAATATCTGGTATCTTTATCTCGAAATCTGATAGTTCCGATATGGTTTACTCATGATTTTTTTCTTTATTTGATAGCCAATATCAGAAATTGCTCAGAATAACATCATCATGTTCGACATGATTTATGGTCAATAAAAATCCTTTTAGTCTAAGGCCCGGTTAGAAATATAGTTTTTGTTATTAGGATTATTGTTATAAAAAGGATTCAATTCAATATATTGACCGGAGAAGTGGGTGAAGCCGGCAAGTTATTCGATAAGATTTTACTTATATCAGTAAGCAGAAAAAAAAAAAAAAAATATATATATATATATATAAACCAAATAATCAAAACCAGATGAAATTTTATCCCAAAACACATGAGGGCCTTCATCAGGGGATCTCCCCCATGTAGGGAAGGGAATATGAGAAGTTTATGACGAAACGCTGGTAATTTAACCAAAAAACACGTTTCTAGCCCCCAACTTCTCACAGATGGAAGCAAGACCATACAGCAAACGAATTTTAATTAATACATAGCATAAAAAGCATTTAAATTCAGAAATAAAGCTCAAAATATAATACATCAAATATAAAATAAGAGAATATAAATAAAACAAGAATATATAAATACATACATGGACAAACTAGAATAGTCAGAATATGGAAAATTGAAAACCACCCCCCTTATATAAGCACAGTGTTTTGGATCTCTCTGAACAAAGTAATTGTTGGAATTAAGTTCTGGATGTTGAGTGTGGTTTAGAGTCTTCATACTATTATCCGAATAAAGTTTTATGAGCCAACCATATATATCCATATAGATGTAAAGGTTTCTTAAAAAAAAATTCGCCAAAAAAGTCGCCACATTTTAAATTATAACACTCAGAGTATTAACCCCATTGCAAAGTAAATACTATATACTACATTTTATTCTTATTATTATTACTAAAAAACATTTTAAAGACACGTAAAATTAATTTTTATTATTTTTTATTTTTTATTTTTAATATTATCAACCAAGGAGCTAAGAAAAGTAATAGAAGGTGAAACTATTGGAAAATCACACGAAACTATTGTAGGAGAAATACCACAATGAACTAGCAGAAATAAACAATTAGCTATTTTATAATATTGTGCAAAATTATTGGCAAATATGTAGCATCTTTAGAATGTATTGTAATTTTGCTTTTAATTATATTAATAGCTTTGGAGATGTAAAGTTCTTGGATAGTAGGTGGTTCTGTAATAATTTTGGCGTTATCCCATATAGGGTTAGCGTTTAGGTTAGCATAAACGAAGTCGACCAGAGTAGAACTATTTCCTTCTTTGATATTACATATATGTTCATGTATTCTTTTGTTTAAAGTCCTCTTAGTTTGTCCAATATAATAGATAATTTTTTTCTTGTTTTCATTGGGAATTTGACAGGCGCCTCCTTTGGATCCTCTTACAATAGCCTCGTGTGATTTTCCAATAGTTCCAGCTTCTATTACTTTCCTTAGCTCCTTGGTCCAACCTTCACCGGACTTCGAATTGACTTTGCAGCTATTCACGTTATTAGAAGACTTAACTGCTGACTGTGAAAGGAAAATTATTTAAAAACTGCTCATTTAATCCAATTATATAAATCCCTGATGATGCTTTGGAATTTCAAAGAGAAAAGCTTAGGATAATACTTTTAAAAAAGTATATATATATATATATATATATATATATATATATATATATATATATACATTTTGTGCCTGACATTTTGTGAATTGTGTTGGTTTGTTTTTCTTACTTTACTTAAAAAATGGGCGGAATTTAATTTGTAATTAGAACCAGATTAATAGATTCAGTTAAATGAGGTTTAGTGCAAATATGTAAATATTATTATTATTTTTTTTTGTCTTCACTTTTCATTAATCCAGATACTTATTATTCAAGAATCAATTAAATTAAGTAATTGAATTTGGTATAGCCAAATTTTAATAAAATTAATGTATATACTTACTTGCCTTGTGATTTCTAAATTCTTATCAATATATTACTAGTTGATTGAATTTAATTTATGAATATTCAAAAAAAAAATTATATATATATCCTCTACAATGACTCTATTTAGTAAATTTTTAGATCCTGGCAAAAAATACTTAGCTTCACAGCAGTATTGTGCCCGGTACAAGGATATTTATAGGGATATCCTTGGATCGACAATCTATTACCTATCATCTCCTCCACCTTTACTTCAATTTAGAACATGCGGTTCTAATCGATGTAAAACTTGCCCTATGGCCTCTTGCACACAATTAAATAATAATCACTCTTTGGTTCTATTTTGTCAGGCATACATGTAAACTCAGTTATATTGGTGAAACTTCCACTCCCCTACATCTACGTATTAATCAGCATCGCTCTGATTCAAAAAACATTTCCTCTTCAGCTGCACCTTCTAAATTAACTATAGAACTGCAAAACTTAATAAAAGTGAGCGTCTATTTCTTGAGTCAAAATTTATGCAATATTACAATACAATTTATCCATATTCCTAAATTCCGAATACTTTAATAAAACTATTAAAGCATATTCTAACTTCAACACTGTACATGATTATTCGACTATTTATGCACAACCCACTCACAAAATTAACAATAAAACTTCTAGAACTAAACATAGTAGTAAAAAAAAACAGATTTAATCTTTTCTAAAAGTACCATTATTAAACTAATTTCAGATCTACAGACTAATTACTTATCTAACTATAACTGGCACTTTATTCGAAAATTTATTTTTGCAATTAAAAAGAAATACTTAGTAAATTTTCTGAATGTCTTTTAAAGTCAATCCTATAATAAACATTTTTCAGACATTTTTTATAATATTATAATGTACAAAATCAAACAATTTAATTTAAAAGTTAATAGAAAGCCCAACAAAATTAAAACAAATACTCAATTAATCGTGACGTTTTCAAATCAAATATTGAATAGTATTAACATTATGTCTATCATTAATGACAAAGAATGTTTGTCTCCGATTAAAGATTTAAATCTATCTCGTACCTTCAAATATCCCCTTCCTCTTGGCAGGAAGATGTTCAATTACAATTCTGTTTCTAAGTCTACACCTCTTTTACCAACACTGTAACATGTAAATGCAATGATCCTACTTTCTCAAAATTTATTGACAGAGACCATGGACACATTATCACTGGTAATCTGAATATTATTGATAATTATCAATTAAAAAAAATTATGGAATTTGGCACCAAATTTAGACTTCCATTTAAAACTAGCATTCCAAAAATCTTTCAACAGTTTTCTTATGACCTGGATTTATTTATTTATAAAATATCTATTACTCATAATAAACCTATTGCCTACTTCACTCAATGGAAAGTTTTAGTGTTACAAAAAATTAAAAATGCATTATTTCTCAATTCTTCAAATCTGGTGTAAATTCCCGTAGTGCTGTTTAATATTCTAGATAGTAAATAAAAAATATTTTTATCTCATGTTAGATACGAGATTTATACTGTGTTTTGATTGTATTGTCTCTGCTTGAAAAAAAGTTTATTTTGCACACACAAAAATGTAGGAAAATATAAGTAACATAAAGAAGAAATATGTTAAGGGTGTTTAAATAAAAAGAAAATTAATGAACTTCACTTTACTTACTTTTTGAAATCAATTATATATTGATATTTATTCAAATAAAAATGAGTTTTCTAAAACACAAATTTATATTTGAAAATTATATACACTTAGGTTTTTCTACATTAAATTACTAGGGGAAAAAAAAGCTTTTTTCTTAATAATATCTTTAAAACAGTAAAATAATAATAATAATAATAATAGTAAAGAAAAAAAATTACTTGACTTATTTTAAGTATAAAAATAATTCTAAAATATTATTGAAATAGTGTTAGCTTGAAAAACAATATCAAATTTAATGATCTAAAATTAATAAAAAGTTATATCATTCATCAGTAGTCATTATTTGGTTAGTAATAAAATTAAATGGACTTCGAAATTTTCATCGATTTATAGGTTTTCCTCCTATAAACTAAAACAGAAATTGATCGAACACACATTTATAAATTGAGACGAACACTAATATTTTTGAAACTGTTAAGTAAAAAGAAGATAAAAAAAGAAGTATATAAATATATATGGAAAGTTTTTTTTTTTCCTTTTAAGTGTTAAAAAAAAAAAAAAAAATTGATATTAGAATGTATCATAAAAAATTTTTAAATGCAATTTTAAATATTTCTTGGGGATATTTAATCAAGTTTAAGAGGTTTTTTTTTTTTTTTTTTTTTTTTTTTTTTTTTTAACTAAAGACTGAGTTTCAGTTTCTACTCATGTTCTATATGTTTAGTTGAACATAATGTAAAGGTTGACTAAGAACATTTATAGATGAACAAACAAAATGCACGAGAATGCAATTTGAACAATCTACATTTCCACAGGAAACATATCTGAATCATTTTCTTAAAACTACTCTGTCGAAAGATTTGTTTAAAATATTATTATTACTTGATTTGCATTTAAAAGTTTTACTATTGTAATTGTATACACTGTTTGGCCAATGAAGAGGTTTTAGAATGAAGATTTCTGCAGTATATCATCTATAATGATGATGATAGTGGAATAAACATAAAATGTAAGGTTTGCCTATTTATTAACAAAACTACATGCACAAATAATCCGTAATACTTAAAGCTAGTTTTAAAATTCAATTTCTAATGATTCAGTTATTAATTTGATATTTTATTGCAATGCTCATTCAAAATATATATACGGTTACGATATTAATGAAAATACAACAAAAAATGCAAAATGATTGATTATTGTTCTCTTACACAATACTATTCAAGATGTTTTTTCTATTAATAAAATTCCCCACCAATTTTTTATTGGGATATAATAAAGGTGTTGTTTGATTTAAACCTTCTATAATTTATTAAACCTTATATAAATCCATGATACAGACAAAACATGTGTGAATGAAAACTTCTTTACAAATCTGTTGCATAAAAATCATAATATTTATATATTGTATATCATAATATTTCTATATTATATATCATTATATTTACATATCATAATCTTTATATGGATTTTTTTTCATTTAAAAGTCACTAAATGGGGACATTATTTATGATATATTAAAAATTTAGTAAAAAATTTTCAGTAATGTATTAAATACATTTCAACAAAGACGAATGTAATAATCCATTTTTTCAAATTGTTTTCGTTATTTTAACATAATATTCTCATTTTATTAGAATTGTGAATTGCGTCATTCAGATAAATAAAAAAGAATGACAATTTAAAATCTTATAGTCTATTACTGAACTATATTAATAGCATGCATTGTTTAACGTACATTTCTGCAAAATATCCCGGTTTTTAATACTACTATTTAATAAATAAATAAATAAATAAAATAAAAAACTGCTGATTTAATTGAGACCATTTAGCCTTTAACTAAAATAAATATATATGTTTTAAGAAATTATTGATTCATAATAATCATAATATTTAGAATACTGTTTCACCACCTAAAAATGTGTAGATTAGAAATTCTCTATTATTTCGTTTATTCATGTTATTAGTTTACCAGATACGCATTATCCAGAAATTTATATTTCTAGTTTAGGAATTTAGAAATTGACTACTTATTCATTCTAGTTGAAAACGGTATAATTTTTCCGAGTGTAAATAGCCCACATACAAATTTTATGGTTCAGACAGAGGTTGATAAATACGGTGTAAATGTAAAAAAAAAAAAAAAAAAAAAAAAAAAAAAAAAACTCTGTATTCATGGTATAAATTAATTTCTTTTAGAGTATATATTTAACATTATAAAATTTTGTCTTACTGTCATCGGTATACATGTACACATCTTTATTTATAATTACGGTTATAATATATATATATTATATACGCATGTGTTCACATGTGTATTTTTTCAACAGTCATACATTTTAATGTATGAATTTGGATGACGGTAATAAGTAATTTGGGTGACTGGTAAATATATTAGTTTTTGACGTATTTTAAAATTTTATATCTGCATTTCCAATAAAATAATAAGAAAACGGCCTTAATGCAGAAGATACACCACTAGAATACATTAAATGAATAATAATAGAAAAACAATAAATTAATGCAATTTATATTTTCAATATATATATATATATATATATATATACTACAAAATGTTCTTAGAAAATAATGTTCACAATATTTTCATTTATTGACGGTTATGTTATTTTCTTTAACAAAATTACGCTTTCTTAAATAGTATCTTGAAGTAAATATTTTTATGGTACGACGATTTCATGCACACATGTCACTAAATAACTCTTTCTTACGATCAGAACTTTCTTTTGCACGCAATTTAACAATATTTATGTCGATATATAGTATTTAGATCCAGAATGTCAGAACATAATCTTTTATTTTATTTTATTTTTCAAATAAAAAGGAAAAAAATAAAAAATAAACAACGAGAGTAAATCGTCCCTTTTATATCTTCATATTACTTGAAAGTAAGTAGTTCAATCAAATTTGTGTATTAATTTTATGGAAATGTAATTTTTATAATAAACACTTATTAAGTAAAATGTGTGAAAAAAAAGCATACAAAATAGCATTATTACCTAAAAACAATATTAGTTAAAACCGCTAATAATTTTCATTGTTAGATAATATTTCATAAGAACATTACTAACTAGTAATTATTTAGGTAATGTTACTTAAATTACTCGGTATTAGATAATTTGGGTTTATTAGGTTTTTAACTATTCACGTTTCAACCAGGTTTGACTTATAGAGAAAGAAAAAAAAAAGAAATGAAAGAGAGAGTAAGATTTATTTCTATAAAAAAAAAAATGATTTTCATAGTTTTTTGCTTTTTGACCATTTGAACGCAAAATACATGTGGAAAGATATATCTCGAACTCCCGCTTGTATATATGCCATTATAAAAATGTGACAGCTAATAAAATATAGAAATTTTATGCATATATTCAGGGTGTGCCATAAATCTGTAGACATTTAAAAAATGCATAGCTGTTAAATGAATTGATAGAATTGAACATGGTTTGCAAAAAAATATTCTGGTAAAAGGAGATTGTTTTTTTTTTTTTTTTTTTTTTTTTTGGTAAAGAAAGTAATATAGTTGAATATTTTGACGACGATAGTTAAGCAAATAGTTAATTTTTTTCGCACGGGTGTGAAAGAAAAATACTCTAATGAAAGCCCTATAAATTGCACAGTTTTTCCGATTAGAACAATTTATTTCTCATTCCGACTACTACTTGTGCATATATGCAGATTCTAACTGCCATGCTGACTTGGTGGATATGCGTTATTGGTGAATTATTTTCCCTCAGGTAAGAACCGCCGACTGAAGCTGATGTTAGCAGTGTTATAACTTGTTTGCAAACCGCATGTTTTAGTCACGACGGACACATACACTAGGATTTATATGCCTGTAAACATTTGCATACGAATAAGTAAAGTTTTTCATGAAAATGATAGATCTGGTCTCGCGCAGCACCCTCTAACTACAAATAGCTTATTTTAAAACCCGAATAAACTACTACATCAGAAACGCCAAAAGAAAAATATTTGCAATGCATACAGCTATTTCGGTAGCCTTAAGCGTACCATCTTCAGTGTAAAAAAAGTGTTTCTTTTTGCACTGAAGACGGTACGCTTAAGGCTACCGAAACAGCTGTATGCGTCGCAATTATTTTTCTTTTAGCGTTTCTGACGTAGTAGTTTATTCGGGTTTATTAAATAGCTCATTTAATATTAAATAGCTCATTTATTATTTTTTATTTACCAAAAGAAATCCCCTTGAAGAGAATGAATTTTTTTTTGCAAACTACGCCAATTCTGTCAATTCATTCAATAGCTATGACTTTTTAAAATGTTTACAGACTTAAGGGGTACCCTGTACATATATATATATATATATATATATATATATATACATATATATATATATACATTATCCTTATTTCATGTTTAATGTGATTAAAATCAATTACAAAATAACACTTTGCTAAATAGCTACCTTCTCTCCTACCTTCAAGCACAAATTTGTTGTAGCATGCTTAAAATTTACTAAGCACTGGTTTGGTTTTGGTGATCTTTTGAACAGTGCAGAGAACGCAATTTTTTCTTAAAATAATGGTCAATCCAACCACCCCGAAAAACACATATCTACAAACTTTTTTTGAAAATTGCTATATCCATTTCCGAGCAAACCGAATTTCTGAGATATGATACAATGGGCCAATAAAGGGTTAACAGCGAACACGAATTTTTCAGAAGTTGAGAATTGTGAAATCGTTTTTTTTTCACACAAACAACCCTTAACTCCAAATTTTCATCAAAATTGTTAGAGTCGTTTCTGAGATCCCGAAGACAAATATATATAACAGATCACGGGATTTACTCGTTTATTATAAGACGAGTATGCCTTTGACGACTTAAATGTGCTTATTATTTTATGAACTGCATTCTACATGAAAAAATGTCGACAACTTTCATAAGAATACCATTTAGGGTTTTAGAAAATTCTGCTGTATCTGAATTTTATGTTACATTACTTTATTTTTATAGAAATATCTCATTTTTAATACAAATATCACTTGTTACAGGCATGAATAAATACTAACTCACACACATACACACTCATACTCACGCACAACCTAGAAACTAATAAAAAAAAACCTAGAAAAATCTGGAGAAAAAAAAACCTAGGAAAAAAAAAGTCATGATAACAAAAATCTACTTTCAATGAAAAGCTTCTGGAAATGCGGTAATAAAAAATCATGGTGTCACTGATATTTGAAAACCAGTTAGTAAGACTATTAACCGGTTTTCAAATATCAGTAGAAAAGTTTTAAAAAATATTATGTTCGCACAGCTTAAAAGAATTCATACTATTTGCAATAATGAAGAAGATTTAAAATATGCTCTTGAAGACTTAAAAAATACCTTGCAAATTAACTGCTACCCGTCACAATTTTTAACTGTGACTTTTCAGAGTTTTCCTATCTCGGTCTGTTCTACTTCCTCATTCAAGGGCGATATTGAAGTACCGACGAGTAGCCCCGTCGGCCGAAGATAGTTTGTGTTCCATATGAAGGGTTGCATTTTTATTTCATTTTATACTTTCTTGTTTACCTTCAGTAATTCTCTTTTGTATTGTATTTTTTTAAATGAATTGATGTAATTATGTAACTTTTACAATTTGATAATTTTATAAAATATTTTTGTAGTTTTATACATTATATGTATGTTTGATTTCTCTTTAGTTATTGGTGGTTTTCTTTTTGGTGAGAAGTTGGGGGCTAAGGATAGTTATTAGCTTATAGCTACTGTCCTTTCAGAAACTTCTCGTTCACCCCTACACTGAGGGGCCTCCCTGATGAAGATCTCAGTGTTTTTTGGGGTATAATTTCATTCATTTGTTTATATATTTCTACATTTAATTTCATTCATTCGTTTATATATTTCTGCATTTATATATTACTATATATATATATATATATATACGATAATCCGTATTGTGTTAAAAATTTTATTCTGTTTGGAAGATGATTTAATAGGGATTTAAATGTCTTTGTTGTTAAGGAACTGAAAAATCAGTCTTTTGTTCAAGGCGATTCAGAAATAGATCTGAAAAAAGAAAGAAAAAAAAAAAATAAGTGAGAAAGACTGAAAAAAAGAGAAATTTTAAACTTCCAGAAAAAACATCGAGAAAAAATATTAAAAACCTGCATTTTTAAAACAAAATTACACCGTTAAAATCAGAAACAAACGTGTTTTTCGATGGCGTTTTATGTATTCATGTTCATTGCATTGAGATTTTTTTTTTCTTTTTTTAAAGGACGATATTGTCTCACTTTCTCCCTCCTTTCCCCTGAATGCTAGGGGTAGTGCTTGGAAGAGCAAAGCATGATCGAATTTCTTTTAAATGACTAATCATTACTGTTACATTGGCGTTTTAATAAATTTTTTGCAACTAATTACAATTTTTGGTTTTATTTCACTACTACGTCCGCGCTCTTTATTCTACCTATATGTCTATTTCTGGAGCACTGCGAATCGTATTTGCCGAACGCATAGATGTACGCCCCACCCCAAGACACACACCTTCCAGGCATTTTCTTTTATTATTATTATTATGTGTGTGTGTGTGTGTGTGTGTGTGTTCTCACAGAATGCACCAATCGCCAAAGTAATTTTAATATCATTGTACACCGCAATCTAAATAAATTATGTTAAATCAAAGTATGGTTACACTTCTTTTATATTTATCTTTTTAAAAATTAAAGATATTGATGTCCATAAATTTATTCCAATAAAAATAAAAATTTCTAAAAAATGTTAAAATTTCATAACCAATCCTAAATTATCAAAGGAAATTTCTCATTGCATTTGGAATTTTCCGTAGTACTTTATGTTTATTTCATATTTAATTACATAAGGTGGAACAAAAAATAAAAATGTTGATTAACCCGGTGTTATTCGCGCCGGGCTTCGGAGTATGCGCGAGAATTTTGTACTTTACATATAAATAATTCTATACATATGAATAAAATTGGAGCTTTAAAAATTTCTTAAATTATGCTATTAGTAAATACTTAATATGCTGTTTAATGACCTGTTTAATGACCTGCATTGAACAACTGCATGAAGAAATACAATAATATACACTTACCAGCAAAATTAACCGCCTACCTACAGTTTCGTTAGTGCCCAAAATTGTTTACGTTATAGTTTAAATGTCAAAGGTCAGTCTGACATACCTGAGCGTTTTTTGCTTTCTTTTCTGGATTTAATCTGCATTTTTGCGATTTCGTTTTGAGTTGCCACTTCTAGAGATCACGCGACTTTGAATTTTATTTGATGAATTTTAATCTAAATTTATTGTTTCAAAATATATTTTTAAGTTGAAAAATTTAACGATTTACAAATATTACGCACTTTATAAAAACAATATAATTTTAAAAATATTAGTTTAAAATTTAAACAATTAAAAGACTTTTCTCCCTGAAAATGTATGTGGGGCATCTCACCCGAATATAATCTGGGGCGTCTATCCTTTCGGTATGGGAGAGATGCCCCGGCAACTGTCCAAAGAAAAAGACAGCAAAAATGGCTGCGCAATGGCCGAAGTCGACTGATTAACTTCTTACTACAGGTTTTTAAGCTTATATTAAAAAAAATCCATTTTTATTAACTAGTGCCAGCCTTAAAATGATACATCATTATTATAACAGAGTAGAAAAAGCATGGTACTTACTTGAAATATTGTTGTGACAGCAGAACACAAAAAAATAAGTTCACGTAACTTCCACAGCACACAATTCAACATCCTATCTGAAATAATAATTGGACTTGTAGAGCTATCTAGCGTTGCGTTTCGAAATTACATTAAGTGGGGCATCTCTACCGGTGGGGCAACTCAACCGAAATTACCTTATATCAGAAAACTGTTTAAATATTTTCTCAAGATGAAATGGGATTACATTTTTTGAAATAAGAGAAAATATGTTCAAATGATGCATAAGAAACGAATTTTTTCATTAAAACAAAATATTCTATTACCTACTCTTACGAAGAGAATTGATTTTGATTTATTAGAGTAGTAAATGAATCTGAATTAATAAAAAACATTATGTCAGTTTAATGTTACATTAAATTATCGATAGTGAAAAATAGGTTTTCTCAAAAGTAGTTTCACATATCTACACTGTAAACACCTTTTGCTATATTACTCAGCAATATTGAGACAGCCTACTTGCCACAACTGTGCAGAGAAATGTTACCACCTATAACTTATAATCTTACACATTATACTGCTGTTACACAGCTACAGCTTCTAACATTTCTCTTCATGGTTGTGGTTTGGTCTACATGGTAAGCTTCCTCTATATTGTTCTGTAATTTTAGACAAATTTGTACAGTTTATCTGCTATTGCAAATTTTGTAAGTATCCAAATACCAAACTTTACTGCGTATAACCGAAACAAAAGTATTGTGTTTATCTACTAATTCGTCTTCCAAATTACTTCATCGGTGAATTAAAAATCTGAGTGTAAAATAGATTTCTCCCATTTGAGAGTTCTACGCAGGTGAAATTGTTTGTACAGTCACAAAAAAAAAAAAAAAGAAAAAAAAGAGCCACCCACCAATTTCGCCTTAAGTTATCGTAGAAACATGCAGCTGGTACCTATCCATCTATAATAACGTCTAGATTTTTATGGTACAGTAAGATTTTGCTTAAGGGGTCATCTACATATCAAAAGAGGCATAAACTTCATTTTTTCAATGACAATCCTTATTTTTGACAACATATTCAGATTTCTGAGATCAAGGCGGCTCGGAAAACATACCTATTTCTATACTTTAAATAAATTATAAATGCAGTTACACGTGAAAATGTGTTAGGGGTTCGTCTATACATTTAGAAAAAATAAATCTTGATCTACCACAAAACAGACATTATTAATTAAGTTTCACATCGGAAAAAAAGTACAGAAATGTTAATTGGAAAACAAAAAACGATGTCAACTGGAAGAAGTCTGTGTGCTAGCTTATGAATTAAAAGTTTTTTATTAGTCAAAAATATAGATAACAAGATTTAAGCTAAAATCTGAGAAGGGAATTTAACACTTTCGCGACCGCTGACGAAGATCCACGTCATTAGAAATCTGAAACTAATCCAGTGGGCGTTTCTTTCACAATTTGTGTGTTACAATATTTCTTAAGAATATTCCTTATATTCATATTTATATAAACAAAATAGTATGGGCACAAATACTTTCAGTAGAAAGAGTATAATTGTGTATATTCATTTGTAAAATAAATATGGATATAGAAAACCTCGTTTTGACATAATGTACTTTGAATGAATAACGCCCACAGGCGGAACAGACTATCTAAAAGACAAAAACATGCGGTCTCGAAAGTGTTTAATATTCAATAAAAACGAGATACTGTTCAAAATAATTTCTATTTTAAGTAATACGTCACGTCTTCATACGTGACACAAAATTAAAACATAGATGTCACGTATAAACTTAGCCTTAAAAGTAATAACACATATTACTTTGTTTTAAATTCTTTTTCTATAATAAATCTGACGCTAGTTTTAAACCGTGATTAGAATAATCGAAAATAAATAATATTGCGCTTTGTTTCAATAATAGATTTTAGAAACTTAAAAAAAAAAAGAAAAACTATTTTCCACTCTATTATTTAGTGTTAAAAAGCATTTAATAAAAATTTAATATTTTATTACAAATGCGAAAATGTCACAACAAGATTAAAACAGAAAATTTGTTTTAAAAAATCTGGTAAAAATAATAAATATTAATTATATTAATTTAAAAAAAGGACATTTAACTGGAGGTGCACAAATCCTAGAATATTCAAGTAAAAAAAAAAAACGACAGCAGGGTTAAAACAGAAATTCAGCAGTGAGAAACTAGGAAGAGTTATGTAACATTTAAGAACAAATACTTAACAATTCAGAATCGAGTAAACACCTTTTTGCTACGGAAGCCACGCCTTTACACAATTTTTCTAAAACTTTACATTATAAAACAATTTTTTTTTACATACTTCCAATTAAATTATTTAAATTTTGTCTTCAGCATTCAATGCAGTAAATGCCATTGGCATTTATGCATACCAGCGTCACATATAGTGTCATATACGAATATGCAAACTAGTTTTTTTAATACTGTTTCCGCAACATAGAGGCGGAGCTTCATTTCTTTTGGAATTCTTTCCCAATCTCTTGCCTGCATTGAAATAATTTTATAAAAAATAGGCCAATTTGCATAATAAACATCGAAATGTTCCTTAGAAAAACAATTAAAATAACATAAAGGTAAATTAAAATAGTTTTTCGTTAAATTGTATAGAGATATTTACTCACAGAGGATACAAATTATAACAAGTGACGCCCCCCTAACAAAAGTAAAAAATGAAATATCACTCTAACTCAAAAAATAATGTTAGGAACGAGCTGTAAATTTGGAAACCCATGTTTTTGATGATGCCCGTTTTATTCGTGCAAAAATTAACATAGGTCATAATTCATTTTTTTTTTCAAATATGAATTTATTAATAATTTTCATAATTCAAAAAATGTTTTTTTATCAAAAATATGCTTGGAATATGTTTGGGTCACTTCATTCTAACGCATAAAAAAAAAAAAAAAAAAAAAAAAAAAAAAAAAAACAGAATTTGAATATACTAATTTTTGGGACGATATGAATGAATGTTTGTCACATTCATTTAACATTAGCATCCCCAAACTTTGACAGCTTATAACTCCATAAAAAACTGAGCAAATAAACTATACCATTTTCCGCGATGATTTCATCCAAAGAATTAATTCAAATAAATTATAAAAAATGGGGGTTACAATTGACAAAAATGAAGTTGATGCTAGTTTTAATATGTAGACGACCCCCTAAGCAAAATATAACTATACCATTAAAAACTAGACGTTATCACAAATCGATTGGTACCACATGTTTCTACGTCAATTTATGGCGAAATTAGGTGGGGGTGGCGTTTTTTTTTTTTTTTTTTTTTTTTTTTTGGTGACTCTACACTGTTTAAATTTTTTAGATAAATAACAGAAACATGAAGAGAAATGTTATCAACTGTACCTGTGTAACTGCTGCATAATGTGTAAGTTTTCACAGTAACTGCTGATAACATTTCTGTGTATAGCTGGGGCAAGTAAGTTTTCTCAATATTGTTGTGTATTATAGCAAAAAAAAATGTACAGTGTATCACATTTTATATTTTCGTAGATTCCTCATATAGAGTATGCTTTAAGTGCTGTATGCTCATAGTATATTCCTTATACAGATTATGTATTCCTTATACAGATTGTATATTCCTTATACATAGTATATATTCCTTGTACAGATATTCCTTATACCTTATACAGGTTGATTTATTAAGAAATTCCGACACTGTATAAGAATGAAAATTGTTCTATAAATTATGAAATAATTTTCTAAAAACGTTTTGAAATATGGAACCACATTTAAAGAATTAAACCGCATAATACTTTCATAATAGCAAGTTTCATTTTAACAAAATTTTGAAAATGTTACTCCATTATTTCATAATTTACAAAATTTCAAACTCAAACATTAACTTTAATATATACATTCTATTTCAAACAATTTGTCATTTTTAGTAAAAAATGATGCGTTGCTAGAACTACACATTCGATTCTGTTTAGGCAAAACGTTTTAATAAGATTTAATCTTTAAAATGGCTATAAAATATATTATCAAGGAATATTATGCATCTTCCCAGCATAAAATGAAATATGATGATGATTTGAAAAGGCAATTCTGTATCGAACGAATGAGATCAGGTGATAAATCTAATATTTAAATGTGTTTACAAAAATGTGAGGTTTTGAATGTACTGTAAGGGTACTTCGATTTCTTCTGTAAATATATTTAGAAATGACATAAATGATCTCTGTAAATCAAATAAATGTGGCTGTTGGGATTCTCAAAACTATTCATTACCTTGCTTGGATTTTATACGAAAAGAATGTCTCAAATACAATGAATCTTTTTGAACAGTACGTTATGGATTTTTGTGTAACTGATATGTAATATTAATTTGTTTGAAAGAGCATGGAGCAGATAGAGCATAAATCAGTGTACCAATTTAGACCTGTTATAAATCGTTTTCAAGTTACTGCAAAAAGAGTAAAAAGATTATAAATGTTTAAAAAACGCTCAATTCTGAAGTTTAACAATCATTAGCACATATTTGGAATGAGTAGAAAAAATTCGGCATAAAGGCATCAATTGTGCAAGTATATCTAGATTTAATGAAACGTTCACCACAAACAAAATTTACATGAGCCAATATTGAAATAACAGCGGGTTTTTTGTTGGCTAATTGCTATAAATGATAGATTTCTGGCCCAATCGTTGGGGAACCGTTGGCCCATATACAATAGATTACTTTATCAATACATTTTACTATTTAATATTTGCTAATTTTATAATTTCTATTGAATAATCAACATCCTCAACGATATTATGTGTTTAATAAAATCATACGTTTTCTTTGCAGTTACACAATAGTTAGAAATGAGTCCTTATATGCAGATTTAACACACCAATTATTGTTGGACTCGAAACTTTATTTATTTTAGCGGGCATACCATACCTACTCCAAAAAAATAAAATGCCAACTGAAGGGACCAAGATAAAAAAAGACATCGGGCCAACTGCAACTAACCCAGCTAACCAAGTGCCAACCACATCAACCATTACATGCTGATGAGCCAGCCACTCATGTTTGCAGGTTTACGAGCGCTAAACAGCGAAAAAATGCTAAATTAAATATGTACAAAATTATCTCATCAATATCTTAGCAAAAACCATTCAAGTACAACCGTACATGTATACTAAGAATTTGTCTGTTCAAATAGTTTTCGAATAAGCTCGCAATGAACCATATCGGCAAATATGGATTAAAAAAAAGACGAACTCACTAAGGTGAAATTTACCCTTTTTTTTTTTTTTTAATACACTATTAGTTGTCATTGATTTGAAAAGGGAGACTCCGACTATCACAATTTAGAACTTTGGTGAAAACGCCCTTTAGTAATACAAATTTGACCATACTTATATGCAGTAATTTGTAGTTTATTTAATACAGTCGGCAGGGAAAGTATCCGAGCACTAGCCAATAATTCCGGTATTAAAAAAGTACTCTTATAACTGTTTTCTTAAATAAATCCTTGTCGAATTATGTTCTTAGGATAACTAAGAACATGATTCGACAAGGATTTATTAAAAAAAGCAGTATTAACTTTTTTTAGACAGAGATTATTTCTAGTGCTCGAATACTTTTGCTGCCGACTGTACATAGACGACAGTTGTATGCCTGCCTACATCATAATATCAAGATATGCATTCATTTTCATTTTGGTTTAAAAAAAAAAAAAAAAAAAAAACTTTATTACAGAACCTATTTTAATTAAACCTGTGAGCATAGTTTCCAATCTTTATAATTTATTCACGAGCATTTTTAGCTTGCCTGTTTTTCATACCGGAAATTTTGAAAAATGATTTTCTTCTTTTTTAATCGTTGTCACGTACTAAGCAGAAATAATTTACAAAATGTATGGTGAGAAAAGAAGGCGGGGCTAAAAAATTTTGTGAATAAAATATAAAAGTTGGGAATTCTGCCTGTGAGTAGTGTATTCTTCAAAATATGTAAAGCACAGTATCAAAATAATAAATTTTACAAGGCTGTCATAAGAAAAATTCTCCGTTAGGTATGCATATTTGCATTCTTGGTATGGCGCACATGTCTATTCGTTTTAATGATTATTTTCTCTGCATTGCTTTGTAAAACTGATACTTGTATAATGGGTGTTTTACGTATTTTGATGAATAAATTTCCCATCTGTTTAACTACAACTATCTCCGCATTAACTTTATTTTAATGAAAATAAAAATGAGCTCATATCATAATATTGTGATACAAATAAACACACAATTATTGTCTGTAATAAATAAACTGTAAGTCTATGCATATAAGTATGATAAAATTGGAATTACAAAGGGAGGTGGGTAAGGGAAGTTTCAAAAGGGGATTTTTAACTTAATCCTATGAACTATTTTCTGTATTTTACTAACAAACCATTTTGTACAACTACCAGTATTTTATACATAAAAAACCTGCATAAAATAAAAAAAATCTCTAATTAATAAATGATGATAATAATAAAAATAATTGTACTATACGATTAAACATTTAAAAACAGATAATAGTAAAAAAACTAAACTAAACTAACTAAATAAATAAAACATACTGTTCAAATACTATCTATGCATCGCAGAATAAGATTTCTTGTTAGTACGAAAAGGTCTTACAATTTCTTTCAGGCGGAAATTTTGCCGTCGTTACTATTTTTTATCTATCATATTAAATGAATGTACAAATATTTTTCCTCTATCTAAATATACAAAGCTGAAAGTTCGTTATTGTATGTATCTGCACTTTTAGTTTGGATTAAACAATTTTATTAAAAATTCACACACTTATTAATCAAGTAAGGCAGATAAGGTAAGGCATTTTTTTTCTTTTTTTTCTTTTTTTGTTTAATTTGATAATTGGATCAAAAGTTCATTGAGGTTATAAAAAAAAAAAAAAATCTCATTTTCAATTTAAATTTAAAAAGTAATTAAATGGACCTTGATTTAAAGTTACAAAAAGTAAATTGTTGTGAAAAATAAATAAAATAATTTGTAAGTATATTTATTTTTATGTCAGATATAGTACTCTTCAGATGTATGTAATATTCTCATATATTCCTCAGATATAGTAAGCTTATACACATACTTGCCAACCATCTAATTAATATTCGTAACTTTGTTACGCCCCTCTGAAACACACCCTTTTTTCAGCACCACTATAATTTTAGAGTAAATTTCTCCAAATACAGTTATTATTAAATAAGAATAAAAGTACTTTAAAAAAAGACTGGTGTGAAAAAAAAAAAGGTGGTTACTAAAGGTGTTACGATTCATAATGAGATGATTGGCAAGTATGATAATAGTATACATGATATAAATTTTGCTAAAATTGCTTTGATACCTACAGCTTCATTCAAAATTTTGAATAAATAATACTCTCATAATAGTACATCGGTAATTTATATTTTTAACAAAAATGTGAAAAAGTTGCAACGTTGTTTAATAGAACACACAGTATCGAATACAAATATTAACTCTAAAATAAACATGCAATTTCAAATACATTACTATTTTTAACAAAATTTATGCATACCTGGCACCACATATTCGACAATTGTTAGGCAATAAGGGGTTAAAAAGATTTAATCTTTTTACGGATATAAAATATATTATCAAGGAATGTTATGTATCTTTCCCACATAAAGTGCAGTACAATAATATTTTAAAAGATAATTTCGCGTCAAACGAATAAGATCAGGTGATGAATCTAATATTTAAATGTGTTTTCATAAATGTGTGGCTTAGAGTATACTGTAGACTGACACAGATTTACTCCTCTAAATATATTTAGAAATGACACAAATGATCTTTGTAAATCAAATAAATGTGACTGTTGGAGTTTGCAAAACTATTGATTATTATTAAAATCACACAATCAACTGATTAGAAGAAAATCATATTTATTGTAATTTTATTTTTCCGTCTGAGTGAAAATAATGCCTGGACCGGGAGTCGAACCACTGATCTTTGACTTACAAGGTCAAGGCTCTGATGTTATTTATAAAACATTCCTCATACACATGAATCCAAATTTCATGAAGAATACATTGGTGATTTTTATAAATTTTATTAAATACTTAAATATAATTGTAAAAAAAATGCATTTATATATTGTTCATGCTTAGTTCTTATGTTTTAAAGCTGTGGACTAAGGCCAGAACTTTTAGTTGAACTTCTCGTCAGACATTTTAATGTATTATGCGATAAAAATATACTTACGTTAATACACCAGGTATATAGCACAGAATGTTTTTTTCACTGTATCATAAAAAAAAAGAGCATATAACATTAAAATGTTGTAAAAAAATAATAAACAGTATTGTATTCTAAAAGTAATGTTTTCATACTTCTATGCATAACATTTTTGTATTAATTTGAATATTTCACTAATAAATGCATGATTTACAAAGTTACAGTAATAACATTGTATTTATTTAAAAAAAAAAAAAAACAATAATAAGCTATTTCTTTGCGTTAAAAAAAAAAAAAAAGAGGTTTCGGGTATTGTATTAAAAAAAAAAAAATTCACATGTCTATGCAAATTATGCCTTTTTTTTTTTTTTTTTTTTCTTTGGTTTAACTCTTCTTACAATTATGTTTTCTTACACACACAAAAAAAAAAAAAAAAAAAAAAAAAAAACTTTATTAATAAAGTTTTTAACACGCTTAGTGGTTTTGCCCTCGAAATACTTAGGCATGCATAGAAAGCTTCAAACCCAGATTGGCCAGAATTTTTATAAACAGAACGGAAAAATACTTTTATATAATATTTTGCCGCTTGGAGAATTTTTAAGGGGAAATCCAAACTCGATGTTATATTGGATAAATAAGAAAATAATAAGATGGCATAAATAAGTTTATTTAATAACAGTTGTTTCAGTATGCGCCATATAAAACTGGTGTCAAGAATTAGCATTTCCTTTACCTATGGTATAAATTAAAAGCTTGGATTTATTTATGGAAAGAAAAATAAGTTAAGGAAATTTAAACTTATGTAATTTTGTTGTTACAATTATCAATTTACATGCAGTAGTACAAATGTGATGCAATTTAATTAATACTACTCGATATTGAATTTAAAAAAAATGGAATAACATAAAAGTCTCTTAAAGGAAATTTTTACCTAAGTATGATATTTGTTATTTTCTGTTAGGTTTGTTAATTGGAGGATTTTAAGGCCGATTGACTTCGTATGTGTCCTAGAATTGTAGGGGGAATGCCCTCCATGAGAGTCATTCTAATAGGTCCTAGACCGTATTTACGCGAGTTTTGGAGGAAACCATGGAAAACTCCGAACGACGAGGTCAATGAGCGCAACCTGAGATCGAACACAGCACCTCCCATCTACCAGCTTTGAACGCAGAACCGCTCGGCTACTTTCTGTTAGGATGAAACCTTAAATATTTTCTCTGTTGTAGAAGAGGAGATAAAACCTTACCTGTATTTGATTTTCTTTTCTTTCTTTCTTTTTTTTTTAATGTAACAAGATGTTGCCGAATATAACGTTTGATGAACACACACACACACACACACACACACACACACACATATATATATATATATATATATATATTATTTTTATTTTTAAATATTGATTTTGTGCGAAATATATTAAGTATTCCAACAAACTGAAGAAATATTTTGAAATTATACAAAATAATTCTTAAAACATTTTTATTCAGCGTTAATTACAATTATCTACTTAATACGAACTAATACAAAAATAAAGTGTAATATAATATTGTCAATTTGTAGATGTGTGTGCAGTTTTAATGATATATAACGACTCTTTATACATTTACTTGGAATTACAAATTTTATATAATTTTATCAAACTAATTTCTGTATAAGAAACACAATAATATATATATATATATATATATATATATATATATATATAATGATTCAACTGGCATTAAAGTTGTCAAAGTGTGTTGAAATTTCCTATTTATCTTTTTTTTTTCTATGGTATATTGATGCATTTCATCTGGTATCATTTTTCATAACATTTTGCAAACAATATACTACAGTATTCAACATTTCTTTTTTTTTTTTTTTTTTTTTTTTTTTTATCTACGTATGAAGTATCAATAAAATATATTTTATTCAAAGTGTAATTTAAAAAAAAATGAGAAATACTTTTTTTCAATATACAAATTCATAATTTATGATTAAGCTGCTTAAATAACTGCGTAAATTAAGACTTTTTTTTAATATATAAAAAATAGAAAGAATTTTTTCTCTAAATAGCTGAAGTTTATTTTCGTTTTTTATTTTTTATTTTATCTATATATATTTGTAGTAGAAACTTTAAAATAAATAAATAAAAAATAAATAAATAAATAAAAATAAAATTCATAAGTTTTTTTATCAAAAAGTTTTAATGGGGGAATTTATGAAACAGAATGTATTTTTAAGCATACGAAATGTTATTCTGTCTTGCTATATATATATATATATATATATATATGTATGTAGTTACACTTTTCGGCAGGAAAATTGCCCTCAACAGCATTTTGGTAAATTCTTATGCAAAACGACCTCCTGAATCTGAATAGGACGTCCATTTTGCCCTATAGCCCACCGTATTGGGGGGACAGCCCCCTATTTTTATCACTTTTTGTAATTTTATTGCTGTAAATTAAATTTTTAAGGGGAGGGAGGATTTTTTTAATTGTTAAATATCTTCTGACGGGCTACAGAGTTGAAAAAATTTGAAACATCAGCGTTTACAGCAAGGGGGAAATTTAGGGTCGGGGATTTGCCACTGAAATTATGTATTACATTTCCTATATTTTTTAATCTATTGAACATGAAGCAGCCCCCGCTCATCACTCTTGGAGCGATGTTGAGCGCTTCTAAGGGGACTACTCGCAGTTTATTTAAAAACTCAAAAAATAAAAATACAAATAAATAAATAAGTAAATAAATAAATACATTATTTGCCAGGCTTTAGCCTAGAGCCGGCAGTGGGCGATGATTGAGCTAGTTAATCTTTCTATTTACCAATGACACTTGCAAATTGAGCATATGGGCCAAGAGGAAAGAGAAAAGCAGAGACTATTAATGAGTAAGATGCGATAGGTCCATTAAAAGAGTGAATATTTTATTAGGTTTTATGATGAGATTCTTACGCGTAACTATACTATCTAAACAATTTTAAGGTCTAGGAGAAGGATTTCTAAAGTGAAAAGAAGAGGTGAGCCTGCATGTGAAATAATAGTGGGCTGGAGTTCACTTCTCTCCGCAAGGACACAGATGTGAGCGTCGGCAGTGAAATCTTTTGAGGTGTGCAGGAAAGGGACCGTGTCCCGTAAGAAAAGCTGTGTCGGGTGGAGTTAGGTTCCAAGAATTTGAGATTACTTACTGAATTAAATTGTAAGTGTACCTCTCCTTCTCGGAGGTATCCCATAAGGCCTGCCAATTCTGGAGGTGAAGAGTATTTAATTTAGATTTTTTTAAAAAATCTATTATTAATGTTATTTATTAAAAATTATACATTTTTTTGTTTTTAAGTTTTAAACTAATTCTTTTTCGTTCTCCAAATCAAATCCATGGCTATAAAATTACAGAACAGTGATAAAAATTAGGGGAGAGAGCGGTGTCCCGAGAAAACGTTGGGTTGCTGGAAAAAAATGGTAGCCATATTCGGATTCAGGATGTCCTTTTACATAAGAATCGGATAGAATGGTATCAGGTGTGAAAAAAAAAAAAAAAAAAAAAAAAAAAAAAAGGTTTTTTTTTTTTTTTTTTTTTTTTTTTTTTTTCACAGCACATTGCTGTTAGTATAAGTTCCGATTGCCACAGTTTAACTGTCTTATATATAATAAAAGGTCCTTAACTCGTTCTAACATTTTTTTAAAATATTATGTGCATCCGAGAAAAACTTTATGACAACCGTACCTCTAGAACTAATGCAATTGGTTTCTTAAAATTTACATTTAGTAATATCTTGAGATAAATTTAAGTCTATCGACCTTTAGTGCATATCACACAAGAGATGGTGCTGTTAGGATACAGTTTCCTCAGTTGTCAAAAGTAATATGTCTCAACTTCTAAAAATCATAATTCTACAAAACGTAAAATGTTAAAATTGCATTATAAAAATGATAGGGATTTAATTCGAGTGCATATCAGAAATTGAGTGCGCTGCTAGGTTAAAAATTCTGTTAAGGATATAGCTCAGCTTCTATTGTGCATAGAAGCAATAAACTTGATATATGAAATATCAAGCACGAATCAAGCACGAAATAATTGTTGACCAGAATTGGGTCTACATTACCCGAGAGATTGCTCTCTTATTTGCTGTATTTTGTATTTAATCTTAAAACTATGTTCCATATCTATGTCTCCGTCAATTGGAAGGTGGCGCTGTTACATGAAATGTTGTAGACCATTAAATAAAACAAGAAAGAAAATTCATGCAGTACGCATTGATTAGTAACACTTTCCAACTGTACGTCATTGTTGTATCGAATAACTTTTAATATTCTTTGCCTACGTTATCACACATCAGATAGAAAGACTGAAAAATATACAGATAGCCTAATTAATTTTAAAATCATTCTTCGGCATTTTGGAAATCGTTAAAAATGCTTAAAGTAAAAGACCATACAATCCTTAGGTTCTAATAGCAGCCCATAATGTATCGGAATATTTTAGTGTAGCCCTGTAAATTAGAAAGTGAGTCATATCATATTCTACACAAAACATTGTTTTAGAATATTAACAATACATTTCAATATTTTTATCATTTTTACAGTGGAAAGATTTTTAAATATAACTTTAAAAAATTCTGTCCCAAAACGTAATACATTGGCATTTTTTTTTTGTTGTTGTTGTTGTTGTTGTCCCTGTAAACAAACTAGTAATACAGGACCTATTAATGTCATTTTAAATGGGGAAAATTCTATAGGGAAAATATTTATAAAAATAACCCTTATAGAACACAATGCTTTCGAATGTTTTTGGGTGTCCCTGTACACAAACCAGAAGAGATATTCACGCCATTTTGAATATGGAACATTCGATAGTGAACATCAATAAAATATATCAGTTTCGAGAAATTTCATAAATATTTACAGGAGTTAGAGCGCGGGAAGACAGACAGACAGATGGACAGATACACAAACTGAAATCATAGCCACACTTAAAAATGTTAGAAAGTGTTAAAAACACTTAATGTAAACGAAAGTACAATTCTAGCAATTTTTTATTAATAGCTCTTAATATAAATGGATATTTTTGTGTCCCCCTGTAAATCTGATGTTAATCATGCTATATTCAATGCAAAGCATTCTTTTGTGCATATAAATAACATATTTCAATTTCCTAAATGTTCGTGGAAAGTAAAGTTATTAAAATTTGATTTATAGAAATATCTCTCATAGAACGCAATGCTTTGGAATACTTTAAGAGTCCCTGTACATAAATCGGCGGTGGTATTTCCTCCATTTTATACAGGAAACATCCAATAGTGAACTTGAATAACATATTTCAGTTTAATTGAGATATGTCTGCAGTAAAGATATGAAAATATGGTTTATAGAAAAACCTCTCATAGAACACAATGCTTTGAAATACTTTCGGGTGTCCCTGTACACATACCAGTAGAGGTATAAACTCCATTTTCTATAGGGAACATCCGACAGTGAAATTGAATAACATATATCAGTTTCAAGAAATTCCATAAATATTTTCGGGAGTTAGAGCTCGGACAGACAGACAGGCAGACAGATAGACGCACAGGCAGATACACAAAACTAAAATCATATTCACACTTAAAAAACATTAGAAAGCGTTAAAAACGCTTAACGTAAATGAAAGTACAATTCTAGCAATTTTTTATCAGTAGCTCTTAATGTAACTGGATATTTTTGTGCTACCCTCTAAATCTAATGCTAATCATGCTATATTTTGTGCAAAGCATTCTTTTGTGCATATAAATAACATATTTCAATTTCCAAAAACTTCGTGGAAAGTAAAAATATTAAAATTTTTATAGATATACATCTCATAGAACGCAATGCTTTGAAATACTTTCGGATGTCTCTGTATACAAACCAGTAGAGGTATAAACTCCATTTTCAATAGGGAACGTCCGATAGTGAACTTGAATAACCTATTTAAATTTCATTAAGATATGTGTACAGTAAAGGTATGGAAATATGGTTTATAGAAATACCTCTCATAGAACACAATACTTTGAAATAATTTCGGGTGTCCCTGTACACGAACACCATTTTCAATAGGGAACGTCCAATAGTGAACTTGAATAACATATATCGGTTTCAAGAAATTCCATAAATATTTACGGGAGTTAGAGTGCTGACAGAAAGACGGACGGACAGACAGACGGACAGACGGACAGACGGACAGACAGACAAACCGAAGTCATAAACACTTTTCAACCTTGTTGGAAAGTGTTAAAAAGATGTTTAAAAAAATTAAATCAGGCATTGATTTATTTATTTTTTTTTTTTCGATTTATTTTTTATTCATATGATGTTAATTTTTTAAAGTGTTTATAAACTTGTAAAATTTACCTTGTGTAAATTCGTCTATTATAATGTAATTGAGCTTTGTGTTGTAATACAAGTAACAAAGTACAGACAAAAAATAAAAGTCTTAATTTTGCTGTTTTAATAAAAATAAAAAATAAATAATTAAAAGTAATTCATTAAATGGAATTCATTTTTTTTTTCTTTTAAACTTCAAGTATGGACGAATTTCATAGAAAGAGTCAATACTAATCATTTTTTCATTTAAATATTGCTTGTACCAGTTTTGTTATTTAGAACAAAATTTTACGGGAAGGCATAAAGTGTAAACGAATCGTTTACACACTTACATTTTCTGGAATATTCGTCAACAGTTTTTTTTTTCATCAATACCTCACAAAACATCTAAAGCCGAAAATATCTAAAGACTTATTTAAAAGCGATGTATAAAAACACCTAGACTCTCTAGAAATATTTAAAAGTTTAAGAGTATGAAGAGACAAATCGAAGATTTTTATTAATTTTAGATATATAGGGGTTGCAACATACTACATCTCAAATACTTTGATTATTTTAATAATTAGCCTTGATTTAATTAATCATTGAATTTTTGTTATTAAATGAGGGATACTTTACTATAAGAAATAGCAGTTTTCAAATAGATAATCACTGTAAATAGATGTGTCTTAAATTCAGACAGAAATGTGTCTGAAATGCCAATTCAGACACATAAATGCCTGAAACACTTACGCATGCAAAATTTCGGACGCATGTGCTGTCTTAAAGTAAGACACGTAAGTGTCTTTTTTATAAATGAGCTGAGATAAGTGTCTGAATAAGATTTATATGTCTGAGATTAAGACATATTACAGTTTAGACACATAAAATTTCCGACATTTTACAATTTAGGCACTTAAAAATTCAGACATTCTAAATTTCAGACACTTAGAATTTTAGTCATTTGTATTACTTAACAAATTTTCCATATGGAATCTACTTTAAGCAGCATGCATATTCTGTTTTAACATTTTTTTTAAACAAATAAATTTTATATTATTTTATATAGTATAAGTAGTTAACTTATTTAACATACTTAGACGCAGAACTTATTTTGTTAAAACTGAAAAAACAGAGTTAATTTTTATTTAAAGTTCTCACTTGTAATAAAACAAAAAAATATTAAGATAAACGAAGCATGTAACTTGTAGCTAAGAAAATGAATTCGTAACTAAGCAATCTTAAACAATTTGTGTATAATTGATGTTTTCTCCGCGTTTTAAAAATTATTTTATGTTTCCCTACACTTCAAAATGTAAAACAGCAATTGTTTTGGTTTCATGTATATAATTTGTTTTCTTGCAAATACCAGTATAGAAAAAATTGTTTAAAATTCATAGTCTACTATTTTTTTCATATTTATTACGCATTTTAGAAAAAAAACTCTAAACCTCTACACATGAATTTTAAGATAATAATATGTGTTAAGCTTTACTTCTTATGGACAGTTTTATTGCAAAGACATAAAACCTCGATTTATTTTACGGATACTAGAATATATTTCATTATACAAGCAATATAAAACGCATCTTTTAATTTATTTATTTATGAAAAATATTCACTGTAGACAGGATCAAAGATGGCAGAATTTCAGACACTTCGAGTGTGAAACGATGTGCCTTTTAAGGTGCTTCAAGTGTCTGAAATAAATAAGACACTTTTTAGCATCTTAAAATTGAACACCCATTTTAGACACAATTGTGTCTGATTTATGTATTAATGTAATTTGTAGATATTTGTATTTGTAGTTTTGCTGCGTAATTTGTTGTGTAATTTGTAGATATTTGTATTAATGTAATCTATATTTGTATTAATGATAATATTATTTGTTTTAAAAATGTACATCGTAAAATGTAAGCCGTTAAATTAGTTATAGTAAATGCTAAGGATATTTTGATTAAATTTCAAAATTGTTATCAGCTTTTTAATTTAAATTAATCGCCCAGTGGTTAAAACTCGACCATTTTTCTTGCAAAGCAAGGCATAGCAAAGTTATTGTCTTGTCTTAACGGAATTAAATTGCAACGCAGCTGCGGCAATTGTTTGCCAATATGCACTCTAACTGAATCAGTAGAGTTTTACTTAATATATTTCACTCTGTAGATGTTGAGCCTTTCCTGAAATGAGAGAAAGTCGCAAAGTGAAAACCCCCTTGTTGGGTGATACAGCCCAAAAGCTAATCGGTACTATATCAAACCAAGGTCCAACCAAATATCAAATTCTGTTAAATTAATTCCATTGATTCATAAAGTACAGCGCTTGATTAAAAAAAGAAAGATATTTTGCAAAAATGGTTGAGATGAGTTCGGGAAATTTCAAAACGTGTAACTTTATCGAAAACCGAAAATCTAAAAATTTTCTTAATCTTATACTTTCTTCTTACATATGCAGAGGAAAGAATAATAAATCCACTTTTTTAAAAATAAGTAGTCAATTTCAATTAATTGAAATGCAAGGAAATCTCAAAACCTGTAAATTCATCGAAAACCGCAAATCAAAAGTTTTTCCGTATCATCTACTTGCTTCTTATACACGCAAAAGCAAGCAATAAATCCACTTAATCTTAAAACGTGTAAATTTATCGAAAACCGGAAATCAAATATTTTTCCATATCTTCTACTTTTTTCTTACTGATGCAAAAGATATACGCAAGCGAAGTGCGACGTCACTGACCGTTGTTTAGGGCTAAGTATATTTTTTTTATGTTAATCGTCCATTAGATTTTTTGTAAAAAATAAAAAATAAATAAATAAATAAAAATCGAGGAAAGTTTTTTCCCGATTTTAATCCCCATATTTGGATATAATTATAAATAAATTATCGTGCACATGTGCTAGATTAAGTTATCTTGCTGTAAAATTGACAAAATTTTTATTTTAAATTTCAAAACAATGTCGTCCTTGGCGTTTTTTGTACTTGGGAATCAAAAACTTAATACGAAAATAATCATACCAGATGTATATTTTCGTAAAACCTGTTATATGAAATATTGTTTTATATTATTGATTGCTCTCTTAATATATGTTGTTAAAATAACCATGATTTTTGAAATGAATTAAATATGTTCGCCAGATAATTTGGTGATTTTTTACCGCCAAGAACGACAGATATCAAATATCTTCCGCTACAACATATTAGTAACTTATATCAGATACTTTTTTTAGACATTTGAAAACAAATTTAACTTCAAATTATGATAGAATATTTACCATTTTCCTTTTATTTAGTATATTAGTTTGATATTTAATGTGTAAATATCACCCTTTGAAATGAAATGTTTATGTTTACAATAGAAAAACAATGACGACTTTTTTTCTACAGTTTTTTTTTTTAATTTTAAATTAAAATTTTATCAATTTTACAGCAAAAATAACTCATTCTATAACACATGTAGTCAGTAATTTACATATAACTTTACCCAAATATGGGAATTAAAATCGGGAGATAATTTCCGTTAATTTTTAATATATTTTTTACAAAAAAATCCAATGAACGATTAACATAGGAAATATTTTTCGTGGCTCCACGGACGGCCAGTGATGTCATCATTTCGCTTGCGTATAGTGATGCTACATTATACAAATTACTGTGACTATTGGTTTATTTGAGTTTTATGAAATTGCTAGATTTAAAAAATTTCCACTTTTAGGTATTTTTTAATGTAAAGGAATACGTGTATGAAAGGGAAAAATGGGGGAAAATGCATAAAAAGTAAAAGTGTTTTTAAATACCTTCTTGATATCGTAAGAAAATAATTTTTGTATTCGAAGCTTTTGGATAAACACACCATTCGAATGATACCATTTTCAATCCTCTACTCCCATAATTAATATGTTAAAAATGGACTAAAAATTTTATGCTTGCCTATTAATATATAGATACCATCTAAACGTAACAATGTTTTAGCAAATTTTTATTATTACAAGTTTAAAAATTTCAGACGATAAATTTAAATGTATAGATATTGTTGCATACGTTCGTGAATTGCCAGTAAATGAATGGCAGGTCTTACAGAGGCTTAAAAGTTTATTTACAAAATATTCCAGATGAGTATAGGTCTCTCAAATAATTCTGAACTCCAGTTTCACCAGAAAACACAGCTTAAAAAACAGCTGTGACAGCATAAAAATCATACCACAAACTGTTCAATAAGCATAACACACAGTTTTAGCTGTAATCAATAGCATAGCCACACAGTCAGCGAGAGCTCTTTACACATCAAGAGATCTGACTTCAACTGACTAATACGTGCGGAATGCAATCCTTTTATAACCTCGTACATTTCCTGAATTTTCCAGTATTTTGTTAACTATTCAAACTTGATTTAGAAAATCGATATATATATAATAATAAATTTTAGCAAAGTTGATAAAAAAGTTGCCAAGAGGCGATAAACTCTCAAACATGGCTCTAAATTCACCATTAAAAGCCAATTCCATCCTGGACAAGTTTTTTAACAGGTTTTTAAAGAAAAAAGAGCAACTTTAATGCTAAAACATAGTAAAAATGCAGAAAGTTAGCATTTTACAACCTGACAAAGTCTCTTTAGATGGAATTACATAAAAATGAGGACTAACTAAGAATATTTGTCTCGAACTCTTCGAGACAAATATTCTTAGTTATTGAAGGGCCGCGGAAGCCCAGTCGGTAGAGCGCCGGGCTCGTAATTGGAAGATTGCGGGTTTAATACTCGTGCCGGCCAAAGACTGTCGTCTACACTAATGCTGGCTGGTGCACGTAAAATCTGTCGTGGCTGCAATGTCCTCCATGTTCCCATCAAAAATTATACCTCTGGGGGTCAGTGAAGCGGGAAAGCCATCCCTTCCGTGGAGGATCAAAATTGTGATGGCATGACCATCTCTAAGGGTGAATTCCAGACCGTCGTCAATTGCCCAATTGCGCAGCACTACTGCGACGTAAAACCCAACCAACCAACTTAGTTTTTGACTTTTTGTATAATTATTCGTTAAGCCATAAATCTCAAAGGTCTCGAAAGCTTTTTAAAATATTTAAAATATTTAAAAAATTTCGCCTCTTGCAAAAGTGAAATACCTACATTTTTCTTTAAATTCCTCTTAATGTTAAAACTTTTATTTCTCTATAGCATGTCTTTGCCACAATACATTTTTATTTCAGGATTTTTAGGGCTTCACAATAAAAAGCTTCATGTTGATTTTTTTTTTTTTTTGCCTATTTTCTTTTATTTTGTGCGTTTTAGTTATTAAAAAAAACCTTCTTAAAATCTAATCAAAATTTCTTAGGATATTGTGTAGACAAATTTTCTTTCTAAAAATTTTATCAATTGATATATTTTTACTTTTTATTTTTTTAATCATCAGAAAAAAAGAAAAAAAAGAAATGGCACATCGGCTTTCAAGGATCGAGCCCACTGCCATATTGTTATCAGCATGACGTTCTAACCAAAAGTCAAAGAACAGTCAAGAAAAATCATAGAACATGTTAGAAAAATCTAAGAAATACAATATATATATATATATATATATTCTTTGATGTTTTAAAAAATATTTTGAATATTTACGAATTTTCACCACTTGCGAAAGTGAAGTATCTGTATTTTTCTTAAAAAAAAAATCTTATTATTGAAATCGCGTGTCTCTGCAAGAAGAATAAAATTTTATTTTATGCTTTTTAGGACTCCACAATAAAAAAACGTTCCAGCGCGTTCCAAAAGGTTCCATCATACTACAGTACGGGGAACTTAGGTAATCGTGAAAATTTTCGACCTCGTTTTTTTTACTTTTTTGAGCATTTTCAGGTGTGAGGAATACGAAAATGACAAAATTTGTATGGTGTCCGTCTGTAGTTTGTTTGTTAGTCTGTGAACACGATATCTCAAGAAAATGTAGTCGCAGAGAAGTCAGATCAGTTTTAAAATATTTCTTTCAAAAGTGGTAAAAACCCTATTCATTTGCAACATTCGAATTAAAAAACTTCGCAAGTTATTAAAAATTTACGATTTTCTTAACATGGGAGAATAGGGCAAAATTTCACTTAAACGTGCATTAAATGAAATATCTTTACTGTAAAAATGTCAGAGCAGTTTTAATATATCAGTTTTGATGCCTGAAAAAACATCATTAACTATAAACATTCTACTTTAAAAATTTTGCAAATTATTAGAAATTTACGAATTTCTTAACATGGCAAAATAGGGCAAAATTTAATAAACGTAAATTTTGAGGGTATTTTCATCGTAAATTTGTCAGATCATTTTTTAAATTGTATTTAGGAAACTGGTATTAATAGCATTGACTATGAATTTTCCAATATAAAAATTTCGTAAGTTAATGGAAATTTATGAATTTCTTAACATGGCAGAATAGTGCAAAATTTCACATAAACGTCAATCTTGAGGAATATTTTCATCGTAAATATTTCGGACCACTTTTAAAAAAGTATTTAAGAATCTGGCATGAATATCATACACTATGAATTTTCCATTTCAAAAAATTCGTAAGTTATTGGAAATTTACGAATATTTTAACATGGCAGAATAGGGCAAAATTTCACATAAACGTCAATCTTAGTAAATTATTATCATCGTAAAGATCTCAAACCACTTTTAAAATATTAGTTAGGATACTGGCATGAATATCGTTAGCTATGAATTTTCTAATTCAAAAATTTCGTAAGTTATTTAAATTTTACGATTTACTTAATATAGCAGAAGAGGGCAAAATTTCGCATAAACATCCATTTTAAGAGATATTTTCATCATAAAGATATCAGACTAATTTTAAAATTACTTTGACGTGCTGGCTTGAACATTATTGACTGAAAATATTCTAATACGTAAATTTCGTAAGTTATCCTTAATTTAAGATTTTATCAACATAGCTAAATTTTATTTTATATGCATTTTCGGGATTACTGCATTGGAAATTGTATAGAATTGCATAAAAACTAAACTATGAAACTGACCCCAATAAAATTAATTAAAAGATCAGACTAAGGTAAATGCATAGAGCGATAGAACTCAACGGTCTGTAGTCTATTAAGTGAGCCATTTTAGTCTGTCACTCTGTCAAGCCATTCGTCAAATTCGTTTATTTTAACATGAATACAGTATGTTATGTAGTAAAATTTTATGAGAACATATTTATTATGGGTAACTGAGCAGAGTCCACCTATGCCAACTAGTTTTTTATTTATTTATTTATTTTTTTCATGCCTCCCCCTTCTTTATAAATAATACGGGTAGCACAAAATAATATAATTCATAGACCATGAAGATCTTGAAGGTAACAGTTTAAAAGATGTGGTGCCACAAATTGCAAATATCAAATGTATTTTTTAAGTCATCCCCTGCCCCCCCCTCCTTTTTTTCTAATGTATCTACGTTGGTGTATTTTAAAGATACTACGTCTTAGAATAAAAGTTAGAGATACAAATCTTTTATCGTGGTACCATTGCTCTTTTTACGTAGGCTAGCCCAAAACTGTTGATCAGATGAAGCCATAGTGGCTTCAGTGGGTTCCAATTGTTCTGGGTTATTTTTTGCTTATTAAAGCTTATTAGGTCTGCGGCTTAAAGTAAATTTCGACCCTCTAAGAACATGTATGCCTGAATCGGTATGCGAACCATCGAAGTAAAATTCTGCTAGAGTCAACATATCAAAAAATAACTATCGCATAATGCTCTTTTTTTTTATATATATACTTAGTTTTCTATTCTCCATAGTAAGAAGTTTTGTAAAATTATACCTAATGCTTGTATTCCAGATGCACAGATAAATTACCTGTAAGCTTGTGACAGATTTCGATAGATAACACAGGTATGAAAAATTTAATTTTTCATTTTTCCCTCCCCCCCCCCCACACACACACACTTCTTTGAGTGTCTCTAAAATGTTTCGGTATACAGAATACAAAAATAATTGTTTCGGTTTTTTTCTTCCTATAACTTAAAAAAAATTAATTTCATAAAGTAAGGATGAAAATCGGAAGAACTAACACAAGACACAGAACATATAATAAATTCGAAACTATGTATAAAATATATTAAAATAGGCTATTATGTACACATTATCTTTAAAATGTGGTATTTTACATGGAAGCTCCTTTTAGAGCTTTTTCTCTTATGCACAGTTTGAGGTCTTTGAGAGGAAAGGGGGGAGGTATTCCTGCAGCATCTAACTATAATCTGCTACGATGTTAACACTTCATCCCCCCTGATACCTCCTTTCCATTTGTTTCATGTTTTGATGAAATGGCTCTCTTTATATTCACTTAAATCATTTAGGTTTCTCCAGAAAGGGGAGTTGAAAAAGTGGAACTTTAAGCTAATTTCTATCCAAAGGTAACATTTTCTATCAAAACTGTACCTGATGAAAATTTTTTCTTAATCAGCATCTAAAAGTACACATAAGAAAAAAAAAAAAAAAAAAAAAAAAACTTCATCTTGAAGAAAACGAATTGAATGCATACCTCAGTAATTCTCCCCCTCCCCTGCAACCTTCCTTTTTAGATAGGGTAAATAGAAAAATACATGTATACGTGATACTTAATATCTATATCCCCCAAATTCCAAAAATTCACCGGTATTGGAGCCAAATTTTAAAAATTTCATTGTGGTGATGGTTTTGGTGGTGGTGGTGTATGTGTGGGGGGAATAAGATTGACAATAGATATAGTAATAAGACATAGATTGATCATTGGAAGGGTTAAAGTGATACCTTTTTTACTCGGGAAAAGACGGCCATTTTACTCTCTTATGGATGTATTTCCCCAGTGAATATACACGGGGATACAAACAGGTAATTTAGCAAAAAAAAAATTATGCACTAAAAGAGAATGAAATACTCCAGATACCCCTTTTTCTTTCTTTCTTTTCGTTTTCGTTTTCCTCTCTTTTTTTTTTTTTTTTTTTTGGTTTTTTACTATAGTATAATCATGTCTGCACAAAACTGTCTTTCTTTTGGTATTTATTATTATTATACTTCTTTGAGATAAAAATTGTCTGCATTCATCATGAAAAATAATTTTAATAAATCATAATTTAATAAATTATTTGTATTGCGTAAATTTGTATAGGATTTTATATAGAAGAAAGTCTTGTTGTGGCCACAACATGCTAGTTATATATTAAACCTTCCACGGCTGCTAACTACATTTAAAAGAATTTTGAGAATTCCATATTACTTACTAATATAAAATCTTAAAAAATATTAAAATAAAAATATATACATATATATATATATTCTATTAAATATGAAGACAGTAATTATTTCAAAATAATAACAAAGCAACTGATTAAAAAACATTATATTGTTTCATAAATTACTTGAATATAACTTATTTATAGAAACTTATCCCATTTCTTTTCATATATTCATTAGAACACTTAAAAGCCGCGCAATATTTCGGCATTTTCAAAATTCACTGCCATTCTGTTCTATTACTATTTTCGAGTTTTAACTCTCTGATGGCTGATGCCAAAAAACTTTTTCGACATCAAAAATCGTTGCTCGTTAACATGGGGATGATTGATCTATATAAATTACTATATCTATGAGATTGACAAAAGCGATTTCGCAATTCTCAGACGCTGTCCTATAAGTGAAATGAGTAATACTGCAAAAAATCCGAATTTAAGTTTTCCAAATTTAAGTTTTCTTAAGGGAATAAAAAAAATAATACATACAATTGATTAATTCTAGTTTTAACACGTAAAATCACTTATAAAAAAAATACCACACAAATCTTGGTCGTCATTTCTCTTCGCTTTAATCTATAGTGTACACTTTTCCCACAAGTATTATAATGTTGCAAGTTTCAAAAATATGTATGAATTTCTTTCTGTATGTTTATGTTTTAGTTTATCAAAGTACAATTCAATGACATATTAAATGTTAACCATTATACACTGATGGAAAAAAAAATCCCAACACCAGGAAGGAGCTGTGCTAGATAAACGGAATTTGGTAGGCGTGTTTATACATTTGAAAGATGACATCTATTCAAATTTCGAGCTACGCGCATAAGTGTGGCGCTACTAACGACACTATGAACATGCAAATGAGGTTTCCTTTAAATAAGCGCTGTAAGGTTCGTGATCATTATTTACAGTTGAGATTTGACGTAGTGGGTTAATGTTAGTCAAGGATGACTCTAAGAAGACGAAGAAGCCATAATCAACAGCTGACTGAGTTTGAACGAGGTCCTGTAGTAGGGCTACGAGAAGGTGGGTTTTCTTTCCGCGATATTGCAGAAAGACTTGGCAGGAATGTATCCACTGTGCATGAGTGTTGGCAGCAGTGGTCAAGGGAAGGTACTGCCTGAAGAAGACCGGGTTCCAGGCGGCCACGTGGCACTACTGAGAGGGAAGACCGCCGTGTTCGGCGTATGGCTGAGGCTAATCGTACTGCGTCTGCAGCTGAAATTCGAGCTGCAGTTGGCGCCACAGTGACACAACGAACTGTTACAAATCGGTTACTTCAAGGACAGCTCCGAGGCAGACGCCCTGTAGCTTGCAATCCACTGACTGAAAAACAACTGCCGTTTGCGACGTGAGTGGTGTCGAGCTAGAGCTCATTGGAGGACGGAGTGGAGATCTGTTGTGTTTTCTGATGAAAGCCGGTTCTGCCTTGGTCGCAGTGATAGCCGTGTGTTGGTTAGAAGGAGGCCAGGTGAACGCCTGCTAGCGACCTGTCTGCGACCTAGACACACAGGGCCTACTCATGGTTTGGGGAGCAATTTCGTATGACAGCAGGAGCACTCTCGTGTTTATCCCACGCACCCTGACTGCAAATTTGTACGTCAGTCTAGTGATACAACCTGTTGTGCTGCCATTCATGAACAGCATTCAAGGGGGTGTTTTCCAACAGGATAACGCTCGCCGTCATACCGCTGTTGTAACCCAACATGCTCTAAAGAGTGTCGACATGTTGCCTTGGCCTGCTAGATCACGAGATCCTTCTCCAATCGAGCACGTATGGAACATCATTGGACGACAACTCCAGCGTCATCCACAACCAACATTAACCGTCCCTGCATTGACCGCCCAAGCGCAACAGGCATGGAACTCCATCCCACAAACTGATATCCGACATGTGTACGACACAATGCATGCACGTTTGCATGCTTGCATTCAAAATTCTGGCGGTTACACCGGTTACTAATGTACCAACATTTCACATTTGAAATGGCTCTTCTCGCCAATAGCTCTACCTGTGATCTTGAAACTTTAATGAATTAAATATGTTACCTAGACAAATGTATTGCTGAAATTTCATTACTGTACAATAATTTTTTCTTGGTGTTGGGATTTTTTTTCCATCAGTGTATCAGGGATAGAACACGAGCGCAGAACTCACACCACTATCAAGGAAATAAGCTTTTCTACTTCGTAAATCATCGATATTATATTTATACAAATTTCAAACAAATACCGGTATGAATTCTGCGCCAGCGTTCCATCCCTGTTATGTAAATCAGATTATTTTATTGTCCGTGAAAAAAAAAAAAAATTGCAAATAATATGTACGCTATTACGAGAGTTCTGTACTGAATCTTCATAATGTATTAGAATTTTATGACAGTTCAATCATATTCAGGTTTGACGATGCCCTACTTTTCTTCACTACTATTTATAAATTTATGTATATCTACTATCTATATATTAAATATATTTTGTAAATATGTTTATTCTATTGAAAAATCCAAAGATTTCCTTACTAAAATTATAGCGGAAGGAATTTTGGGCAGGAGCAATTCTGTATTTAAACAAACAAAAGCCGGGTGGAGGGGGGGAGGGGATGAGCGAAGTCTCACAAATAAACTGAATTGATAAAAAAATTTCAACAATGTTGGGAAGTTTAAAATTAAATTTTCATTCCTTTAAAGTATATTACTCTACAAATTTACTGGTGTGATAAAAAGAGCGGGGCTAACAACACTACGGAATATTAATTAGGATGTTGGCTGGTATGGATAATTAATAGAAAAAACGTACAAAAATAGTGGTATGAAATAATACTGAGAGTTGAAAGCTATGCTGCAGAGAATTTTGCATATAGAAATAAAATATTTTTCGTAAGAATCAATAAATACTTACACTATTAATTATTTTATTCACCCCTATACATACAATGACAAGTTAGGGGTCGTCATTCATTTCATGTGTCCTTACAGATTTTCATGCATCAGTCAAGAACTGTTTTTTCCATTCATGGTCCATAACGGCCACGCCTTTTTTAAAGGATTCTCCCAGCAGTATTCTCCATGCAATATATTTCCTTTTAAGTTTTAAGAATCTTTAAATATCAAAAATTGCTAAATAATAAGAGTGGTGCAGAAAATTAAGAAAAATCAGGGACTGTACGAGCTAGGCCATTTTTTATTAGGAGGGGCTATGTGAAAAATTTATAATATATGTTATGTCATTTGTACCAGATTCCATTTAACAAGAGTAGATGATTTATAAAAATCACACTCGTAAAAAATAAATAAATAAAATATTATGCATGTGGAATAAATAAATTTGTAGACCTTTATCAAAATACTGTTATTTAAAAGAACGGTAACGCCCAGAATTAACCAAATTGAATAGTACTTTTCAGACATATAAAATTTTGTGTTACTGTATGTCAAGGGGTTAATTGTCTAGTAAAGGTGTTATAACTTATGTATTGAAATAAGCGAAAGAAAAAAAAAACTTATAGAAAATATATTACTAATTGTTTTTTGTAGTAAAACTGAAAATCCCTTTTCGCAGCAACACGTAAATAGCGGCCTCATTCGTGACATATGCATAGCTATAAAAATTTCTAACTTATTCTATAACATTGTCAGTAATTGCCTAACAGTGTTACGAATTAAAACAGATGTGTTGGCAGCTAGCAGCTATATTTTCAGGTAATAATATGGCTCGTACTTCACGCACCTTTTTTGTAACACATTCAGAAATGGGGGAAATTTCTGCCTTTTTTGCTACTACAATTTTCAGAGATGCCAAAATTTTAATTTATTCCGGCTTATTTTTAACCCCGCCTTTATTTCGCACCACTTTATTTATAGAAAATTTTTCTCTAATATGTAACTTATAGAAAATTAGACAATTTTATACTTAAAAAATAAGTGGCATGGAAAAAGACAGGGCTAAAGATACTTCGCAATAAATTAAAATGTTGGCATCTATGCTTATTTTATACAGAAATCTTTATATCATAATTTTTATAGTAATATGTTGTGATTGAACAGGATAGAGACTGAAAAACAAAAATTTTATTTACGAGACAAACTTTAGTTTAAATACATTTAAAAATATTTAAAATTTAGACATTTCGAAACCCGTCCTTCGTCATCAGTATCACTACAACATAATTTGCAAGCATTACATGAATACACGAGGAATTTATAGAAGTACAGAATATTGAGGAGCCAGTGCGCATGCTTCATTGATAGTTTAGAGATGGCTGGCAGTGTGCCAACTCTCAAGAAAATACTTGATTTATAATTATCATAGCCAGAATTTAGAACTTTTATATTATCGAAGTCAGGAATATGATCGGTTTCTATTGATTGGATTACAATTTTAGAATTTTGGTTGCATTTTTTATATAACCGTCTGTGCTCCTTCAGTATAATTCTTGCCGCACGACTAGTTTCACCTAAATAAACATATTGTTGCGTACTTGGGGGTTCGTGAGTTGTTCGAGAATGAAAAGCCAAACTTACAAAAATTCAGTAATTTATTCACAGAAAGTTCCAGAAAAATACAGGTCTATAAACCAAGTATCAGCTTCACTTCAACCAGTAAACACAGCTTAAAAAACAGCTGTCAATAGCAAATCCACAGTACAAACTGTATAGCAATAACACTTGAAGCAAGTCTCTTTCAAAGAGGCTCTCAAAGCAATGCAACATTGACAGAAGCTGATCTCAGACTGAACTGAACTGACCGCCTTGGCGAGAAAGCGCTTCTTATATACTGTTCCATGGAACCCAGATTTTTCGAGAAAATTCTAGAAAGTGGTCAACCAATCAACTTACAGCTTCCATATTTGGTATATCCCTAATAAGGATTTTCTCGCCAAGGTCGCCAAAAAAATCGCCAAGGTGGGAAAAAGTGGCCAAATTTGGCGCCAAATCCATTACCTGCCTTATTGGGGCTTTTTAATGCGTTTTTAAGGGAAATTAAGGCTATTTCAACGCTAAAACGACTAGAAATGCACAAAATTAGCACTTTATCAACTTACTAAGCTTCTTTGAAAGAATTTATACAAAAATAAACACAATTATTTACAATTTTGTAACACTGCCCCCTCCCAAGGACTGCACGTCCCGGGCAGTGCAACCCTTGGTCAAGAGGCGAAACTAACCAAATTTACACAATCCAAAATACAAAAACTAAGTTGCATATAACGATAAAATAGAAATATAAATCAAGTGAGAAATATTTAGAAAATTCACAAATGTGTACAAGTATTTATATACAAATATTTACATTACGCATGCGCAAATTTTACCAGTATTTACATTTTAAATTTTAATATTACCGTTAATTGTGGTACTTGGCTAGCCTGTTATAGTGCACCACCTTCGGTTTTGATGAAGGTGTTTTAGTGATCCGCACCACTACATCATTCAGCCTTTTTGAGACTGTGTACGGTCCGTCCCAGTTGCACTGTATCTTGGAAGAGAGTCCTTTGCGTCGAACCAGATTCCACAACCAGACCTACTCTCCTTCCTGGAACTCATGTTGTGTAGCCTTTAGATCGTACCTTGTCTTCATTTTCTCCGTTGCCATGTGAATCCGCTCCCGAGCAAAGTTGTGTACGACCTCAAATCGTGCCTGGAGATTTTGGATGTACTCCTCGGGCGATGAAGGCGCATCGGGTGGACAACCAAACAGGAGATCACATAGGAGACGAAGTTCACGTCCAAAGAGCATCTGGGCTGGATATAGCCGGTGGTTTCATGGACAGCACTTCGATAAGCCAGCAGGAACAATGGCAACTTCAAGTCCCAATCTTGCTGGTTCCTTGATACTAGAAGAGAGAGGTTATTCAGGATGGTACGGTTGAACCTCTCGACCATGCCGTCCGACTGGGGATGTAAGGGTGTTGTCTGGGTTTTGTATATGCCTAGTAGTTGACACAGTCCTTTGAAAACATCAGAGGTAAAGTTCCTACCTTGGTCGGTATGAAGTTGTAGGGGCGTGCCGTACCTTGACACCCATTGCTGCACTAGGACCTCTGCGACTGTGCATGCCTCTTGATTGGGAATGGGATATGCCTCAGGCCACTTGGTGAAATAGTCCATCACGACGAGGATGTATTTATTTCCACTGGAGGTCCGTGGCAAAGGACCCAAGATGTCGAGTGCAATCCGTTCAAATGGTGCTCCCACGTTATACCGTTGCAGTCTTCCTCGACTTCTTTTCTGCGGGTTTTTACGTGCCGCACAAGCATCACAGGATTTACACCATTTCTCCACGTCCTCCCTTGCCTTGCACCAGTAGAAGCGTTCCCGAACTTTCTGCAGAGTCTTCATTACCCCAAAATGGCCTCCGGTAGAGCTACTATGCAGTGTTTCTAAAACAGCTGGAATTTTTTATCTTGGTAATACAATCTGCCATCTGAAGCTTTTCCCATCATCAGATTTCCACTTTCTGTATAATACGCCGTTTCTGATATGAAGAGAGTCCCAAAGTGCCCAATAACTTTTCGTAATGGGACTAAATCTGGAAATGTCCTGCCAGGTAGGTCATTTGCTGGTCGTCTCCTTCAGCTGTAATATTGGCTTTATGTCAGGATCTTCCAACTGGGCTTGTCTAAGTTCTTCGTCACTCCATGGATCGGGATCTTGTTCTGATGGTGTTGAGACAGTAACTTGGCGAGTAACTGGCTGTATTCTTTGGGGTCTATCCTCGGCTTTAGAGCTGTATTTATGATCTTCAGATGGAGCCTTCCGAAAGAAGGCATCTGGATTTTCCCGAAGAGCTCCATCTGGGTTGCATACTTCAGAGACATTCTTGGTTGTTTCTCTAGGTGTTCTTACTGGGCAGCTTCGTTTGATATGCCCGTCTTTTCCACAGCCCCAGCATTTAGTTGTTGGAGTCTTCCCTTCTTTCTTACTCTCAAGAATACGTAGTCTTCTATTAATATCAGCAATCATTTTCTGAATCTCTTTAAAATCATCTTGAGAACCGTTCACTTTGTCTAATGTGTTGTTCTGGCGATGTTCATGGAGGCTTGTTGGCCTCGATCTTTAGGGCATACACCAAGGCTGACTCCACATCCTTCACGCCGGAGAGTCTGAGGGCTTTTTGAATATCTGGATCTCAAACAGCATCAAAGAAATATTCTAGGGCCAGATCATTGCGTGTTTCAGGATGACAGTCTGAGAAAGCCAAATGTGAAAGCCTCTGGATGTTTGATGCCAGTTCTTGTAAGCTTTCCCCTGGTCTCTGACGACGGGACCTTAGCTGGAGTCGACTATATTCTTTGGACCATTTCGCTCCAAAACGTAGCTCTAGTACTCTGGTTACAGCTTCGAAGTCATATCGCTGTTCCTTCGAAAGGGTCTCCAGAATATCTGCGGCGTCGCCCAGCAACGACCCTATCAGATGAGCCGTCTTTGCAACAGAGTCCCAGCCATTAGCTTCGGCTACGATGGAAAACTGCGTCTTATATACATGCCAGAAGGAACTGCCGTCGTAGGTAGACAGCTTAATAAATTCCTGATTCTGGATTCTTCTCTCTTTCTTTTCAGTTTCCTGAGGGATGGATTCTAACTTTTCTTCGAGATTCCGAATCTTGCTCTGCAGTTCATTCCCTATTACTTCCCCGTTCCACTCTTCTTTTATCTTTCTCTCAAGGTCTTCCTCCATTCTCTTAAACTTGTTTTCCATCTCTGAAAACCTTCCTTTCAGCTCTTGATCAAAGTTTTCTTTAAATTTCTCCTCAAAATTCTCTTCCATCTTCATAAATCTCTCTTCAAAATTCTTTTCCACTTTCATAACATTTTCCTCTATCTTCATTGCTTTCTCTTCAAAACTCTCTTCTATTTTCAAAACTTTCTCTTCTATTCCATCCATTCTGTTTTCCATCACCGTTAATTTACACTTTATTGATTCTTTCACCGTTGAAAGCTCTCTCTTCATCTCATCTTGATTAGATTTAATTTCTTCGGTCAAACTGTCTTTCAATTCTTTTTGTCCGGTTTCCATACTTTCTTTCATTTCCCTTTGTCCTGTTTCTATTTTCTCTATCAATCCAGATCTTAACTCATTCATCTGGGCAGTTAGACCTTCCAGAAGCTTCTTCATTTCCTGCTCCATAGCTCTAGTTATTACCATTCACAGACAACCCCGCTCCTGACACCAGAAATGTTGCGTACTTGGGGGTTCGTGAGTTGTCCGAGAATGAAAAGCCAAACTTACAAAAATTCAGTAATTTATTCACAGAAAGTTCCAGAAAAATGCAGGTCTATAAACCAAGTATCAGCTTCACTTCAACCAGTAAACACAGCTTAAACAACAGCTGTCAATAGCAAATCCACAGTACAAACTGTATAGCAATAACACTTGAAGCAAGTCTCTTTCAAAGAGGCTCTCAAAGCAATGCAACATTGATAGAAGCTGATCTCAGACTGAACTGAACTGACCGCCTTGGCGAGAAAGCGCTTCTTATATACTGTTCCATGGAACCCAGATTTTTCGAGAAAACTCTAGAAAGTGGTCAACCAATCAACTTACAGCTTCCATGTTTGGTATATCCCTAATAAGGATTTTCTCGCCAAGGTCGCCAAAAAAATCGCCAAGATGGGAAAAAGTCGCCAAATTTGACGCCAAATCCATTACCTGCCTTATTGGGGCTTTTTAATGCGTTTTTAAGGGAAATTAAGGCTATTTCAACGCTAAAACAACTAGAAATGCACAAAATTAGCACTTTATCAACTTACTAAGCCTCTTTGAAAGAATTTATACAAAAATAAACACAAATATTTACAATTTTTTAACACTATTTACAATTTTTACAAGGAATTAAATATATTACACAAGTTAGATCCAAAGAAAGGGTTACAGGTTTAATGTTTCAAAGAAAGTTTTTTAATTGTTTAATCGGCCGGAAAGCAGAATAAATTATATGCGGTTTAAGTAATTTAGAAATATGTTCTGGAGGAAAACCAAAATATGGCATAGAAATATATATTTTTTTATTAATTAGTGAATTTTTCGTTTGCATTGGAAGAGAGGGTGGAAATTGTGAGAGGAAATGAAGAGGGGAAGCGGATAATTTTTTTCACGATAAATTTGTTTTAACTAATTAAGAGAGTAATCGTTATATATTAAATAATCCTGAAAAATTCTTTTAATTTCCAACTTAAAAAGTGTCTCATTACTGCATAACTGAAGAGCTCTATTGGCCAAAGTTCGAAAAACGGCAACTTTATAAGACTTAGGATTAGCATAATGAAAATTTAGATATTGACTCGTAAAAGTGGCCTTACGATATACAGATGTTTGAAAAATATAAGGCGAATTCAAAGTGCGTTCAACAAGAACATCAAGAAAAGGCAAACTATTATTTTGTTCTATTTCCAAAGTAAATTGAATTTCTGAACACTACAAATTAGAAAATAACGACTTTATTTATATGTTTTTCTTCAATTAATAAAAAAATGTCATCTACGTATCTTCGCAAAAAAGGAATTTTTTCACTTAAATTATCATTGATTTTATTTTCCAAAAATTGCATATCAATTTCTGCTATGCAAATTCTAGCAGGTGAGCCCATAGGCGTGCCACGAATTTGTTTATAATATAAATCATTAAATTTAAAGCAATTACAAGATAAGCAGAAAAAAAACTAATTTAAGAATTGATTCAATACTAAATGTAGAATGAGTACTATCCATAGGATAATTTATTTTTATAACATCGCAAGCAAATTCAACTGGGATGGCAGTAAAAAGAAAAACAACATGTAAGGAAACCATTATATAGTTTCGGGGAGGGGGGCATTAAAATTCCTTAATTCAGAAAAAAATTAAAAAAATAAGTTAAAATAAATGGTGAATTTAAAATAAGAGGTTTAAGTAATGACGAAATAAACCGAGCAAGGTTAGTTTACTCTCGTTCCCCTCTTTCTAACCTTACTAGGTATATTCCGTCATTGCTTAAACCTCTTAAATTAAATTCACCATTTAGTTTAACTTCTTCTTTTCAGTTTTTATATGTTGTTTCTCTTTTTACTTCCATCCCAATTGAATTTACTTGCGATGTTATAAGAAAAATTTACCCTATGGATAGTACTCATTCTACTCTTAATATTGAATCAATTCTTAAATTAGTTTTTTTCTGCTTATCTTGTAATTGCTTTAAATTTAATGATTTATATTATAAACAAATTCGTGGCACGCCTATGGGCTCACCTGCTAGAATTTGCATAGCAGAAATTGATATGCAATTTTTGGAAAATAAAATCAATGATAATTTAAGTGAAAAAATTCCTTTTTGCCGACGACACGTAGATGACATATTTTTATTTATTGAAGAAAAACATATAAATGAAGTTGTTACTTTTTGTAATTCGTTGTGTTCAGAAATTCAATTTTCTTTCTAAATAGAACAAAATGATAGTTTGCCGTTTCTTGATGTTATTGTTGAACGCACTTTGAATTCGACTAATATTTTTCAAACTACTGTATATCTAAGACCACTATTACGGGGCAATATCTAAATTTTCATTCTACTAATCCTAATTCTCATAAAATTGCCGTTTCTCAAACTTTGGTCAATAGAGCTCTTCAGTTATGCAGTAATGTGATACTTTTGAGGTTGGAAATTAAAATTATTTTTCAGGATTTAATAAATAACGATTACCCTCTTAATTGGTTAAAACGAATTTATCGTGAAAAAATATGCCACCCCCATTACTCCCTAATCGTTAAAGGTGCAAGTCTAAAATCGTGTACAAAGATGTTTCAGATAAAGAACAACAAATAGAAAGTAAGAACTCTTCATTCGACGCTAGTGCAGTTTTCATATGCCTAACCCGCTATACCCTTTATAAAACTGCAAATGGAAAAGGCTTGAGAATGCAGCATTATCTTCTTATATTTATAGTAAATAAAGTAAGATGGCTGTCTGTTACAGAATACTCAAAATGAAGATCGTCAGTATTATCTCAGTAGTATAATTCTAGATAAATATGTTATGCATACAATATATAATATAATCTCTATTCCCAACCATATTTATTCGATGTTCACATCACGATACTATTTATTTGACGGCTTTTGAGACAGTTACAATGACTTTTTTCTCGATTGTTCCATAATACAATTCCCAGAAACAAATGCACAGTATTCTACAGACATAGGACATCACAAACATCCATGCTCTTTACCGGGATTCGAAATCCAGCAGGCAACACCCTACCAACCTAACCACCAGGCCGGGGTCACGAGTAACAACAAGAAATCGCACTCTATTTAATATTCTCGTGTAGATGCGAAATGTAACACAAATAATATACAAATAACGATTAATCCAATGTGTGTTTTATTTCTCTTTTTATTCTGTCCAAAAAGCAAATTTTGTGGACTTTCGTGTCTGAGTTTAGAATAAAAATAATTGTGTTTGTACTCCAATGTTCGGCAATAAACTTTTATTTTCCCTGAAAAAAAAAAAAAAAATAAAATAAAAGTATGTTGCGCTGTTATTACATTCAAACACCTTTTTGTTCTAAAATATGTTACTTTATATTAGGCAGTATTCATAGATTCCACTAATTCTTCGTTACGAACAACTTTGGACATCAATATAGTAATAAAATAACTCGCATGACTGCGGCGTCAATGTCATGAACTGAAATTTGTGTGGAGTGAGTAGTTTCATATTTGGCAACATTTTAATTTATTCCGAAGTATTTTAAGCTCCGCCTTTTATATATATATTTATATATAACTTGTTTTTAAAGAGTAGTCTTTACTCACATTATCGTAGTTATATATTGAAGAATAATATTCTATAAATACAGTGGTGCGAGATAAGGGCCGAGCTAAATGCTCCGGAAGAAATTAAAATGTTGGCAACTCTGCAACTCATATACAGACCAGTTTAGTTCAGTTTTGAAGCATCCACCTTTAACGTAAAATGCCTATTTTTAATTCTTTGCATGGTCACTTTCTGTCTTGTTAAAGTTAGCCCAACAATGGACGAGAGGTTCTGCTCTCGAAGCTGCTAGACTGAAGGGGCAGGTTAAATCCCCTGTCTAGCTTGTGATCTTAGTCGTTATTAATTTAACGTGGTTATTTTCAAAATCCGTGTAGATGTGGTCAAGGATATTTTAGAAAGACTCCCATGCACGGCACTCTACCCAGTTCTAGAATCCTTGTGTAGTCATTTAGCTTTAACGCCTACACCTACCTTGTTAAAATTAAGTTAGTTTTTTTCTTCTACACTACTTTGTTTACAATTGATCGGAGATATAGAATCACATTGTTTTTAATATTTGTTTCAATAATATTCATGGTAAAGTTTCACTAAGCATTATAATCATAAAATTTCCAAATGTGTTCATTAAACATAATTCAGACCCTAAATTTCTATAACTCGAAACTTGTATAGACTAATTCTGAAAATCTAATTATATGCATATTTATTGTATGTAAAAGAAAACTATTTTGATATATATATTTTTTTATATTTTTTACTGTTTAGAAAAAACGAAATCAGATTTTTTTTTTTTTTCAATTAATATCTTTAACAATGTAATCATAATATCAGAAGATATTATCTAACTTTAGTAGGATCACGTCTCATTGAAACTTCAATTATTACAATAATATATACAGGGATGGAACACGGGCGCAGTATTCATACCACTATCAATGTAAGAAAATTTTCTACTTCTTAAATCAACGATATTATAGGTAGAGAAATTTCTTAAATGGATTCCGGTATGAATTCTGCGCCCGTGTTCCATCCCTGTATATAAACTACGTCCAAAAATCATAAAAAAAAAAAATTACTTACACCAGAAAAGTCTTAGGTTTATTGATATATGAAAATATTTCAGCTAAGGTAGTTTATTGAAGTTGTTCTAATGATTATTGATTTGAGCAAGACATAGGACTGTGAAATCACTGGTCCTATAATACGGTGAACAAGAAGAATTTATTATGAAAATGTAATAGGATATTACATAAATTTGTTATAGACCCCTAATCACTGTGTCAGATTGTTAACTAGACAAATAACGTACTAATTCTTCTACTAATAAATGCAGTACCATTCATAAATATAACGAAATCTTTGTAAACTTACCTTTAAGGCACACATTATTAAAATAATCCCTTTAGTGAAAATTAGTGCCCGAAAGATACCTATTAATGTTATCACAGACGGTTATATAATTCCCTTTTACGGTAATACTACGTATACGTATATTCGAACATAAATCACTATTTTATTTAATTAAAAAAAAAAATACCTGATAAAACTTGATACAGTGTTTTGTTTAAAAAGAATGAAAAAAAAAAAAAAAAAAAGAAACAAACAAAGAAAGAAAAACGGAGCTTTTTAAACCCTAAAAAATGAAGGACTGTTACATTTAGTATTAAACTTAAGTTTCTAGACATACGGCGTTGAGAAGTTTTGTTGTGCAATCACATCAGTTATTTAACACAGTGTCGTAAAGTGGAGATCGATTTTGCTCGAATCGAAAGTAAAAAAAGAAAAAAAAAACTTTAGTATTCGACTCTTTTCGCGAAATTTGCAATTTGGCACAGGAGTAAACTCGGACGTTTCTCGCAAAGGTCTTTACTAGGGCAATTATGATATCCCATTTTAATTTATTAAAAGCAATTTACAACAAAAAAAGTTACTATATCAATGGCATCCCAAAATTACCAACTCAAATTCAAACTTAATTATCTTGTTTCTTTTTTACTTTCTCTTACCCATAGGGTGGAGAAAGTATTCTTTTGGGGTCAAATTTTCGAAAGTGAGTTTTTGCTATATTTACATGTTTTGATGTCCCCTGATTACGAAAATAATGTTTTTAGCAAATGGTCTGTGTGTGTGCCAGGGTGTCTGTGCGTCTGTATGTGTATTATCAGAATATCTCAAGAACGAATAGCAGCAGAAATTCCATACTGTGTATTCTAAATGTGTATCATATAGGGATGCTACACTAAGCTTTTCGTTGAGATGAAGCAAATGGTTCGTATACAGGGACACTCAAAGTATAAAATTCATTACGTCTATAGAGGAAATTTCAGGTAAATAGAGTTTAGCATCTGTAGACTGCATTAAACCAAATGAAACGAATATATATTTTTTATATGCGTAAAAGCATGTCTCATGTAAAATATGGTAGGGAAATCATCGACTGTTCATTTACAGGGCTACACAAAAGAACTAGGTAAAAGTGTGACACTCGTTGCTAATTGATGGAAGTATATTTCAGGCTGGGCCATGTATGATTACTATAGGGCTATATTTAGATGCATCATGTGGTCTGTATATAATCTTAGAAAGATATACAGGGCGGCAAATATTTAAGCGATAACATTATTTTTTGTTTTTAATAGATGTGATTTACTAATAATATTTTGTTATTTCCAGGAAAGCGGTTCGGGAATTGAAATAAATTCCTCATATAAATATGGTAAATAATGTATGTTTTAAGCTAAATATCCATCGCTTGTTTTTTGTATATTTACACGTTTTGAGGCTTCCGGATTTCCGTAGTCAAGTTTTTTAACGTTTGATCTTTGTCTGTGTCTCTTAGAGTGACTTAAAAACGAATAATTTTAGGCAATCCAAATGTTGTATTTTTAAGTTAATGTAAGTTTGTTGCTGGAAAAGATTGATCAAGTTTAATAAGTTACAAGGGATGTTGCGTGTGAACATTGTCTGTATAATTTTAAGCAAACTTTAAATTTCAATAACAGAATTAAATTCTAAATATAGGTTCATTAATGAAACGGGGGTTTAGGGTGCGAAAGCACCCTCACACAGAACTAATTATCATATAAAACTCTTTCGAAGCCTAATTTGAATTCTTTAACGTAGGTTTGCATAACAGTACTCGTTATCTTACCTCTTAATCTCCAACTTGTATTTATAGTATTAAATTTCAGGGTAAGAGAAAGTCGTGTGAGTGACTCACCAGATTATTTTTTTTTTCATTTTGCACGCGCGCTTTGTATTTCCCAGTTCAAAATTATGAAAAAAAAAAAAAAAAAAAAAAAACTTTTCGATAGCGTTTTTTTCGATGCTGATTATTATTAATTTTTACTTCATTTCTTTTTCTTTCAAAAAAAAAAAAAAAAAAAAAAAAAAAAAAATTGAATTTCTGTCCAAAGTAGAATTTAGTTTAGGTCGGAGAATTTTTTTTTTCAACTTATAACATTGTTTTCAAATTATTCAATTATATTTTCGATAAATTTTAGATTTCGATAAACGTCCAGTTATCGTAAAACTGGTATCGTAAAAAACCTAAGATTGAGACTAATAGTCCTCAGTCCTAAAAAGATAAAAAAATAAATAGAACGTAATTGTCCTATGTTATATTTTTTCTTTGTATGAAATGTTCGGAAATACTTTCATGTGTACGGGGGGGGGGATAATTAAACAGTACTGATAAATGTCTTAAGCTGTTAGCTCGGTAGCACGACATTCTTTTTTTTTTTTTTTTTTAAGGGCGTAGAAATGGAATTTAATATTGAATGCTTTCAAATTGGAAACCTTTAGATTTTATAAAATATCACAATTGAATCACAAAAAGTTTGCTTATAAATCCTCTATTTTCAAAATTCTTTTTTCACGCTTGTAAATTAATCATTTATAGATCATTTGAAGCTAATAAAATCGGTTGTATTCATCTTTTAATCTATATTCTTCATATAATTCCAAAAAATGGAAATATCTATCTAATAAATAAGGTAGTCAATGCCACAAAGATACCTGATTGGGTATTGATAGCCAATAACTCAAGTTCAAACTCATTATTAATTGTATGAACAGCATTCTGTCCAAATATTTTCATTTTGTACATCATATCTGCTCTTCAAATTTTGCATCAGCTTTTCCTATCACATAATTTTCACGCGACCAAGCATTTCAGTACTGCACATCTGACCTCTTACTATTGGTCTAGAAGGCTTAAGTTGGCTTTTGAATGTTGCAGGCTACTTATGTAACAATATTGTATTTTCAGAACATGGATACGAATTTTCAAAAATAAAAATACGACTTTCAGTTATTATGACACTCTGGGAAATATATGTCAAGATTATAGGTAAGTGACTTGAAACGAATTTATTTTATGCCTCCTCTCACTGCGTGCTTTATTAGCGCCATATAGTGAAATTCTGAAAAGCCATTCAAATTCAAAGTTAATTAAAGCAAAAGATGTATAATAAGATGTCGTGTACTTGTTTTGGTTTTGGTTTAAAAAGTGTAGGGATACCGGGTATAAGTTTGTAACAATGCTGCAATATGATTATTTGGCGACTTGTGGGCGAGAAGTTTGAGTCGTCTCGCTTCTCTGTCAATCAGGCAGCGAGGCAGTACGTACAACAAACAGCAGTAAATGCGCCAAAGATGGATACTGGTCGTACTCATGGATATTCAAGGAACTGGTTGTAGGAAATGTAAGCATTTGACTATTGCTGTGTACCATCCTCTTTATTATTAGTGTATAATTAAAACAAACCCTGCATATATACCTATAAATATACAAGTAAGAGTTCAAGAGAAATTTTTTATGAACGCAATCTGAAAGAAATGCCTTTAAATGGATTTTTAGTTTTAAATCAACGATTTAATTAAACATGCTTTCTTCTAATTAAATTAATTTTAAAGACAGTAAATAATTTTAAGACAACACATATGGTTAATTATACATGCATTACAGATTGACAATAATAATAATAATAATAAATCTGATTTTTTAAACTATTATGTGCAATGCATTTTATTACTTAATATACATATGATGTATTATTACTTAATATATAAAAATATATAACATATAATATAATAATATATATATATATATATATATATATTACTTATTATATAATAAAATGCACTTTTATCATTCTTTATCTTTTCAAAGAAAATTATATCTTCTTAAATAACGATAAATAATGTATATTTAATATGTTTTTCTTACATACTCTATAAAAATAGTGTTTCGCTATAATGTAAACAGTATTTTGGAATTTCTCGTACAAAACAGTAATCACACGAGAGAAATAAATAACTTTTTTTTTTCTTTAAGTAAAAATAAATTTGCACTTTTTTCTTCAAACGTACTTTTTAAAAATGGTTTGTGTATTTTTACCCAGGCGTGCATATTTTAAATATTTTAAGTACCTTTTGGAAAACTTTATAGAAAAAGCGTCCCAGATGGTTTAAATATTTACTTTTATATAGATATAAGTATATATATATATATATATTTATGCTTTGGTTAGCATTCATATTTTTTAAAATACGAAGCTGCTACTTTTCAAAAAATTACCTTGATATACGTAAAATGTTAAAAATAAATAAAATTAAATAAAAAAATTAAAATAAATAAAAATAAAAATAAAAAGTAAAATTGTATATATAATTCATTTTAACATTAAAATATATATATATATTTTACCTCAAATGGAAATTATATTACGAGTTGGTTTTTAAATATTTCTGAATTTCAAGTCATTTAATAAATATTTTTTAACAATTGTAAAAAAAAAAAAAAAAAAAAAAAAAAAATCTGCTAGTTTATATGTAATACACAGAAGCAAACATATATGTATATACACATACATATATATATATATATATATATACTTGCCAATATCCTGCTTATTTTCCATAGTGTTTGTAGCCAGACCACCCTTTTTTCCCCACCAACGAATCTATAGAGTAATATTCGCTAAATACAAAGAAGAAAAAATAATAAACAAGTGAGAAATAAAATAGAATGATCAGATTAAAAACTCTTGTAAGGAATCTGAGAAATACGTTCAAGAATTTGTACTTAAGAATAATTATATTGTAAAGAAATATTTTAATGAATAAGTAACTTAGATATTTGTTTTATTATTTAGGTACCAATATCAAGGAAAACATGCTTAAAAAAATAAAAGAAAAAGCAGCGAAAAAGAGTATAATGCATGATGAAATTTGATGAAAGTTGTGGTAGATCCTACAACAGTCTCTATACACTGAGAAATCTTTCCTAAAATTTGCGTATGTATGAAATTTTATACTGCGCTTGTTTTCACTATACTGATACCAAAAGACTTTTTCTATATTTCCATGAAAAGGAATTTCTGCGCTTAAAATCAAGCTTCTTCATTACCTCACATGTTGGATTCCATAAATTTGGTTAAATTCAGGAAAGAACAGTATTTAAAAAAAAAGTGATTGTGTAATTCTTAAAAAAAAAAAAAAAAAAAATAATAATAATAATAATAATAATAATAATAATAATAAATAAATAAAAATAAATGAATAAAAATAAATAAAATAAAATCTTTTTGAAACTTTTTTTTTTTTTTTTTTTTTTTTTTTTTTTGTTAGGTAAATGAATAAATTTTGTCTTCAGGACTTGTAAAATTTTGACAGAAAAAACTAAAATAAATAAATAAATAAAATATAATAAACACAGCTTGAATAACAGCTCTCAACAGCAAATCCACCGTGCAATTTGTATAACATTAACCATAGCCCTATTAAACTTTTTCGATAGCTTTTGTTTCGATACTGATTAGTATTCATTTTCTTTTCTTTTCTTTTTCTTTCAAGCAAATGATTTTGATGGAATTTCGCAAAAGGAGAATTTAGTTTAGTACGGAGGACTATTATTATTATTAGTCTTGTTTGCTATATATATTTTTAAATTATAACATTGCTTTAAAGTTATTCAATTATATTTTCGATAAATTTTAGATTTCGATAATTGTCCAAATATCGTAAACTGGTATCGTAAAAATCCACAGTTTGAGACTAATAGTCCTCAGTCCTAAAAAAAAAAAAAAAAAAAAAAAAAACACACTATTTTTATTATAGATAAGAAATTGGGCGAGGGGGATTTTTTTATATGCTAATTAATTTAATTTTACTTAAATTTAATTTGAAATACGCCTTAGTATCAAAGTGTGTAAATTCTGTAAAAAAACTAACCGAAAAATGTATCTTAAACTTGATAACTTGCTGTCTAGTCTACACTGAGTTGGGAAAGAAAATGTGCTTGCTCCCTTACTTTCTTAAAAGCATACGAAATTTCACCGATGTTTACTTAACTGGAGAAATATACCATTTCGTTTACCTTCAAACATTTATACTGAAATAACTAACATACAAGTGAGATCTAAAACTTTTCCAAGTTTAACAAAGCAGAATTCTTTGCATAATTTCCTTGAATCCAAAGCGAAATAAACAAAATTTGATTGGGTATCTTACTTTAAGCTAACCGAACTCCCCATGAACCATTTGCATTTCTTCCAAAACCAATGCCAACTGAACGAAAGTCGAATGGGCATCTTACCCTCATCTAACGAAACTGTTCATTGGCAATTTACGCTTACAATCTCAGCGCGATTTTGAGCGATCGAGTGAAGCTCACTGACCACCTTACACAGTTATATATTTTACTGCATACAATGTTAAAAGTGTCTTTTACTCTCATTCGACACTGTTCATGAACGTAAGCATGTCTTATATTAAGATGAAATATTTTTGTATGAAAATAATTCTATTCTCTATGGACGAAGATGTGATTAAATTCACTTATTGTTGACTTCTACGTTAGCTTATAAGTGCATTTTAATGTCGTTCCGTGAAGTGTATAGAATGTTAATCAATAGTAATTTTGATTTCTGTTTCCTAGTTAAAACAACAGCTTGTCTTTTTTACTCATATTGAATTGTAAAATAAATGAAATATTATTATTACAGTAATATATATATATATATATATATATATATATATATATATATATATACAGATTTATTTAATATAAAATAATACACATTTGTATTAAAAATCAGATGATATATGGAATATGCATTTAGAATTAAATTTATTAAATTTATAGAATACAAACATGTAACAATAGAAGCTTCTTTAATGCACTTTTTTTTAATCCTATTTTCAACGATACTGTAACTGAAATGTTTGTTGTGCTAGAATTTTATTTAAAGAAATATGTATAATCTTTATTTTTCTCTATATATTTTATTTTATTTTATTAATATTACTATTATTATTATTATTATTATTGTGTTGTTATGTTGTAATTCTTTGATATTTTATTTCACACTCACAGAAGAATAACTGGATTCTTAATTTAAAAAAAAAATAACAATATTTATCCATTGAATACAATAATAGAATATTCTTACGCTTCAAAACATTATGCTGTGTTTGAATTTATGAGAATATCACATTTTCAATGGATTCCATATTTTCTTTAAAGTAGAATTTGCATTTAAAAGCAAAATCATTACATGATTTGTAGGAAAATAATATTAGAATCTATGAATCTGAAATTTCAAAAAAAAAAAAAAAAAAAAAAAAAAAAAAAAAACTTTTCTAGAAGTACACATTTTAATATACGATATTTTATTTTAACCAGCAAACGATTACAAAATTAATTATACTTAATACAGTGATTAACATTTAATTACAAAATCATATGCGTGTTTGTTGTATCAATTTGATAAAGCAATTTTTTACATTTTTCTACAGATATATGTATAGTACTACTGATTTTTTTTTTCTTACTGATTCTGAAGATTTTAACAATACATTTTTTGAACTAAGTTTCTTTTAACTTTATAGGTTAATTTTTAATTATCTACTAATTTGGCAAAAAAAAAAAAAAAAAAAAAAAAAAGTAGCATATTCTGATTGACAAACTTAAAAGATTATTTTATTATTTAATTATGTAATACAGAAAAATTATTTGATTATTTTACCATTATGCTAAAAGCTCTGCAACAGAGTATATAATTTAAGTTTTCTATTCTGTGGTCCCATGAAACATTTTAAAATGTTTAAAAATTCATTTAATGTGCTTTAAAAGGATATTACATTTTAAATCGTTAAAATGTTATATATATATATACATATATAAATTAAAAATCACTTTTTTCAAAATTGTTAAAAGCTTTTAGATATTAATAATTAACAAAAAATGCAATCAATTAAAGTATTTCAGTAGCACCTAAATAGATTAATCGTATCTAAACTTTCAATCTTTTCTTTTTACTAATGTTTGTTTGGCAACCTGTTTATTTCTACTATCTCCGTAAGTAACTTTTAACATGTGGATTGCTTAAATTACTTAATCGTTGTTTAAACATTGATTATGTTATTGATTCATTCAAAGCGAATTGATATTTTACCAGAGCAATTGTGAGGCAATGAAATTTAGTTTGGGGGAGGAAAAAGGAGTTCCAACATGTTCCTATAGATGGCGCTATCAGGGTAATATCAAGGGAAACGTCTAAATGGACTCATTAAATACAGCAATGTTGTTAGCAACACAATGGAACAGCAGGAAAAAATAGACTTCAAGGGTTTTTTACAAATTTTTTAGCAAAAAGACAAAAATACGTGTTTACAGCAGAGACAAGAGAAAAAGAGGATCGTCATGAAACAAATACTTTACTGATAAATAACAACACATTTTGGAACTCCCCCCCCCCCCCCCCTTTGCCATACGAAATTTCTTTGACTCACTATTATTTTGGTAAAATATCAAATCGCTCCGATGGGTGGTTTTAAAATTATAGCGTTTTGAAATCGTAACTTTAAGTATAATCACCCTGTATATACTTTAATAATTATGATACAAAAAAAATTAAAATGCAAATTGTGCTATCAGAAAGATAAAAGAACACTTATGTAATCATATACATGTTTAATTTTCTATAGGTATTATTTTTTACGAATTACATATTTCTTAAAAATAAACCAAATATTACATTTAAAAAAATCTCATGATTGTGTGCATAAACTGTATAAACAGTATTTTGTATTAAAATATGTTCCTCCAAAGAATTAACAGGATGATTTTTTTCATTTAAATTTAGTAGATAAAACTATATGTAAAACTATCTGTATACATATAAGATGTTTTTTCGTTATGTAGGGGGGGGGGAATTGTAATTGAATGTGAGAATGTTTAAACATATAATCGTAGGAAATAATAAGAGTAAAATTTTAATTTTATTTAAAAAAGCTTGTTGTTTTAGATAATTATTTTCTACGATTATAAATCTTAAAACAAAAAAAAAAAAAAAAAAAAAAAAAAATACTATCGTCGGAGACTTTTTTAATTTTTAATTCTATTATTTTGTTTTTTAAAAAATCAATTTAATGATAACATAATTCAAACGATAAAACGTCAACTTTTATCTTTCCTGTAAAACATTACATTATTTAACAAAATGAAAATAATCAATGAGTGTATTTCTGCTTAAATCATATAAAATTCATTTTAAGCATTTGATACAGAAAAATACCCATGAATTTACGCCGACAGTTTAAGGTGTTAAATGCAGTTAGGTGTTAAATAATGTATAAGGTGCTTTAACCTGGGACTACATTTTATATTTATTATTATTAAACGTGAATGCTGTTTTTTCCAATAGTATACTAAATGTAGGAGGATAATAATTAATTAAAAAATATATACTCTTTTATTATAAAATAGCGATAAAAAGAAAGGTTTTTGCATGTAATACTGTTTTTGAAATGTTTAAAATAAAAATGAAAAAAAAATACAAAATACAAAATACAAAATACAAAATAATTAAAAAAAAAAATATATATATATATATATATATATATGAATTACAATGTTTATTCTATGTTTCTAATGAGTTAAAATAAACATATTTTCAATGTTTATTTTTCTACTGAATAGTATCTGATAAAAACTCAAATTTTATTTTGACTTCGTTTATTATTTGCCAAAATTAAAAGTATTTACTTCCGTGATACTCTGAGATAAAAATGTATAAAAAAGTATTTAGTACTTTTATCTTTATTTCATGTAATGAAGTAAACGTTATCTGTCTCTTTGTGCAATTAAATTCACTAATATTCTCAGTGCATTACGAACAAATAACGATTTCGGTTTATTGTAAGTAAAAATTTAAAATAATTCTTTGATTTCCATATTATGTCAAGAAATGTACAATTTGATATCTAATTATTTTCAGTTATAATTTTATTATTTATTATATATCTTATAAGAATTATTAAAATGCAAGTAAAACTGTATAATAAACTAATATGTTAAATACAATATATAAATGAATTATATTTTATTATATTTTGAAATAATGTCTAAAATGTTTATTTGCTTTATTTTATGTTATTAATATTAATATTAATATTATTATTTATTTGTACATTTCTGATTTAAACTCGGTACATATTCGCATGAATTAATTGCTTTAATTTTATTGAATTATGAAGAGAAATGTATATATACATACATACACACACACATATATATATATATATATATATATATATTAGCATTATATCTGTACTGATAAGTATAAAGGATTTAAGTCCATATTCTTCATTTATCAGGAGACGAAAAATAAAGTTAAACTAACTAAAAACTAATCAGAAGAATCGATTAGGAAAAAGGGTTTAGGTTAATTTATACCCTTTATACCACTCAGTGATTGTCAATCTTCATTTAATAAAGGGAAAATTTAAATTAAATATTTTATACTAAAGATTAATGCTAAATTTCTGACTTAAGTCTTTTTTTACTAATAGATTTTCTCAAAGACTAAATGACATAGATTTAAATCCTTTATACCAATCGATAGAGAATTTGTTTCTGAGTCTGACTATGTACTTAACTCAAAATCGACATTTTTGGACTTAAATCCTTTATACTTATTACTACAGATATAATATTTGAATTCCTTCATTTTTTTTTATAATTTTATTAAACGTGCAACTTATTTTTTCTATAAGAAAATCGAAAAGATAAATTTTCTTGTATTATTTATATAAGGAAAATAATTGCATTAAATGTCCGATAAATTTAAAAATATTAATATATATGTTTCTGTAAAAGCCCAAATTCTAGTATATCCCAGGTTTTACCGATAAAAGAGCGTTGGTAAATGCAAGAAATTTACTTTTATGCGGTATTATTTCGTACTTTTTCGAAACCATAAATGTAAAAGCTAGGATTTAAAAACTATGTTTCGTAAAATTCCAAAATTATTCACAAACTTATCACAGAACTCGAAAAGTGCATTTTATTATTAGTTTAGAAGGATAAATATAAAGTTAAACTACATTAAAAGCAATTTATAAATTGCTCATGTCATCTGAAGGTAATAAGTGCATGTTACAGTTAGGCAAACATTCAGAAGCTTCTAAAGTTATATATTCCTGTTTTTTTTTTTTTTTTTTTTTTTTTTTGTGTGTGTGTGTGTGTGTGTAATTTTTACTTTTCTAACCCATGTATATTGTAGAGAAAGTGTATTTGTAAGGTAAAATTTTCGAAATTGATTTTTTGTTATGTTAACAGGTTTTGAGATCCCATGAATTCAAAAAGCATGGTTTTAGCAGTTGGCCTGTTTGTGTATCTGTAAGCAGCCTAACTCAAAAACAACTAGTAACAAGAAGTCTTTACTCGTTTTCTAAATCTTTGTCATATAAGAATGCTATACTAAATATAACGATGTTTAATAGAGAGGCTACACTGTTTTTTTCGATGATATCAAGCAAATAGTTAGTGTACAGGGTCATCGAAGAGAATTAAAATACATTACGTCTGTGGGCGAAATTGCATGTAAGTGTAAGTACAGTTTAACATCGATAGGCTGCAGTAAAGCAAACGATATGAACATATATTTCTTTATGCATAAAAGCATGTTTCGTGTATGATAGGCTGTAATATTCCTTCGTCATTTATTTACAATGCAAAGATATATATATATTAGAGAAAAAATGTGGTAAGTTGCTTTCCGTTTACGTCGTTAAAATTTAATATTTAACTTTAATATATCTTGATTTTGTGTGAAAAAATATAAATAAATAATATAAGAACATATTAATTTTTATATAATTATTTAAACCAATTTATTTTTAACAAAGTATCGTTTTCATTCTTCACTTGAAGTTACATGCTTGTTCGAAATAGCAACAATATATCAAATTCATTTATTTAAATAGACGTTCTCCGAAATGATAAAAATATTTATTTCTCCCTAGGCAGTATTTGTAATTTTTCCCTCGCGAATTAATTCAAGTGGAATCTTTCCTAGTACATTTTATTTTATTTTATTCTTTTTAGAAAAATAAATGTTTTGGATTTATAATTGAATTATCACAATGTGAAAGTAAAAGAAATAAATATAAATATTTTAAAATTTTATGGGAAAGAACTAGTATTAGTAAAAAAAAAAAATAGTAATAGTAATAATAAATAAGTAAATAAGTAAAGATTTTTTCTTCAATCGAATAAAACTAATTTATGTTTTCTCATTTACAGGAAAAAAGGATATATATATATATATATATGTATGTATTAAAACTTAGAACGTATAGGAGATTTTCTTTTCTACACTAACGGCCTTATTCACCAAACCAGTATTAACCTGTGTTTCACGTAACAATTGTGTTAGAGTTAACACAGTTTTCATAATCACTAAACGTGTGTTAGTTGACCCCAGAGTTATCAGGAGAAATTTGTAAGAGTCTCGCTGATTGGTCAATAAAAAAAAGCAATGTATTGAAAAAGTAAACAAGTGTTTTTTCACTGCAACTCTAACATACTTATGTAACACCAGATATAACTGTCCAATCTCGGATGATTAAAAAGATGATTTTGCGTGTTGATACCAATCTTGTGATATCCTAACATATTCCAGGTGTCATGCAACCAACCACTCCTAAGTTTATTTTATGCAACCAACCAACCTTGGAAGCCGCCGTGAGCGGGAGAACGTATTTTCGCAGAGAGAGAGACTTTGGCCTTCGGCCTGAAACGTAGGGTGCAATTGGCGCGCCCGAGTCACGGATTTATTCCGTAGGTTTATTCTTATTATTACATGAGTACATGGGTACTCATATGTATATAAATTTCTCACTGTATATATTCATCTTCATGTTTGATAGCATATTAATTAATTAAAGAGCTAATTTTATACAACAGGAAATTTTCTGTTCTCAAGTGTCAACACTCGGTACATCACAGCACGCTTTGCAAACGTCGAACCAGAGTATAGTGTTCTCAGAAAGGATAATATAAATTCCATGGACGCAATATATAAAGGTGAGACATTCATGTTATTTTATGGTGATAGGATAGGAATTAACATTTTAAATAGCAATGTTTAAAAGTGTTACGATGGCCGATCTACTTGCCGTTTTGCAAGAGTTAGGGGAACAAGCTGACTCTAATTTAAAGGTAGTGGAATTAAAAGATTTATTGTTAAAATCTAAAGAATACATTAAAGATAAAGAATTTGTGAGTGAATTTTTAGCAACCACAGTTGCGCAAAAAAAGGAATCGGAAGAAATGAATCGTTTGAGTTTATTAAAGCAAACCGAAAGTAACGATGATGTGTTGCATAATCCTAGTAACTCAGAAAATATATTATCATTAGATAAGCTTTTGAAAGCTATATTAACTTTGGTAATACCAGTACCTAAAAAGAATGAACCATGGAATCTTTTTTTTCGATTCCATTGAAAGAGCTTTTAAGCATAAAAAATGTACCTAAAGAATATAAATCGGAGATTTTACTGAAAGTAATTGGCGATAAAGCCGCGAATATTCTGATTTATGTAAGCGAAGAAGAATTAAAGAACTATGAGAAAATTAAGTCATTAATTCTAAAAGAATATGAACAAAGAATATACCCTTTCACTTGTTTAGAAAATTTTAATAAAGCTACAAGAATATCTGGGGAGACACACCGCAGTTTGCTTCTCGTGTAAGGTCCAGTTGGCTCCATTATTGTAAAATTCGAAATGTAAATGATTTTGAGTAGTTAGTAGATTTGATTATATCTGATAAAATATTTGAAAATCTAGATAAGGATCTGGCAATGCATGCTGCAGTCACACAGGGTGAAGATTGGTTACGCCCAGAACAATTAGCTAAGACGTGTGATATTTATTTCACTGCCAAAGGTAGATCATTTGATGAAACAAAATATGAAAAACGCGTCTATCGTGAAACAGTCACAGAAAACCACAAAAAATACGTCCCACCTCCATTGAGAAAATATTCTTCTAATAATGAGAGTAAATATTCTTTTAAGCGGGAATGTTATATTTGCTCTGACATTTCTCATGTAGCTAAAGATTGTCCGAATCGTAGAAACAGATTCGATAAAATTAACAAACAAAGTGAGGAAATAAAAAAATCTAAAAGTAACGCACAAGCGACAGAGAAAAAATCTGTAGTGAACCACGTAATGTCGAAACATTTACAGAAATGTGAAAAATCGGAAAAACTTAATTTATACCCCTTACAAAAGGTTAATATTTATATCGCAGGTGAACAAGTTTCCTCAATTATTGATTCAGGTACTGAGATTTGTGTTCTAAATAGCACTCTAATTCCTGATCTTCATGTTGAAAGCAAAGGCAAAATTCTGTTAGAATCTGCATTTCGAGAAATAGTTGAGGCGAGATTAGCTGTAATTCCAGTCTATTATAAAAATCCTAACAGTTGTATATTTACACACGCGGATTCATTATTTGCAATAACTGACAAGTTAAATGTTCTATGTTTAATCACTCCACACTTCTATGATACATTAGTAAATCAGAAAGAAATATTAAATGATTTGTTTATCCCGGACAATTCTAATACGCTGTTGGCGCCGCAAAATGCTTATGAGGCAGGAAATGAAAGTAATTTAAATGAGTCATCGCTGTTACATATCGAAAATGAATGTAGTAATCAAAAAATAATTTCGGGAGAGGATAATACATTATTTAAGAGTGATGTTTTTTCGAGGTCAAACGAAATGCAAGATTTGATTAATAAAAAAGAAACTAGTTCACATAATTATCCATCGCAATTGATAAATAAAAAAAGATTGTTTCTTCAATAAATAATAGCGATTCAGGTGCAGCTGTTTATTTGATTTCGAATAAAGGAAAAGTGATTAACTTAGCAAAGGATAATCAAATTGAAAATAGGGAACGGGAGAACGCACAAAACAATGTTAATAATTTACCTGATGCTAGTACATTTAGGGAAAAGCAGCGAGAATGCTTATCGTTATAAACTGCTTTTAAAGAAGCGGAGTTAAAGAAAAATAATTATTTTCTTAAATACGATTTATTATTCCATAAAGATAAAATATGTGGAGAAACAGTAGATCAATTGGTCTTACCGTTGAGTTATCGAGGAAGTGTTTTCAAATTAGCTCATGACTCAAACTTTGGGAATCATTTAGGGATGCGGAAAACAAAAGAGAGAATAAAACTATCATTTTATTGGCCTAACCTAATAAGAGATGTACAAAATTTCTGTAAAACTTGCGAAAAATGTCAGTTGAGGAGTCCGGAAAAAACGTCCGATAAAATACCTATAATGCCTGTGGTACGTCCTCCTTATCCTTTTCATACAGTGAGTGTCGATTTAATTGGAGAGATTGCGCCGCCCTCAGGTAGAAAACATAAATATTGTCTTTGTCTAATTGACCAACATTCGAGATGGCCCGAAGTCATACCTTTAAGAGGCCTATCGGCTAAGGTCACGTGTGATGCACTTTTAGAAATATTTATGCGTACAGGAATCCCAGAAATGATATGTAGTGATCAAGGCACTAACTTTACGTCTCAATTAACACAAGAGTTTGAGAAAAGATTAGGAGTAAGTCCTCGTTTCTCAACTCCAGCTTACCCTGCCTCGAATGGGCTTGTTAAAAAATTTAACCGTGTATTTAAACAAATGCTTCATCATGTAATACAAACTGACCCTGTAAATTGGGATAGACACATTCCGTATTTACTTTTCGCGTATCGCGAAGTTTCGAACTGTACAACAGGAGTTTCTCCATTTAAGCTTATGTATGGGCGCGAAGCTAGAGGTCCATTAGCAGTATTAAAATCAACGTGGTCAGGAGAAATCCCTTTACCTCTCAATTTAAGTAATACAGCTGTAGATTACTTACAAGAATTAAAAATTAGCTTAGAGAAAGCTGCCGATTTAGCATCTTTAACTGCTGCGGAAAAGCAAGAAGCTTATGCTCATTATTTTAATCGTCGCAAAGAAATGAAAGAATTCAAGATTGGAGAATTAGTATACTTACTAATTCCAGATTCTACTAATAAATTGTATGCGAGATGGACAGGTCCTGGTGAGATTTTAGAAAGAATTAAACCTCACTCGTATAAAGTTAAGTTACCTGACAGTAATATACGACACGTACATGTAAATAAGATAAGAAAATTCCATGTTAGAGCACAAACGGTAGGTGTAATTTTTGAAGATGACTGTGAATTCGGAGAAATCCACCCAACCCCTATTAAGGAAAATAAAACTGACTTTGATGTGGACATTAGTCGTTTAGGAAAGGAGAAACAAACAGAATTGCTCGAACTTTTGCGTAAGCATGTACCATTATTTTCGGGTAAAGTTCAAGTTGCTAATGTTGGAGAACATAAAATTCGTCTAATGCCAGGTACTGAAAGAAAAAAGCCTTATGTGTATGGAATACCCGAATCACTTAAACCTGAAGTTGACAGACAAATAGAAGAATTAGAAAGCTTAGGTCTTATTGAGCCGAGTGAAGCCGAAATAGCTTATCCAGTAGTGTGCGTAGCTACGAAGGATGGAAGTGTGCGATTATGTATATATTTTCGTTTGCTCAATTCGGTAACCAAACCTTTTGATTACCCTATGGAGAACATTACAGACTTAATTAATGAAGTCGGTCGTGCACATGTTATTACTTGCTTAGATGTGTTAAAAGGATATTGGGAAATTCCCTTAGAAGAGAAAAGTCGTGATTTTACGTCTTTCAAGACACACCATTCTCAATATCGCTGTAAGGTAATGCCCTTCGGATTACGAAATGCGGGGGCAAGTTTTCAGAGAATATTGAATGAAGCTCTGAATGAACATCGCGAATATTGCAAAGCATATCTCGATGATATCGCGATTTTTTCTAATGATTGGATATCACATCTTATACATTTAGATGCAATTTTAACGAAGCTAACTGAACTAAAATTTACCGTAAATGCTAAAAAATGTGTATTGTGCAGATCAGAGATTAAATATCTAGGCCATGTAATAGGATCTGGACGACAGCAGCCTGATCCTGAAAAGTTACTTGCCATTGAAAATATTGAATCGCCGAAAACTAAAACAGCTTTAAAAAGCGCTCTTGGTCTTTTAAACTTTTATAGAAGTTACATTAAAGACTATGCTGAAATTGCCAAACCGTTGACCGATTTAACTAAAAAGAAGATTCCGGTAAATTTACCGTGGACACAGACGGAAGAGATAGCATTTCGACAACTTAAAGAAATGTTGTGCGAAGCGCCTAAGCTTTATACTCCAGATCCAAATAAACCCTTTACCATTCAATGTGATGCCAGTTCCTATGGTGTCGGTGCGTGTCTTTCGCAAAGGGATGATGAAGGTAATCTACGTCCAATTAGTTTTATTAGTCAGAAGCTCACTAATGTACAGTGTAATTGGTCTACTATAGAACGTGAGGCCTATGCTGTAGTATGGTCTATAAAGAAATTTGAAAATTATGTTTTCGGAACTCGTATTGTGATTATAACGGACCATAATCCTCTAGTTTATTTACAAAAAACTGCACCTCAATCTGCTAGACTCCAAAGATGGGCACTATCTTTACAAAGATATGATATTTACATATCGCATTGCCCTGGTGCAAAACTGAAAAACGCTGATGGATTGTCGATACTATGCCAATAATAAGTTTTGTATTTACAAATAACTTTGGTTCTATTTAGTAATTTAGTTTTTTTGTGTGAGTTTAGTATTATAAATATTTGTTCCGGTATTATATCGAGACTTCTTTACGTCTGTTGTGAATTGTCTATTTTATTTTTGCATTTATTTCTTGTTTTGAAATATCTATATTTGTTCCGGTATTGTACCAAGACTTCTGTACATCTGTTGTCAAGTATTTATATGGCATTGTTTTTATTTTCATGTGTTTAAATATTTATGTGTCAGTTGGTTGCTAATAATTATCAGATTTTCATACGCTTGGCGTATCTCAATCTTAGTTGGGGGGTGTCATGCAACCAACCATTCCTAAGTTTATTTTATGCAACCAACCAACCTTGGAGCCGCCGTGAGCGGGAGAAGGTATTTTCGCAGAGAGAGAGACTTTGGCCTTCGGCCTGAAACGTATGGTGCAATTGGCGCGCCCGGGTCACGGATTTATTCCGTAAGTTTATTCTTATTATTACATGAGTACATGGGTACTCATATGTATATAAATTTCTCACTGTATATATTCATCTTCATGTTTGATATCATATTAATTAATTAAAGAGCTAATTTTATACAAGAGGAAATTTTCTGTTCTCAAGTGTCAACACTCGGTACATCACACCAGGGTTAACGCAAGTGTTAAAATTTGGTGAATAAGGCTGTAAGAAAGTTACACAGAGTCAATTTGGGTAGAAACTACTGCTTTTACTCATGTGTTTTTTTGTATTTTTTTTTCTCTGTTTGTCCTTAAGTCATTTTAAAACCATAGTCATATCTTTTCGTCTAGTTCATTTTTATTATTTGTCATTAAACACATGTTAAGTTTTAGTAAATAAACTGGCGTCAAAATAGTGAGTAAGTTACATAAAATATTAATATAAAGAGGTCTATTGATTTTTACTGCTTTAAATATAAACAGTGAAAATTAAATAAAACATACATACATAAATATGCACTGAAATTTAAATTAAAACAGAAATTGTGGAACTATACCGACAAAAATGTGTTAAGTATTTTTATCTTAAAAATGTGAATTAGTATTCTTTCATTAAGTACGAAAAAAAAAAGATATATTTTATAACCATGTTTCTTGAGTCTATGGCAGCTTCTGCAAAAGTACTGACTTGACGAGTCCAGTGTTAAAATAGAGGTGATAACCCTTCTGTTTCAGAAAAAATGGCGATCAGAAAACGCCAAATGATACGAGTTTTACTAAATCCCAAACTTTCGGTCAATATGGCATCTCTCCAAGCCGGATTTGTCATCATTGCTAGGCACGATAAACGTAGTTACGCAGTATAGATCTAACTTTCTCCTTCATACTAAAGAAATCTTTTAAATTGCTAAAGGAAGCTCTGTAAATAGAGAAACAAATAAATTAAATACACACACACACATATAATCACACACGTTCACTTTTTGATTCAATTAATGTGATAAAAAAAATAGTGTATTTATCAATAAAACATATCATTATTTGTAGCGTATTATAAAATAACCTTTAGATTTTATTATTTTAGTATAAATTATTTTAGAAAATTGACACAGACAATCAGCTTGCATTTTTATAATTCTTAGAATGAACTACATTAAATACTTATTTTCAAATTATCTAAATGTACTAACGACCACTGCGTGTTTAATATATATATATATATATATATATATATATATATATATGTATATATATTGTGTGTGTGTTTAGAAGTAAAGAAAAATCTGGCGTGGATTACTCACGATTTCACAATTATATAAGTGTTTTGGAGATAATGCAGACAGAAACATAAAAATTATTTAACACATCAGACGCTTAAAAATTTTCTTGTAAGAATTAAATAGTACACACACCGTAAAGAAATATAAAACAGAGTTTACATGTCGACTTTAAAAAAAAACCGTTAATGGCATTTTTAATGCACCAATTTCCAATAACTCAAAGCGTCCCAACTAATCAAGACGACAGACAATTTCCCTACAACAAAGGAATAAAACATGCTAAAGGACATCTAAAAACGGTAATGTAGTAAATGTGAAGAAAATCGTTAGAGCTGTTTTTGGGTTATGAAGTTACAATCAAACTTCCGGTTCCAATACCACATTTTCGTTTCATCAATTTACACCAAAATATGGAAACAACATTTGTAAACAAGACATATCTTAATTATGAAATTCCGCCGTTCAGTCATTATTCACTTCAAATATATTATAATTAGAAGATTTCTTATACAGATGTACACATAAACACGGTGTCTAATCCACGATTGTAATGAAATGCTCGCCCTCTGGTGGGCTAAGGTGAAATTACAATTAACATGCATAGCTTTCGGCTTTCATCGAGACGCCATTGCTTGCCGATGTTTAGTTTCACATATATTTATTGAATAATTCCGGTAAAAAGGATAACTGTTGTGTGCCACAGTGTAACTCCAAAAATCAAGAAATCCAGAATTAAGCTTCCGATTATTTCCAAATGATAAATTTAAAATTTCAGTTGCTTCGGCTAATGGAAAAAAATAATTAATCAGATGGTTTGAAACTAATATTTGTTCAGCTTCAGGTAAATATCTACTTCCGATCGAACTTTGAATAAACTGGAATATTTTTTCCAAAAGTAATCAATTTTCCATGATGTAATGGCGGAGAAATTCTAGCACGAATATTAAGTAGTAATACAAATAGAACATTGATAAATACACGTGGCTATTATATTTACTAACAACAAAAGCTGAAAAGCGTTATCTATCGATCATTACAAACGCGGATTAACAAAAACTACTCTTTTGGTCTCAGGATATCTTAAGACGCTTATATGAGGTGGAAACATTATATCGAAAGTTTTGACCGAATACAATATTTCCATTAACTTCAGTGATTGGGTAATGAATCTAAATATAAATCACAATTCAAGTTTTAGGCAGTTTCAAATTGCTTATTTGGATTTGATGCTAAACATCATTATTAATTCAAAAGTACTATTTAGTTAGAGAATGAAAGATAAAATTAAATGTACATTAAAAAATAAGGAAAAACAAATCTGACAAATATTACTTTGAATGAAATTTAAAACAAATCATTTAGTAAATTGATTGATTGATTGATTGCAGCCACTAAGCAGTGTCAAACAGCGTGGTTTATGGCAGGAATGTGACCATAGGGGAAACATCTAATGGTTCCGAGATATCTCTTATCCAGCTACTCCCTCGTGGGGACTGCTGATGACGATGAGGCCTCAAGGAGGATCGAGGACCCCGTTTGTTGAACTTTAAATTAGTTACAAGTATACAGAACTTTTTAAACACATTTGAGATACTTTGTTTTTATTAAAATAGTAAATTTTCAAGACCAAGAACTAAATTAATATAATGAGCTCGCAGAAAAGTTAGAATTTATATTTTATATTGGAGAATTGGGAAATAAAAGTATTGTAGTTATCTTTTAGTGATGCGTAGTTTTTAAGGTTATTAACAATTTGAAATAGTTTTTGGCGGACAGTCAGTTTTCTGTTAATTTTAAAATGATATTTTAGTAGTGGGCATTTTTCCATAATGTAATGGTACGTGGAACATCCTTCTCTACATGGGCAAAGATCAATAGATTTTTTACTGATCTTAAGTAGGAACATCCGTGACTCGTAATGTAATAAACAATAATCTTATTTGCACAGATTTAAGAGATGTCCACTTTCTTAAAGAATTCGTAAGTCCTTCTTCCTTTAGTAGAGGACGACCATTCTGACTACCAATCCAACTTTAGTTTATCTTTCAGTACAATTTTAAGTAATGAGACTGGCAATGGTAGGTGAAGATTATTGGTTGTGCGCTCTACCGAGGTCGCTTTCTTCGCTAGACGATCCACTAATTCGTTTTCAAAGGTGCCAACGTGCGCCCTTGTCCACTGAAGTGTTACTTGTTTATGGAAAATATTAAAAACTTTGTTAAAGGAGTTTAGGATTCGTTTAAATTTGGAGAATGTATGATTAAAGAGGGATATTGCTGAGTTACTGTCTGAATGAATTGGTACAGAATTTGGTTGGGTGCTTGGTGAACAGAACCAATCTATGGTTTCTATTATTGCCAGGAGTTCTGCTGTAAAACCGTATTTAGGTGATGCAATTTAATTTGTGATTGATAAATTAAATATGTAATTGATGCTAAATACAATTTTAATAATAATTTGAACCACCTTTCTGAGTAAAACTAAAGATTTAATTCTTTAATAACTTTAGTCTACTATATCATTTCATTAATCAATTGCAATAAGTTCTTCTTTGTGATAAAAAAAATGACGAATTAAACCTCTTCCTACTCGTTCCTGCTTTGAAACATCCCCTTCGTTGCGGATTAAAAATTTGATGGCATGTCGCCGGACCATCCTTAAAGGTGCTTTCTAGATTGTCGCCAGTTATCCATAGCATTGTTCTAGTGCGACGTCAAACCCAGCTGCAATCTTGCAAAGAACTCTCTCTTTTTTTCACAGCTCTCTATTTAAAAATTTGAACTCAAAACAATGTCCTGCGTTTTGTTTCTCGTGTTGATTTACAAAAATCTTTATTGTAATTTTTATTGAAATGAGAATATTTTCAATCGTTTTCTAACACAAAGTGGTGAAAAACGTAAAAAATTTGTTTAAACGAACTTTATAATACTTCCTAATGAATTACTATTACTTGTTTTCAAATATCTTAGAACTCATATCCTCGACGATTATAATTTTGAAAAGCAAAATTTTTTGAAAATTGATTAGATTATCATTCTATAAGGAGAGAACCAACAATGTGAGTGACAAAATGCTTCTTTTAATGCTATTCTATCTGAATTATAAAATGTTTACCATAATTAGTCATTTAAAAATAATTAAGTTTATTTAATTCCATTTTGAATAAACATTTACACTGAAAAAGTGCAAAAAAAAAAAAAAGACTATGGAATTAATGTTTTATTATTATTATTATTTTTATGTAAATAATTAGTACAAAATATCAATATTTATATGAATGTATAATTGTGTAATTATGTAATTATACTGTTAAATAAATGTTTTATTAAGTTTGTTTTATTTTACGTCACTGACAATAAAATTTTATGAAAGATTTTATTACGTGAGTAAAATATGGAACAATTTATGATTTTTAAAAAGTATCAAAATAATTTTAACCTTAAGAAAAAATAAATATTTACGTTCTAAGATCCACCGAGACTTCATTAAACTTATAAAAACACATATGTGGAAAAACATATTTATTTTATTGAAGAGAGGTACTGTGAAATAATCCGATAAGCCAATTTAAACTTTAGGCAGATAAAAGAGTGAAATCATGCAAAACATGCCTGTTTTATAATGACGCATTTATACAACATATCTATAAATATATATATATATACTAGCAGGCAACGCCCGCTTCGCTGGTCCCTATTTTTAAATGAATCACTATAATGAATTCTCAAAATTGAATTAATTTTTATCACGCGAAAAAAAAAAAAAAAAAAAAAAAAAGAGAAACAAAATCTGATTAGAAAAAATGTCGCATCGGGTTCTCACTGCCTTCGGAAAAAAATTCCCAACATGCTCTAACCCTTATTTCTATTATTTTCCCACTTCGACCCCCCCTCCTGTCTATCCTAATAATTTTACAAATTTGAAAATATCCGCAATCGATTTGTAAGTATCAAAAACCTCTATGCACCAGTTTTGAACGATATATCTCTATTTTTATTTGTTTGCCTCTCTACTCCCCCTCCTTCCCGCCCTCCCAATAATTTTAAATATTCGAAAATATCCGCAATCGATTTGTAGGTATTGGAAACCTCTATGTACGAATTTTGAATGATCTAACTCTATTTTCTTTTTTTTTTTTTTGCCCCTCTGCCCCCCCCCCTTCCCGGCCATCCTAATAACTTTACACTTTCGAAAATATCCCCATTCGACTTGCAGGCCTCTAAAACCTATCTGTACCAATTTTGAACGGCCTAACTGTATTTCTTTTTGTTTTTGACCATAGCCCCACCTTACCGCCCTCCCTTCCCACCCCACCTAATAATTTAAAAATTCGAAAATATCCGAAATCGATTTGTAGGTATCGAAAACCTCTATATATCAATTTTGAACGATCTAACTCTATTTTTATTTTTTTGCCCCCCCCTCTCCCCTCCCCCCTTCCTGCCCCTCCTAATAACTTTACACAATCGAAAATATCCTCATTCGACATGCAGGCCTCTAAAACCTATCTGTATCAATTTTGAACGCCCTAACTGTATTTCTATTTGTTTTTGCCCCTTAGCCCCCTCCCCCCCCCTTGCTGCCCCACCTGGGGGCTGAATTTCTAAAATTCCAGAAATAGGTTTTTAGATATTTACATTAGCTATATTTTAGAGCAAAAATTTCACGCATATCTATTTTTTTGTTTGAGATATATAGGATTATGCGAAATCACGTTTCACGCATGTGAAATCACGTTTTGCCCCCCGCCCCCCTTGGGGACCGAATTTTGAAAATTCCAGAAATAGGTTTTTTTGACATTTGTATTAGCTATATTTTAAAGCAAAAATTTTACGGATATCTGTCTTTTTGTTTGAGATATGAAGGATTTTGTGAAATCTCGTTTTGCCCCCCCCTCCCCCCTTGGGCGGCGAATTTTGTAAAATCGCTTCTTAGTGGATGCCTACGTCATAGAAAAAACATTGTCACAGAATTTCATGCTTCTAGGTCCAGGGTTTTGGTCAGGGCGTTGATAGATCACCCCCTCACTCACTCACTCAGGAAGTGTTCTTTTATATATAAGGATTATTAACGGTCTTTTACTCTATTCATATTTTAAGAAGCATTTGATTTTTTTTCTTTTTCTTAAAAAATATGTATTTATTATAATATATATATATATATATATATATATATATATATATATATATATATATATATAATTTTTTAAACGTGGTATAAGCCGAGCAACAAATTTAAGACTACTGAAACCACATAGACCAATAAGAATAAAATTTAAACAAATTGAAATTACCTGTGAAGATTTATTGTTAATTATTGAAACAATAAATTTTATTTATTGATTTTATTTTTAGAGTTTAATTTAACTTTAAATTTACCTTAATTTTATTCCTAGATAGTTGCTATTTAAATAATGTTACTTGTGCGTTAAAACGGCACAAAGGCGAAATATATATATATATTCTTTCAAGCAATGAGAGAATAAACAATTGAGACAACTTTTTTCACATAATTATTTTTCAATGGACTCTTCCCAGCGTCATCTACTCAATCATGTGATATAGAAAAACAAAGCAGCGATTTCAGTTAAATGTTGTTCTTAAGAACAAAAGTATAATATTGAATATAAAATAAAATAAAAGTAATATTTTGCATTTGTAAACAGTAGAATAATTGAAATTGTAAGTTTAATAAATTAAAAAAAAAAAAAAAAAAAAAAAAAAAAACACTTTGCATGTTTATTTATTTTCACAAATAAGAATCGATTTTTCTATGTTGTAGTGTAACAGTTACATTAATTGATCTAGCAATAAATAGTGGAATGTTTATGGATTATAACTTGCAATTAATTTAAAATATTTTAAGTTAAAATTAATCGCGTGAAGGTGTTACAACAAGTTAATTAACTTAGGTACTGGACTAAATAGCTTTACACCGTACTACGTCGCACTGTTGATGATACAAGTACAAAAAACAGAGTACTTAACATATTCTCCATAAACATTAATAACAAATATAAACAAAATATTGATTGTAAATGTATACAGCAAACAAAGGTTGAGGAGTGATGCTATAAAATGGATTAAAAATGATGACGTATATATATATATATATATAAAAAAAAAAAAAAAAAAAAAAAACACAGATTAATTCGGATTGATCAAAAATAAGAATAGAAAATGTGTTATTTTAGCAATCGTTATGGATATAGGTCTTCGACATAGATTTTGTCTTGGATGTGGTTATAGACTTTGTCTGCTCTTTGTTTAACTGTGTCATGTGACCTCTAAAGTCAGGCCGGAAGAGCACATTACGAATATCTCAGACCAGTGTAAAAAAAAAAAAAGAAGAAGAAGAAGAAGAAGAAGAAAAGGAAGAAACAAAGAAACTCGTCAGGGAAGGACGTTTTCGCCATTGAGCACTAATATACGATTTCGTTCCATCTATCTATAATACAAATTTACTAGCTCGCCCCCTACGTACATAAAAATAATGTTAAAGATGATGAAGAATGTGGAAAAATACTAAGTAGTTCGAGAAATTAGACAGCAAAACAAAAATACGATAAAAAACCAAAAACATTTCACACAGGAGTATGCATTTGTATTTACATGGGTTACAAGTAAAATTAATTAAAGGTGTAGTTGTTAATAGCATACTAATTCAAGCAACATGACTTTTTTTAATTGAGTCTAAACATGCATTAAACACTTAAAGAGCTATTTCCCTTATAGACGGCATCTGAAAAAATACTTTTTTATAAATGTAGAAAATCGATATATTTGTTTTAAATAAGCACAAATCTACAGTTCGAACATTCGTTCTAAAAGTATTGACGAGTTTTTAAAATGATACTCATACTAAAATTTGTCACCCTCCGAACTACTTCATCCAAGAGAAAAGCAATGTCATCAGTAAATAAAAGTGATTTCTTAATTGGCTATTGATATTGCATTAATTTTTTCATTAAAAATTAATTATCATTATGCATATTTGTACGAACTTCTGTGCTATGCTTCATTGTTAATAATTACGAAATAAATCAGATGACAGGGCTACCTGTTGAGTGATTAATCAACAAATTCAATCAGCACCCTTTTAAAAAACTGTTCAATTAAATGTCAAGCTTAATTAATTTTCATTCATGACTTTATAGGACAACGCGTCCACAAAAAGTTTAAAACACAGTCACAGAGAAACAGTCAGGAAGACATTTTCTAAAAAGGATCAGATTGTGCTAAGGCTATTTTAAAACATATAAATCTATCGAAAATCAGAAATAGAAAATTTTCGTGAATCAAATACTTTACGTTCTAAGACCCACCGAGACTTTAAACTTATAAAAACACATATGTGAAAAAACATATTTCTTTTAATTAAAGGAAGCACTGTTAAGAATTTATATTTGTAGAAGAAATTAAACGTATGCAAAAATATAAATCACGCTTGTAACTTAATATATTTAAAATATTTAACTTACTAATCCCAAAAATAAATAAATAAATAAATAAATAAATAAAATAAAGTTAAAATATTTTTTTCCCATATCCTGACTTGTCCTTCATTTAGTTTTCTCAGAAAAAAAAAAAAAAAAAAAAAAAAAAAAAAAAAAGAATCTAATTACTTTATTGGTCGCTATTTGTGCTTGAAAGATAATATAACTTCTATTTCCTCTCCGAAATTCTTAAATAAAAAAAAAATCTCTTTTATGTAGCAAAATGAGTATAAATCTAAAAAGAAAATGTAAAATACCTCATTGATTGAAAAAAAACTATTTATGAAAAAATGTAATCCCAAATAAAATTTCAATGAGACATGTTACAAATTTGTGTTTGTCAAACTGTAGAAAATAGCTGTTAGAAAAGTCTTTTTGATTTCAAGATCACGTTTTGATCATAAAAAGATTTCTCATATATGTTATTTGCTTTGGAGTATTTGCATTGTTCTTTTAAAGGGTTAAAACATATGCCCTTTATAACAGCAAAAAACAAAATAACTACACGCATATAAATTGAAATTTAAACAATAAAAATGGAAATCCGTGAATCCCCCGGGACCCTTCGAGAATCCAAGTGATAAAAATTCAATTTTTTTTAAATAGTAACCATACTTCTTTTTACACAAAATCGTGTTAAGCGGGAAAGATCTGTTTTAAAACAGGTATTGCATTTTTTTTCAAGGCCAACGAAGCCTGACTCTTATTTAAAAAAATGATGAGGATATCATGGGATAGCTTATATGATTGGTTATTCAAAATTATGAAATATACTAAATTAACGAATTCAACAAAATTATTTTGTCTTCAAAAGGTTTCAGATATCTAAAAATAAAGTAAAAAGCGAAAAAGGTAAAATGCTTCAAAGAAGATTTTATCCACTCAAGATGATTCTGAAAAAAAAAAATAAATAAATAAATAAATAATAATACTAATTATTATTATTATTATTATTATTATTATTATAAAAATTTATGTTTCAAGGGGTCCTCTGAGAGCCTTAGGGTTTTAACTGTGATATTTCATCTACTAGATTATTTGAAAGCGTGAAACATTATGTTTTCAGAGAAATTTCTTGAAATTTGAGATAATTCGAGGTTTCCAGACATTTATTGAAACAAAATATCGCAGACCAAGGCCCCTCCTTTGAAAAGAAAGCAATTCATATTTGAAAATAAATATTTTCTACTTTACACGATTTTACAAATAAAATTATGTTTGACATTTGAAAAAGGTGATATTGTGTCATATTCGGCTCTTGGGATCCCTAAAGTTACATATGAAACAATATAATATAAAGTATAATATTGTTCTTATTATATGGTCGTTCATTGCATGCGACGCTAACATTTAATTAATGCTTGCGGTGAATTATTGTTGAATTAAGTAATTCAGTTGAAGTCGCAATGTCTTAGATTTCTTTTCTTATATTATTTTGCTACCTATTAAGTCTTACGGTCTTTTAATTTAGCTTTTAAGTCAAGTATGGATTTTCTTTCTTTTCTTGACCATTAATCAACATATTTTACTTTTATTCAAAGATGATAAATTGTGTATTTTGTAACAGACAGGAGTGATTAATGTTTCATACATACATTTCCATCTCAATGTGTTTCTTATTCGTCTAATCAATCAATGGAAACTTTTGAGTAAATAAAGCAATTGGGTTAGGGAAAAAATAATTTAATTTTCAAAATGATTTTCAGTAAAGTAAGCAACTAGCATTGATAAATGAAAATTAGAAAGAAATTTAAATGTCTAAAACTATTAAATTTTATTTTTAAGTTGTTAATTATTATGTTCTTAATTTTCTGGGTTTCCTTTGTATTTTGTTTTCTTATTACTAATCTACTAATAACTTAAACACGCAGAATCAACATGATGCATTTGAATAAATTTGTTGTTTTCTAATCAATAATTTATTTCAAAATAAAATATTTATGTTTATTTCTCATTTATGTAGTTGGATTTCTTTTTTTTCAAAATTTGTTTAATATTTGTTTTACATAAGCCCGTAATTAAATTAAATTGTTCTTGTCAAAATTAAATTATTATTATTATTTTGAGGTATAAGTCTTCATTAATTATTACAATTGTTAATGTCTTTTGACAAAATTTAACTCTGTCTCTTTAAAACTCAATTGCGAATTTTTTTCAAATTTAAATTTTAGAATTTAAAGTATATATAACATTTTACTTTTTTTTTTTTTTTTTTTTTTTTAAGTAAGTTTCAAAATCATCTCTATCTCAAAATGAAAATTGACTAATTTATATTTGCTAGAAAACATAACAATAAAATTAATCATTAGTGAGGCTAAGAAAGTTAAAGATCTAATTTGGTTCAAGTTCGAAAAGCACGAATAACAAAATGCCATTTAATAATATTATAAAGTTATATATATATATATATATATATATATATACTAGCAGACCCGGCCACGCGTTGCTGTGACTAAGTTATACGTTGAATTATACGGCTGTAAACTATTTAGTACAGTTAAATTATTATTTACGAACAAAGACGAAAACGTTGTAGCCGATGTAAAAACCCACAGGGTTGAGATTTGAAACTTAGGTCAAAATTTGGAAGCGATTGATAAAAATTTTCGTAGTGTTGATATTAAGCACAAATTAATTTTATTGTAGGGTCCTATAAATTTTAATGGAGAAGTGATATATATTATTTCTAATGCTACTTTGGATAAAATTGCTAAAATGACTAATATATAAATTAAATTCTATTAAAATTCTATTAAAATAAAAGTATAAAAGAAACAGACGATTTTAAAATCAATTTTTATGGAGGAGTGAAATAAATTTTATATGCTATAATGGATAATTTTACTATTAAATGACCTCATCATTTTAAATATTTTAAAGAGGGCAACAGCTGTAGTTATAAAAGGGAAAACAATAAGGCTAAACCAGAAAAATAAGTAAATTTGATAAATATTTTAAAACTTTAAAATTGGAAATCTTATGAAATATTGGACATTTAAAGTAAATACATGTATTAAATACAAAAAGATTTTGGAAAAGTTTAGTGTATTTTAACGAAGTGATGAGAAGTTTTTGAGTATGTTAAAATTTTAATAGTAAATTCAAGTCAATAAAGATGGGAAACATTGAGGATTAAGATAAGAATAATTATAAGATTTAAAAAAAAAAAAAAAAAAAAAAAAAAAAAACTTTTTATATACCATGCTTTTAAATTTTAATATACTAATAATATACAAATTAAAAGGAAAATGATAAATATTCTATCATAGTTTGAATGCAAATTTGTTTTCAAATGTCTAAATACAATATCTGATGTAAGATACTAATATTTTGCAGCGGAATAGATTTCATTTCTGTCATCCTTGGCGAAAAAAAAAGAATATCGCCAAATTATCTGGCGAAAATATTTAATTCCTTTCAAAAATCATGGTTATTTTAACAACTTATATTAAAAGAGTAATGAATAATATGAAACAATATTTCGTACAATACATATTACATGTCATACATACGTACAATGAATAATACATATTACATTTCGTACAATGCATACATCTGGCATGTATATTTTCGTGTTACGCTTTTGATCGCCAAATAATAATAATAATAATAAAAAAAGCCAAGGGCGACAGAGTTTAAAAATTTAAAATTAAAATTTTGTCAATTTGACAGCAAAATAATTCAATCTAACACCCGCGATAACTAATACATATCTATACCCAAATATAAGGATTAAAATCGGGAAATAAATTTCCTCGATTTTTAATAATTTCTTACAAAAAATCCAGTGGGCAATTAACATAGGAAATCTTTTTCTTGGCTGCACAGACGGTCAGTGAGTCACACTTCGCTTGCGTATAGAACTCATAGATATAGTATAGCATATATAGAATAGAGTGATCATTGGGGAGAAAAAAGTTATTCCTTTTCAATTGGGAAAAGACGACGCTTTTACCAAAATATGGCCGTCTTTCCCCGAGTGAATACACACGGGAATACATACTAATATTTTAGCAAATAAAATTTATGAATAATTTATTTGCTAAAGGGGAATGGAAGACTCCAGATACAGTTTCAAATTCATATTTCTTTCTTTCTTTTCTTTTTCTTTTTCTTTTTTTTCTTTTTTTTTTTTTTTTTCAATACCACTTAATGGCTGTTTCCAAAGCTTTTATTTTTTATCTTTTTTCGGCATCAAAAATCTTTCTACGATAACATGGGGATGAGAGATCTATATATATTACTATATCTATGATAGAACTACATTAGCACTTTATCAATGTGTATAAAATCTTTAAATTGATTATGACGTCAATTTTCGTGAGATGCATAATTTAACTTTTTATAATTTTTTAACGTTCACGTTTGATTAAATGTATTTATTTTTATGTCGAAAGAAAATGAACTCGTATTTTTTTTTTTTTTTTTTTGGCAACAATTAAATTAATGGAACTCACAGATATTTTGGAGCAACTTTAATAAAGGTCTATAATTAACAAATAATTGCAATAAAACAATATTGTGACAATAAATTGAGATAAAAACTATCCTATCTCTCAAGTTGGATCAAACTGCACACAGTGTGCAAAATTTCATCAAAATCAGTTCCTTAGTTTAGGAGTTTACCCCGGACAAACATCGTGACACGTAATTTATATATATATACAGATTAAATTATAAAGTTTTGATCAATGAAGCACAAATAAGTAAAAAACAGGATTAATTTCACTGTATTATCTTCATTATAATATGAATTCAATTTACACTTCAGTCTAAGTAACACGTGGCCGGCTATGCTAACACCAAAAATTTAAAATGTGGAAATAATTGAATTATACGAAATTTATTAATAGGTTAAAAAGTTGAAGATTCTTTGTGTAGATGGCAGCACCAAATATATTTCAGCTTTCATTTCAACCCAGTCGAAAGGTATCGACATCTGTTAGAATCATTTGGAGTTAACAGATAATTGTGACTGTCAAATAATAACAGACAAATAATTAGCAATAAATTAAAATTGCGACTATAATTTGAGATTTAAACTATCCTATCTCTCAAGTTGGATCGAACTGCACATGGTGTGCGAATTTTATTATAATCGGTTAAGTGGTTTAGGAGTCCATTGAGGACAAACATTGTGACACGAGATTTATATATATTAAGATATATGTATATGTATTTATTTATTTTTTATTTTTTAACTTTTTTTTACGACAATAAGTTTTAGACATTAAGTTAAATACATTCATGCATTTATAATGTTATTATAAATACTCATTACTATATGGTGATCTTTAATTTTTTTTTTTTTTTTTTTTTTTTTTTTTTGTTGTTGTTCTTGAGCTTTTTGTGTATTAAACTGCTGATGAACTGTAATATAAATTACGTAAACTTTTTTTTTTACTCTTGAATAGTGGTGATTCTTTACACGAACACACAAATTTTATTTTCGAAATTTTTTTTTAACTGAATTTTACTATTACAATTTATTATTAAAAATCATTTTTATAATTTTTACTTATTTTTCTCGTAAATTCTAGGAGCTTTCGATATGAAATAGGCGTAAATAAATTATCTGAAAGCCCCTGCCCTTGTGAATATGAATATAGAAAAGTGTGTCCGATGCTTGAATATTATTTCTAAGTGTACACCTTATTATTCGAAGCCAATTTCTAAGTGATATCTTTACTGTCATATTATGTACATATTTTTCAAGTATATATTGGTTTATCTAGAAATTGTTTTTTTTTCAGAAATTACATGATTGAATGTAATTGTCCTTCAGATTTTTATTTCAAATTAGCAATAATAATAATAATAATAATTAGTATTATTATTATTTTAATTTCAAAATAAACTATGTTATAAGCGTAAAAAAATGACCTAACACTAAAAACAAAAAAATAATTTTCGATATAACTTACACGATTTTTACTAGTAAAAAGCAATTTCGTTATTTAGAAATGAAAATTCTGCATAAATAATTCCATGTTCATTAAGGATATGCATTTTCTTTTGATCATACACTTTAAAAAATTATATGTAATAGTATTTTTTTTTAAATACTATTACATTTAATAACTAAAATTTTGTTAAGCACATTCACTATTTCAGATTTAGATTCTTTATTCTTAGCCATATGTCACTGAATTAATTTCGGATATTGGAATTTCTTTTAGCGTACAGCTGTTTTAAATTTACATTACAAAAAAAAAAAAAAAAAAAAAAAGTCGAAAGGCAAAAACTGCTTTATTTAGTTTCTGCTTTTTTTGAGTTATAAATATTTCATTGTGTTTGTCAGGTCATCTAAATGATATATATTGCTTTTTTTATTTAAATGTCTAATGCTACAAAGTTATTAAAAAAATAATTTCCCCATATTCTGCAGCAGTTTTTATGTACGGCATTTCTGGATAAATTATTATAAAACGCACACTCTGTAAAAAAAATCTGTAAAAATAAAGCACTTTTTTAACATAAATACAGCACAGGTTGCTGTATATATTTACAGCCAGTTCTGCAAAAATAATTGAAGACTGGTTACTTCACATTGTGCTGTAAATCAGTATAAAATTTTTCCAGAAGTCTTTTGGAGCATATGACATGATTTATCAACTAATTAGTGCTGATGTTAGTATCTGTTTTTGTAAAGAAAAGTCATTGTGAACCCAGCGGCCTGATTGGCAAAGTGCAGACCTTTAGAACAAGCTATTGTGAGTTCGAATCCCGGGCTATCCAAGACCGTTTGCTACGCATGAAATATAAATGATATATATATATATATATATATATATCTGCATATTGTTGTGGGTTACTCCCTGCATGTATGTGTAATAATTGCAGGAAATATTTTTAAAGCATACTGTGAAAATTACAGTGCAAGTGAATAAAAATCGCAGCAAATTTATTCTATTGCACATTGCAAAAAATACAGCACAGTGAGTAGGCAATACTTTTACCAGCACGCTGTGCTATAATCTACTACAGAATTTTTTTACACTGCATGTTACTTTTTTTTATTTCAGAAAGCAGATATAATGCAAAATTTATGTCCGAAGTTTAAATGTTCATCTTAAAATTTTGAACGATGATTTGATTTTAAAAGTTTTATTATTTCTTTGGTATTGTCCAAATAAAATACATACGTGCTTTCACTTCGTTTAAAATGTAATCAGAAAAATGTAGCATGCATCATTAAATGGGAAATTAGGTGTATTTTTAAAGAATGACGTGAAAGTTTTGATTTGGGGGGGGGGGGGGGGTTATACAGAAACCATGAAGTGAACTAAATTTTATTTTGCAAAGGTAATATCATATTCTGACTTCATTTTGAAAACATTTCTACATTTATATGAAATATTTTTCTACACTGTCGTGTGTATCTTTCGTCTTCAGATGAACATTAGAAATCGTTTGGAGTCGATGAGGACAGGATCATTATCATTAAAAATGACCGAATTGGTTAATACTGATACACCTTCCGATTTCTCGTTTGAATGCATATCAATTATTTTCGCAATTAACAAAATTTCTGGTGTTGGACTTCACTTTCAAATTATTTTTCTCGATAATTTTTGTTAGTGCTAGAATATATATATATATATATATATATATATATATATATAATGACAACACAGCAGGTTGCAAAATGGAACCTAATTCTAATCTGCAACAGATTAGATCAAAGTTAAACTCGATGCCAAGTTTGGCTATATTCTGTTTATTGCTTCGTGAGATGCAATGTCCACAATATTTTTTATACAGACCGACATTTTCTCACCTTAAGTAAAAATACCGCATTCAGTAAATCTCAAAAAAATTAAGTATATAAAAAACTAGTAATCAGAAAATTTTCTCAAATATGATTCTTTTCCTCTGATATATTCTTCTTAAAAACTTAAGATTACGGGGATTGTCAGAAGTAGTATAGTCAGTAAAGCAGGAGAGATTTCTTTAGGTCATGAATATTCTCGCCAATTTCATCTAAGATGCAGAAATATCGTTAATTGAAATTTGAAAGAAAAACAAGAACGCCGCATTTCCTTTTGAGTGTTGAAAACTTTCTGCAAATAAGGACTAAGGCGCTTATTTAAAAATTAAAGTGTAATGCAAACTTTATTCAATTATCTATATTTACGTATCATTTTACTAAATATTTAACTTTTTTTTTTTTTTTTTTTTTTTTTACATCTCTAATCACAACGAAGTTAAATTAATTTATTAAATATATATACATACATATATATATATATATATATATATATATATGCATACTATATGCTTCCACTTATTATATTTTTATTGCTTTAAGTGTTTAAACCTTCCATTACGGGAATTTAAATGTATCCTTTATTACCTGAAAATATTATGTAAATTTGTCACATGCAACTTTAATCTAACAGCATAATTTCACTAAAAAATTTTATATTTAATTTTTTTAAATATATTTTTTAATGAATTTTCCTGTCAACATTAATAAAACTACTTCATAACACACTTAAGCACACAAAAAGTGAAACTTAATTAATCCACCTTTTAAAGACTTAATTTTCAAAAATATATTTCTGTTATTAATCCCATCAACATGTTTATTTTATGAACATGATTTAACTTGACACAATTGATAAACAACATCACTTCTGGCACAAAAATACGTAATGGTGGTAACCACTATTCCATTAGAATATGTATACCTTTCAATAAGTACCAACTTTTATTAAATTAATAAAAATACTTAAGTTTTTTTCTCTTTAATTTTGGCACTATTATAAATGAGAGTCTTTTACGACATAGCATGTTGTTTTGCAAGACGCACGACAAAAATATTAGATGATGGATTTTTTTTCTAGTTGTTGTTAAGATACCTTAACACCTAATTAATTTTACCTATATTAAGAAGGGTATTTGTATTTAGTTTTCTTATTAAAATTCAAAGTGCTTTCATGTGTTGTACAAAAAGAAAAATAATAATTAAAATGCTGACAAAAATAAAATAAAATAATTACATATGTGAGTATATATATATAGATATATATAGAGAGAGATAGATAACTAATATATTATTGAAATTCGTTTTTCATTTTATTTCATTTTTTATTAATTATAAGTCAAGAAATCCTTATATTTGGACAAGAGATATTTAAATTAACTTTTCATATTTGTATTATGTAAAATGTTTCATTTTCCACGATTTTAAACTTGTAAACTAATAAATAAAATTGATAAATGTATTACTTTGATTTATTTACCGTAATAATCTTCATACGAGGTCTTTCGTATCCTGGCCGGGTCTATTTGAGATGTATTTCCGGCCCTGAGAGATGTTTTGTGTTTTTTTTTTTTTTTTTTTTTTTTTTTTTTTTCGGATGAGCATTATAAATCGTTTGGATTCGATGGTGGACTGGATTATTATCGTTACAAACGTCCGAATTGGTTTGTACTGACGCAATATCAGGTTTCTCGTTTGAATGCATATCAATTATTTTCGAAATTAGAGAAATTTCTGGTATTGTTGGAAATTATTTTTAAATTATTTTTCCGCATAATTTATGCTACTTTTTTTCTTTCTTTATTAAATTTATTATCATTTTTATGTTTTTTGACGCATTTTTTTTTTTTTTTTTCGTCATCGCCCTTATTTGTATTTACATAATTAATTTCATAAGTACCTGCTGTTTATAACTAATCAATGTTATCTTTTTCACTGTGAATTCGTTTTAAATTATTGTTGTTCGGATCAATAGGTATATTAATATTTAATTTGGCTACTTTTTCCTTTTTAAAAATCCTGTTAGCTGCGTCTTTGTTATATGGTATAGAATTCGCAAATTACGATTTTGCTTTCTTTACGTCAAGGTAATTATTATTATTATTATTTTTTTTTGAAAGAGTTTTCGTATAATTTGTAGATTAAATTTCTGTAATATCCGACATTTACTGAAATATTAATAATAATATTCGATATTCATTTTAGTAATTCTTCGTCGGAATAAATTATTCTATCACGATTGTTATGAGCTTGAAGGTCGGAGCAGCGACTGAAAAAAGATAGGGTATTTTTTTTTTTTTTAAATTTGTCATTAATATTTTCTTTACTGCTGCTTGGATTACATTAAACTGTGGTGCGAATAAATAGCAAATAAAAAAGACTCTACCATTAAAAAAATCACAGCCATATCGATATATTAAAAAAGACAATTTGAAACCATGCAAAACATCAAAATTTTCGATTTTATAAGTACAATTGATTTACATTTACTCCAAGGCAACGATCCTACCACATGAACATAAAACACTTTATGCGATATTGTAAACTAGTTAAGGATAAAATTTTTGTAAGGGATTTTGATATAATATTTTTCTACGTACTACAAATATGCGTCATGCATTTCTATTAATGAAAAACACAATATTTGGTTTTATGTTTGTGTGTGTGTGTGTATTCTGGTGTGAGGACCGCATGCTTTCACGTTCCTCTCTCTCTAGACATATTATTACATCTTAAGGTGTAAAGTATGAGATACTGGTTTTGAACATTTTCATATATATTATTCATTAAAAAAATCACAGCCATATCGATATATTAAAAAAGACAATTTGAAAACATGCAAAACATCAAAAATTTCGATTTTATAAGTACAATTGATTTACATTTACTCCAAGGCAACGATCCTACCACATGAACATAAAACACTTTATGCGATATTGTAAACTAGTTAAGGATAAAATTTTTGTAAGGGATTTTGATATAATATTTTTCTACGTACTACAAATATGCGTCATGCATTTCTATTAATGAAAAACACAATATTTGGTTTTATGTTTGTGTGTGTGTGTGTATTCTGGTGTGAGGACCGCATGCTTTCACGTTCCTTACTCTCTAGACATATTATTATATCTTAAGGTGTAAAGTATGAGATACTGGTTTTGAACATTTTCATATATATTATTCAGGAAATTACCGCCTGCAGTGTCTTTTAAAAGATTTTCAGAAAGTTTTTTTAGACTTACTTATTATCTAAAAATTCATATGTGTCAAACAGTGTACCTAAGTTAGGCACAGAAAAAAAATATATATATGCTTTTTCTATGAGATTATCCGTGAAGGCCCGTTTTTAAATACTCTAACTACATTCTTATAGAATATGATAATGATATTAACTTTTAAAATTCATTTTAAATTATTCAGAGTATATTATCTGTAAAATATATAAAACAGTATATTAACTTAAGTTCATATATATATATATATATATATATATATATATATATATATATATATATATATATATATATATATATATATATATTATGTCTCAATCACAAAACTCTCTTGAACATCTTTTTTTTTTATGTTAATGGACTATCATCACCTCGTACAGAATTTATAGAACGTTATGAAAAATAAGCAAAATAAGATTTTCAATTTTTAGCCCAATTTTTAAATCATTCTAATATTCTAAAGGTTCAGAAAACTATGCAAAACCTAAAGCAAGCTCTATAACAGCGCTACCTAGTACACGGAATTTAACCACAGTGGGTTGAGTTATTATAGTTTTTTTAATAAAGGTATTTTGCATAGCAAGTTTGATGTACATACACACTACAAAAGTGGAGATACGTCGTGCCACATACTATACGAAATGTGCTTTTATAAAATTATATCTTCATTATTTTTTATTAGTGCATTTAAAAGATGTTAAAATATACCTACAAAAAATTTTAACAGTAGAAAAAATAAATTTAAATTATTTTGCATTTCCCAGTACATGTGCTTTTGTTTCCAGTTGTCAAAAGTTGCAAGTCTGCTAATATCTGTATTTTAGCTATGTTGATAATATACACACTTACAGATCAAACATAAAAAAAAAAAAAAAAAAAAAAATATTCAAGGGCCCTAATAATGAGTTTTAAAAGAATTGTGTGAAATACATCAGAGTATATAAATATCCCAAAGTAAAAGTATATAAAAAGTATATAAATACCCCAAATTAGGTAAATGTAACAGTTAATAACGGTTTTAATTTATAAAGTTACTCTATTCTAGTCACCATTGATTAACGACAAATGTCCTTTTTATGCTTAAAATTACATGTATTGTAAATTGGTATCTTATTAGAATTTCAAAGAAAATTATTAGATACAAGTTGCAAGAGATCAAAGTCACCAGATGGAAGATCAAAGTCACTAGTTTGATGCAGTATCAGATAACGATGACCTCTGTGAGATTTTCAAGTTGAGCATACAAGTGTTGAGTTGGTGTGAAAGGAGGTGTTTAGTTATTCGAAATAATTTGTTGTGAATTGCGAGTTGTAACTTCCAAATTACCGAGCCTTCTTTTTTGAATTTCACGACTAAACTATACCTTGGCATTTAGTTGTATAATAGACTTATGCATGACTCTTACTTCCTAAAAATGAAGATATTGGTTCGCGATTATGTTTCCAGTTTCCGCTTGTACCAACAACATAACTATAAATAAGTTAAATAAGCGGGTAATCTAATTCCTATGAATGTACAATTTCCAAACTAAATTTGCGGATTTGATTTAATATGCCCTTTTCCCCTCTCTAATCCTAATAGATTTAAACATGTTTTAATAATTGTAGACTTTCTTTTAAAATGGACAAATTCGGAACACGCAGGGGTCACTGTATATATATATATTTCGCTTGAAAGACATATTTCTAAGTATAGTGTTTCCCCACCAAATTGTAATCGACCACGGTCCTCAATTTTTAAGGCACTCTGCGATGGATTCAAAATTAAACGCGTCTTTACTGTTCCTTATCGGCCCCACGCTAATGAGGCCGAAAGAGTAAAACCTTACAAAGGATTTCATTGGTCAAAATCATAAAAATTGGGATTAGTTTAGATATCATTTCGGTTATGATTTACGCATGTCAGTCAGTGATACTACGGAAAAAACCCTTGCTGAATTAACTTTGGGGCGAAAAATTTTTACTCCATTTAAAAAAAAAAAAAAAAAAAAAAAACTGAATATGACGGATACTTGAAGAAAGTGAAAGAGCTTAAGAAAAGTGCAGAAGCATAAAGTTCTCTATTACAATCTCCACTCACGAACTTACAATATAAAATTGATCATTAAATTTTATTAGAATCCCATTTTCTAAGTTCAAAGAACCTGAAACGTGTTGTAAAATTTGGACCAAAATTTGTCAGACCCTTCAAAGATTTAAGAGTTGACAAACATAATTTAGTCATCGATTTAAGTGATACTCAAACGACAATTAATGTGGATCAAGTTCGAATTTTTAACCAACGGGTAGAAAGTAATAACTTATTAAACACCTTTTTTTCCGACAGAGTGCATCAAAATTATTTTTCGTCGTAAACCTCCATTCGTAACTTTAGCAGAAATGAAAATCTATTTGAAAAGGGGCTGAATGGCGCGCAAAACACTGTCAAACAACTCTTTAATGAAAACTGTTTATCTACATCAAACTCTACAGGAATGGTAGATTAAAAAAAAAAGTGAAAAGCATTCAAGTACCTATTCATCTACTTGTAAAAGTCTCAAGTAGACTAGTCACAAGAGTGACCGTCCTTGCTTAAATTCTCTTTTATTTCACCGAGACATAAGCAAAAGGAAATCTGGAATACGTTTTTTAAGCAACTTCGAGAATGATTCATATGAAAAAAGTTAATAGTTATTTATAATTATTATTAATTAATGAAAATTTATGAAATTTATAGAAAATGAAAAAAAATCAAACAAACAGATTTGATGACAATTTTTCAAATTCAGCTTCTTAGTCGAGTTATAAGCAGATGTATCATTTACCACTCTTTACCCTACATGTAAAAAAAATAGGTATTGTTTTTGCACATGCCAAAAGTTGGAACTCTAACTTATCTTTTGAAAATGACCTAAATATATATGTTAAATGATGTTATATTTCTCCCTTTTATCTTAAAAATACTGTATATGTGCGATTTAGTTTTTACTATCTTTGTATAATAAGAAAAAGTTACTGTCGCTGGAGTCTTTTTTTTTTTTTTTTTTTTTTTTTTTTTTAATCTGCGACTGCATCTTCCCGTGAATAACAATGTACTTTTCTTATGAGAGGCATGAATGTTTGCCCAATACACCAAGACAGAGGTAAAAAATGTCTATCATCTATATTAAAAAAAGTTATTAATTAAAAGCCTCGTGTTAATAAAGGTACTGTATTTGCAATCTTCCAAAAAGTGTCTCTTACGACGCTGTTTTTTTCTGTCATGACGTTATTTTCCACAGGTAAATTAAAATGTAATGAATGGTGCAAAAAATAAATAAATAAATGGCAATGTTGCTATTGGTAGCAAAGAAATTTAATATTTTTAATGAAAGTATCAATTTATAATTGTAAAAAATCGTCTGCAAATACTTTTACTCTACTTTTAGAAAAAAAAAAAATCTGGAGTGACTCCACTCGACTTTCCGAACATTGAGTAACTAACAGTTTTGTAGATAAAATAAAGAAAGAGGAATTGCTAAACAAACAAAAGAGAGAAAACCATAATAGAGTGTTTTTTTCTCCATATATCACACGAGGTTTTATTTAACGCTACTGAACTTTGAGCCCTTAGATCATAATGATAAAGAATTTTTCGTTTTGTCCCTGTAAAAATCTATAGATGCTAGATTCACCAAAATGCTTATAGTTAGTGCAACAGTGATTTATAATATTCATACAAATTTTCAGCTCAATTGAATAAGGCGTTTAGATGCTATCGCACTTTTAAAAATTTGGTCTGATAGGCCATAATGATAAAGAATTTTTCTTTGTGTCCCTGTAAAAAAACTGTAGTGCTAGATTCACCAAAATCTATACAGTTGGTGCAAATGCGACCTATAACATGTGTAAAATTTTTTTGCTCAGATTAATAAGGCGTTTAGACGCTATCACACTTTTAAAAATTTGGCCCCATTGGCCTTAATGATAAAGAATTTTTCTTTGTGTCCCTGTAAAAAAACTATAAGTGCTAGATTCTCCAAAATCTATACAGATTGAGTATCTGTGACCTATAATATGGGTATAAAATTTTTGCTCAATTGAATAAGGCGTTTAGATGCTATCGCACTTTTAAGATTTTGGTCCCATAGGCCATAATGATAAAGAATTTTTCTTTGTGTCCCTGTAAAAAAACTATAAGTGCTAGATTCACCAAAATCTATAGGGTTCGTACTATGGTGACTTACAATATACGTACCAACTTTCAGGTTAATCGAACAAAGCCTTTAGACGCTAGCGTGTTCACAAACATACACACATACACACATACACACATACACACATACACACACACACACATACATCATCGTAAAAATAGTGAAAACGGACTCAGGGGACCTCAAAACGTATAGAAACATCAAAATCTCGAATTCGGATTTTTGACATGATTACAATACTTTCCTCACTATAGTGTTCGGAAAGTAAAAATCTCACTGGAAATTTCTTATGATGTTTATCTTTTTTTCATATGTTTCCATTTTCTTAACTAATCAAATAGTGTTTCCAAGCAAATGCTTAATTTGGCGATTTTTTTTTTTTTTTTTATATTTACTGTATATTGTATAAAGTTTTTATTGAAATTTTTAGAATAGGGAAAACATGTAAAATTAAATGAAAATTTTAAAACAATATGCCAAAACATTTATCCAGATTTATACATTTATATTAGTTATATTTTATATTATTTAAGCGTCAGGAAAAAAAAAAAAAAAAAAAAAAAAACGTAATGGGCATTTAGATTGATTTAAACATTTACTGCTATAATGCCTAGCTTAAACCAGAAAGTTTTAAAATGGAATTTAAAAGAATCAGCGGGTACCAGTTTAAATAAAAATTTGCTTTTTTAACTCAAATCATATTTAAACAGTTGGCTAAATGGGAATAGCTTCAGTATATAACCTATTTGGCAAATTTTAAGAGTTAGCGGTGCAGTTGTCAATTTTCTGATTTCAGCTGCCACGTTAGTCATTTTAACTCTAGACCTGCATTAAGAATAAAGCTAAGTTATAAAATACTGCAAATGATAATAATAATAATGAAATAATTACAATATTCTCATAAATTATTTATTTTCAATATGTCTCATTAGATGATATTGTAGTAAAAAAAAAAAAAGCACTTTTAAAAATTGCATCTTTACTAATGTAAGTGCTTTAAAACCGAGCTGTATATTAAAAATATCCAAAGAGTATTACATTTTGCCCTAAATTAACTAAAATGTAGGTTCTAAATTGTTTCCAACTCCAATTTAAAAAAAAAAAAACCTTCATATAGTGACAAAAGTTTAAATGTCGCCAATAAGATATATGTACTGAATCTGTAACGCAAAATGGTCTAGATAAAACGAATTTCTTTCCATTAAAATAATAATAATAAAACGAAATAAAATACTAATTTTTAGCTTAATTTTTCATGTTATAAAATGTAGAATTAAGTACTATGTATTTCAGTTGGACATTGTAAATGTGATTTTTATGATGTTGTTCTGCTTTTTTCTTGCCTTAGCACTATTAATATCCAGTGAAAGCCAAGTAGTCCCCGCCAAAGTTAATAACCGAAGCGAATCAGGATTGCGGAGCGGAGCGATCAGGGGGAAGAGTCCCCTAGTATTTTATAAAGTTATAGTGCATTTTTAAGTGTGTGCTACCTGTACTGGTAGTTGAAAATTATCCTGAAATTTTCACAGGAATATTAAATTGTAAATAAAACATATGCTGTAAAATATCACCTACATAAAATTATTTCTACATATATTATGTATATATTAAAAATATTTGATTAAATTTAATTTATGCTTACATTTAAAATCCTGCTATTTATTTTGTTTATTTTTTTTTTCTTTAACATTTGTGTATTATAATATACAAGTTACTTATAAATTAAAAAGGGAAAAAATCATTTTAAAAGTTTGTTTACGAGGACCGGAAATTTTCATGAACACATAATTACAAGTATCTGAATTTTAACAGGTTATTAAAGTGTATTTATTTATTTATTTATTTATATTTGGTAGTGTGATATAGGGTTTATTTATTTTTTGCTTATATAATATATAAAAGAAAGCAAAGTAATATCTCAAATTTATATATATGTATATGTTCTTTTTTTAATTCGTTTTGAAACGAAATCTTAATCATAGATTTTCTATTGTTTTTTTTTTTTTTTTTTTCCTACAAAGTGGATTGATTATTACTTTCTGTTTGATTGAATAGGAATATTAAAAGAAAAAAGAATAATAATTCTTGAAAGAAAAACAAAAAGATCATACATTACAAAATATAATCTCATTTTGTCTGTTGAAAAACGTCTAACATACTGCATTACATTTCTTGTAGTTTTATGATTGAGATTGGCGGTTACCTTTGCATTAGTAACAGTTCATAGATAAAGAAAACTGTTTCTTTTTCTTTCTTTCTTTCTTTTTTTTTTTTTTCTAAGTGGTACTCGTCATCTTTTAATGTCTTTCTCTGAAGATATTCACCTGATAATTCTTTGATTTTTTCATAATATATTAAAGAGAAAAGTCGCGTTAAATCTTTTTCAATCCAATTTTTGTCTTTGAAAGTCCTATCATGCCCTGAATACGTTTGATAAACATTTGAAAACAGATTTTTTTTTTCAATAATGAAATAAAGAATTATGTAGAAGAACTAAAGATTTACAAACTTGGATAGTCGTTCATAATACTTTTATTTTCTAATGAAACAATCGTTAAACATGTTTTCATTACCGATATATAATAAAATGTGTATGTGCAAAGATATGTTAGAAGTTTTCTTTTTTGACACTTACCATGAGATGAGAATATTGATTGCGTAACTAAATATAATGAATGTAATAACGTTTGTTTGTTTATTGGATATTTTACTAAACGTTAATTTTAATTTGATAATGATAATTTATATAAAATTATTACTATTTCAATAAAAAACAAAATAAAATATAATTAATTAATAATATGGATTCTAAATGAGAATCATACTAATAGATAACAAAACACACAAAAGAGGCAGATTTTAAACATTTTACAAACGTACAGCCAGGAAAAAAAAAATTAAAAAAAATGTAGCACTCGATGTAACTTTGTTGCTAATCGATGCCCAAAACTATGATAGGTATCATTTGATTGAAAACTTTGAGTTCTTTTAGAAAATAAAGTGAATAGTTGAATCGGGGGTCGTCTTCATATTAAAACGTGAACCAACTTTGATTTTTTTCAATAGTAATACCCTGTTTTTATTTTTAATTTGAATTCCGGTGGTCACAACGATGCGAAAAAGTATATTGATTGTAAAGTTTACATTTTTTGTAATAGTTATATATATATATATATATTTACTTTTTTTTTATAAGCGTCCAAAGTATGAAGGTGCTAGTGTTAAATTCATATTTCAAACTTTAATTAATATCTCCCAAAAAAAAAAATGATCGATATATATATATATATATATATATAAATATCCCATTGAAAAGCAAAACCTAACTCGTATTTAAACATAAAATTCAAAATAAAACAAGTCAACAAAAACTTAACGAAATTAACAAACAAACTAAAACCAAATAGAGTACGAAAAATATCTTTAACATAAACCAAAACTAAAAAATGAAACATAGCGAAATTTAAATTAATATGGAGACAGGCGGCATGGCTTACAACATGCACTGCAGGGTTAAACTAGTTTTACGCATGCAACGTTCCCCTCACCTGTCAAGACCAAATGAAAAAAAAAAACTCATGAAACCAAATCTGTAACCCATCCTTCCTTTTAAACAACATTTTCAGCTCAGTACTCCTTTTATACTGATTCACGAATTTGTACGTCATATTTTTCACTAAATCTCTATGGAAACCCTGAGCTATGCTCTGACGACACCATTCCAGCATATCCTCAAGCATCTCTTCCAAGTCTGAATTTAATCTATCAATACGTATTAAACCATTTCTAAATACATTCTTTTTAACTGAAATATGTACGTTAGATGTAAAATGCATTAGCTTTATTGTTTTAAAATTAAAGTTTTTTCTTTTGTCATAAATTCTAGTTACCAAATTATCATTCTCTAATTTTATATTTACGTCTAAATAATTTATATTTTTACAATTCATTGAGGAGGGTTCTAGTTTTAAATTCTTAGGGTACTGAACTCAATATCTGTATTTTCACCATTCAACTTTATCAATACTAGGTCATCGATATATCTACAACATAAAGTTTCTCTATTTAAACTATTGTTCTTTTCATAAATATGTAAGTAGATATCAGCTAGTATAGAGCTGCAACTCCCACCCATTCGGATTCCGAAAACTTGTTTGAATACTTTATTTCCCTCATACAGATAGTTCTCTTGAACGACGAACTTAAACAAATTAATGAAGAAATCTTTATCACTTTCTTTATTACAATATTTATTATAAAATTCTATAACTTTTTCCTTTAAATCTGTTAAATCAATAGTATTATAAAAGTCTGCGAAATCGTAAGAATATACTGGTAATTTTGTTTGACTTAGTTATTCTAGTTAAGTAACCCAATAATTCACAACTATTTTTTATTATAAAAGATTGTTCTCCCAATAGCATTTTTTCAAACATTTCACTCAAAACCTTCAACAACTTTTTATTAGGTAATTCAAGATAAGTTCCATAACCACAAGTCACCACTCTAAATTTCACAGGGGTTTTATGAATCTTTGGCACTAATATTAAATATGGGAAATTTTGGCTCTTCTGTTTTAGTTTTAGCTTTTTATAAAATGCCTTAACCCTATTCTCAATAACTGTAACTTTCGAATTAATCAGCTCTCAATTTTTTGTATTATTATAACTTTCGCTTAAAATCTCACCATACAATTTTTTACAAATTATTGCATAGCTTGTATTAGCTTTATCAACATAAGTTACTATAAACTTCTCCCGAAGTTCTTTAATTGATTTCATTAGTTCCATATATTTTCCATGTGAATTAACATCACCATCCCTCACATATTCTCTCTTTAAATCCTTAAAAATATGATATTTCCATTCTTCGAAAACAGCATATAGTAAATTATATTTGTACATCATTTTTTGTATAAATATTTCTATATTAGAATTAAGCCGTTTTATTGCGGCACATATATATATATATATATATATATATATATATATATATATAACGAGATACAGTACAGAAGCACAAACATAGTCCATAAAATGTTTCTAATTATGAAAAATATTAATAAATTCATATTAAAAAAAATTATGAATTATGACGTATATTAACTTTTACAAAAAATGAATCCTAATGCTGAAGAATTTGGATGTGCGAAGTTACAGCTCATTGCATTTACTAGTTTTCGAGATATAGATAAATCTTTCTTTTGGAGGGGAATATCCCTTGTAAAGTGTTGCATGAGATACGAAGAAAATCTTTAAAAATAACAGAAAAAATTAAGCAATATATATATATTTTTATTTACATGTCAAACTGTATAACAGCAACGTCAAACGCGAAGAAATGAAGCAAAATATTTATTTTTAGACATTAATGTTAACAAACGAATTCTTGTTTTCTAAACAAAACAAGTTTTCTTTAAAAACATTTCATTCTCTTAGAAACCTTTCATTGTTCTTCGAAAACAAAAGAATATACAAAAAAAATAGACTGACTATGAGTATTCGTGTTAAAACCATATTTTACGTTGGCAAAAGCATACACAAGTAGCATTTGCCTCATCGATTACTGGTGATAAATTTTAATTATTTTAAACGAACACTGGAAGGAAAAAATGAATTAAATATGCAGTACTTGCAGTATTTGCAGTTTAAAATAGAGAAATAGGTAGAACGTAAAAATTGTCAAAAATAATAATAATAATAATAATAGTATTGGAATGCAGTGAAGACTTTCTAAATCACTTCTTAACTACCGTCATAGTCAAAAAGTTAATCATTTAGTTCATATATTTATTTTTTCTTTCTTTCATTTTTTTCGGGGAGGGGGGGGATTATTATTTTAAGGATACTTTACTCTTTAAAAATTACTTTTATAAACATATTTTAATCAAGAAATTATATTTTAATAGAAATTATATTTTCATAAAAATTATAAAACAAATCGTACAAGTTCAAAGAGTTTAACTGACCAAAACTGGTAAGTACGATTAAAATTGTTTAATGTTTGCTTCATAGTACCTTACAATAATTTATCAGAAAAGATTTAGTTTATACAACGTTTTCTGTATGCATATCTACATAAATTATTTCAGTTCGTATATTACTTCACACCTACAAAATAAGTAAAGGAACATTTAAGTTTTATTGGTGATTAGTATAGCCACAACGACACGTTTGAATTGAAAAATTTCGTACATTTTTAAAAGAATGTTGCTTGACCAATCTAAAATGTATTCTCAAAAGAAGTATATATGTATTTAAAAAACTGAAATCAAGCATATCCGAGATGCTGTAAAAATGATAACGTTTTATCATTATTAATTTTTATATTACTTTTTTTCCTGAAACATTTCCAGTGTGAAACAGTAAAATTTTGTTTAATTTTTGTAGGATATTAATTTTTTTTTTTTTTCTAGATTTACAGATAAACCTGTAACACATTTTATAATCCTATAAATATTAAAGTAAAGTATACAAACTGTATATTTTTCCACACTGCGAGATTCACAGGAATTCAATTATGAAGTCAAAATTGGGTGTTGCTGTTGAAATAACTGGTGCTTATTTAAATACGTAGATGACCCTTAATTCGAAATTTGTCATTATTTTCAAAACTTAATTTCCTGTTGAATGGTGCATAATAGATTTTTTTGCGTCAATTAATCATGATATTACAGCGACGGTTGCGTTTTTTATTTCTTTCCGACTGTACTTTCACATTACCATGTTCACTCTACAAAGTAATTTACCTTCGGGATGATATATTAAAGTACAGTTTGTATATTATTATTTAAGAAGAATATTTTCTTAAGCATTTATATATTCTGTTAACGACAAAAGAAAAGCAATGTTTATTTTTATGCAAGTCTATATACTGTCTAACAGTATGCAAACTATCAATGAAAGTTTGTTTTGAAATGTAGAGGAATGTATTTTTCACTACAATTAAAAACAACAGACATGATAAGAATTGCAGTTATGTAACGTTATTTACTGTCAGAAAGGTACTTATTCACCAGTTAGTGTACTAAAATAAATTTTCATTATATTACTATATTTTTTCAAATGAAGCAATTATTATTTATATCTTCAAATGTGTATGGATGACTTTAATTTTCTGATAATCAAATAAGCACACTAACCATCCGTTACTCAACAAGATTTTTATCGTATCTCTTGAAGGCGATATTGTATCAAACTATTTTTTGTATCTCTTTACATAAAGAAATTGTGCTGTTTACACCGTTTATAATAGATATCATGTCGTAGTGAATAAACCATATTTCACTAAAAACATTGTAAAAATGTTTAAGCAAATTACATTACAGATGGACATGCAGTTGAAAGAATTAAATATATAATCACTGTTAAGCTTTGTTAGAATATAATAAAAAAATCACATCATTACGAAAATACATTTTTTGAAATTTCTGATAATATTCACTATTTCAGCTTAAACTGTTAGTTTAGCCCGGAAAACAATTTTTAATGTCAATTATATCATATTTACATCCAATTATTACTAGGTTTCTGCATTTGAATATCATATGTGAATTTCATAGTGTTTTGTACAGCACATGGTTATGTTTTGTAAAATTCAATCCCATAGAATGCAATACATTGTAATTTTCTTTAGGTGTTACTGTATATAAAGTGGAAACTATGCTATTTTTAAAGAAAAACGTATTATACCATAATGAACCGGAATAGGATGTATGTATTTTAAATCTTTCTAACACTATATGTTATTGTTTGAACACATCAGAAGAGTGAGCAAACATAAAAAATAGCAGAAAGACAGAAAAAAATGAACACCTTTAAAAATTTGATGAAATTTCTAAAAAATAATAATAATAATAATAATACTAAATTTTATGATGCACTTGAATTTTTCAAATACAAATTAATGTTTTAAGTTAACGATGACTTATAAAATTGTGTTAAAAAAAAAAAAAAAAAAAAAAAAAACTCCCTTACATTGTAATCTTTTCTTCGAAATTTAGCGTGGCCAAAAATACAGATCAGCATTAAACGTTTTATTTCCTTTCAAGAATTCATGTTATAATATACTCTTTTTATCTCGCTAAAAACATATCATAAGCATATTCACATTCATACCTGTTTTTAAATAGACGGTGAAGATTTCCAACTGTACATACAGAATATTTTACTTATTAGATTTTTTTAAACAACTCTTTTTTCAACTTCGATTTAGAAGTGGTCAAAATAGGGCTCTTTTTTGCCCATTAAAATTTTCTTCCTACGTTCATGTGGCATCCAAAACGAGTGTTTTGACCCAACATAATCATCTTAATATAAACCAAAGTATTGTCTATTGGAATTAGAAATCTCTATCTACAGAAGTTACTGTGATATAAATCTTCAACACATTTTTCTGAACATTCATATCCGATGGCATTCCTGATATGGGTCATCGTTGCAAGCGAAATCCTTCGAACGAAATTTTGAAAATCCTCTTCGTCATATCCAAGGTATTATTATATCCTCTTTAAAGGATTCACAGAACATTTTACTAATCCCATTTTATTTTTGAAACTCATAAATTATACAATTCTTTAAGTAAATTATTATCTCTCATAAGTATGTTATAAAGATGTATAAAGATATAAACTTGTTAATTTTTGAGGATACTATTTGGAATTCGAAGAATACATTCATAAAGCATATAATATATGCTTCACTATCTGCTCTTATTGTTTTATGTGCGGACAAACCAAAAAAGGTTATAAGTGTTAAAAAACAACGAACATTTCATTATACTCAATATATATATATATATATATATATATATATCCTTTTTTTGTCTTATTTCAGTATTAAGTGTATATGATACTTATCAAATAAAATATCATACTTATCAATTAATTAAAATACCGTTTTCGTATAATAATAATAATAATTATTATTATTATTATTATTTATATATTTTATTATCTATAAAAAAATTAATATATTAAAAAAAAATATGCTATGAAGCAATTTCCTATATCGCATTAATTTTTTTTCTTTGCAAAAATGAGACATAAACATTAACATAATCAATGCTTTTTAAAAGTAAGTCTTCAATTACATTCTATTCGTTTCTAAATTGAAACAGATTGCCCCAGAAAATTACATTTAAAATTTACAGCAATGTAACAGTCATTATAAATTTATTGAGGTAAAATAACTTTCGTGTTCTTAAAAAAGAGAAACATTTAAAGAACATTTTCGATATGGTCAATAAATTAAAAAAAAAGCCATTAAGTTATTTATTCAAAGAATTAGATTTCAATTCAATTTAAGATTTTATTCCAATACAATTAAATTGATTTTTTGAAAAAAGCAAAATACGAGAGTTATATATTAGAAAACATTTATATTTTGCAGATATATATATATATATATATTTGATAGATATCATAATAAAATTTAACCTTAAAATTTTAGCATTTAATAGATACATGTTAAGACCAACACAACAAAAATAAAACTAAATTAAAAACGCGTTAAAAATACATTTATTAAAAATATAAAAACTTCCAAAGCTTTTCGCCTGCATAAAAGAAGGTGTCATCAGGGAATTTAGTTTTACACATACTCCAGATCAGTTATATGTACTTTTGTATCACATGGTCAACAGTTAAGTCCTTACATAAAATATATTCAACTGGAAGTCATAGATAGAGGCTGGAATATTATATGGTAATGAGATGTTACACTTGGACACTGGAGCTATTGCAGGATGAGGGGGTGCTTCACAGGTTGGAACAATTTCAGGATGAGGAGGTGCTACACTTAGTGGTTGGAACGATTGCAGGAAGAGTAGGTGCTACACTTGAAGGTTGGAACTATTTGAGGAAGAGAAGGTGCTACACTTGGAGGTTGGGACTATTGCAGGAAGAGAAGGTGCTACACTTGGAGGTTGGAACTATTGCAGGAAGAGAAGGTGCTACACTTGGAGGTTGGAACTATTGCAGGATGAGAAGGTGTCACACTTACAGGCTGGAAGTATTTAAGAATGAGGAGGTGCTACACTTGGTGGTTGGAACTATTGCAGGGTGACGAAATGCTACACTTGGAGGTTGGAACAGTTATAGAATTGAAGAACTGCTAGTCAAGAGATTGTAGAAACATCAGAGTGCAAATGCAGGAAATTAAAATTTATTACATGTGTTTTGAAGAGTCGCCTGAGGCTATTGAAGAGTAAAACTATCCGGAACTGGAAAAAACAAGCTATTAGTTATTTTATAATATGGTGCCAAATTATTGGCAAAATTACAGCATCTTTTGAATTTATTGAATTTTTATGTTTAATTATATTTATAGCTTCACAAAGATACAGTTCTTGGATCGTAGGAGGGGCTGAAATAATTTTGACGTTATCCCACATAGGAGTAGCGTTAGGGTTATCATAAATACAATCAACTAAAGTAGAATTTCTTCCTTCCTTTATATTACGCTTTTGTTCTTGAATTCGTTTTGTTAAAGTTCGCTTAGTTTATCCAATGTAACAGAAAAGTTCTTTGTTATTTTTAATAGTTATTTTATATACTCTTCCAGTAGGTCCAGTTTGCTCACGATCACAAAGATTTAATTGTTTAATAGGTAGGGGGGAACTGAAAGGAATTAATATATTAAATTTACGTTGAATATAATTTTGAAAACTATAGAACCCTTTACAGTAGGGAAGAATATTGGTATAATGCAATTTACATGTTGAATTTAAAGTATGATCAATAGGATTAATTGGCATGCTGTTTTTTATTTTATTAACAATTTTTATAATATAAGATTTACTATATCCTGCAGCATTACCGATTTTAATAATTTTGTTACATGTTGTTTTGTAAAACAAACAGTATGTCAATTAATCCTATTAATCATACTTTGAATTCAACTTGCAAATTGCATTATGCCAATAGTCTTCCCTACTGTAAAGGGTTCTATAATTTTCAAAATTATATTCAACGTAAATTTAATATATTAATTCCTTTCAGTTCCCCCCTAACTATTAAACAATATATATATATATATATATATATATATAAATGAAAGATATCTTAAAATTTTAACATTTAATAGATACATGTTAATACCAACACAACAAAAATAAAACTGATTTTAATACAGTACAAAGGCTTATATATATATATATATATATATATATATATATTTTTTTTTATAAGAGGAACCTATACTATTTAGAAGCTTAAAAATTCTGTAGCAGACATCTAGAATCTAGTTTGCGGCTCTAGTATAAATAGTTCCATGTCATCCTTATAAATTCTAGTCAGTTTTGAAAGCGAGTTCTAGAAACCCCGATTAGAATTCTAGAGCGTTTGACTATATTATATGTCAAACGTATTTATCAGTCTCTGTAAATAAATGTGTATACAAGAATCGATTTTTAGCAAGTATGATCATGGTTTATGACCCATTTCTAACAGTAAATCAAGCGAGGATTTCTCGCAGGGCAAATGATTCCGAATATTTAAAATATTCAAAATATTGATTCACCATCTAGGAAGGTATGCACTAGAAATCCTCGATGATTTTGTCTATTCAGCTTACAGGCGGGCCTTATACGCAAAGCTCGGAAATCTGTGTTTCTAGTTTAGGGATTTAGAAACTGACCACTTATTCGTTCTAGATAAATGTGGTATATATATATATATATATATATATATATATATATATATATATATTTTTCAGCGTAAACACATTAAAAAATATGAGCTTTATTCCGATTACAATTCAATTTTTGAAAATTATTCATCATATAACTGAACATTTATCTGTCTGCTTTGCGTTCTTTAATATTATACTTTATTTATATCTAGAGACACAATGTCACTTTCTATGTTAAATATTAAACCTTCCAAGGACAAAGGGAGCCATACTCTGACCTCATTGCCAGTGTTGGCTTGAACTTGCATTAAAATATTTCGTAGTGCTTTCAGAATTTTTCATTATTTTTGGCACATATGGAGTTTTATAATATTTTTTGCCAATTTTGAATTTTTAACTTCCCCTAATAATAAAAAAAAATGCATCAAAGTAAATTTTTAGATTTCGGTAAATAAAAGAATCTAGCATTTCGGAAATGCATTAAAAGCAAATGTAATTTGTTTAATAATAATAATAATAAATAAGCCTTTTTTTTTTTTTTTTTTTTTTTTACACGTTCAACTCGTATATATTCAGGGTTACATTGAATTATTGAAATTTCTTTATTGAGAAGCATACACTGTATAAAGACAGGTTACACACGAAAATATGTATACACACGCCAAGTTTAAAAAGCTGGCCTCATGGTTTAGATATCGAGCTTCCCTAAAAAATACTTAAAACTGTTACATCGCTGGATACGGTGCGCTGGTTCATGCGAAGTATCTCTTTTACCATGAACTCCCAAATCGCCAGATCTCACGGGATGTGATTACTTTCTGTAGGGCTAAGGACGTGCATACTGCCAACAACACTGCAAGCACTGTAGAAACGCATCTTACCCAATCTACCAATAAGTATTTGAATACTTTCGAATTTAAACATTTTGTAAAATATCTAGAAAAGTTCTTTTGGAATCATCTTGAAACTTTGGTAGCGTAAAGCACACTTTATACCTCGTGTATCGTGTATTTAATCAAAAGTTGTGTCCTGAAAAGGAAAAGGGTACTTTTAAAAAATTACTGAAAAATCAAAATATTTTGTTTCACCCTGTATAAAGTAATGCTTGAAATACATTTTGGTGGTAGCATGTGATTAAGAGGAAATTTTTAATTTTCTGTATAAATTTTTAAGAGGTTACCATATTCATTCATGAATAAATACCTATATATATATACATATATATAAACAAAAAAAAATCTACATTTTTAAATACAACACTTAGAGTATTAGACCCAGAGCACAGATATTTTTAGAAAAATTGGCATACTACATTAGACATACCATACGGAAATTAGAATGGAAAAAATCATGCGCTAACTTTTAAAAAAATTTATTTGCATAATTTAATAGCCAAATGTATTGAGTAACTCATATGAAAACCCTAACAAATATCGTGTACATTTCAAGAGTTAAGAAATAGAATAAACATAATTTCAGCTCTCTCAAAACAAAAGCTAAATAATAAATGATTTTACTCACATTTTTATTTTGATACTATCAATGCCCAATGGCAATACAGTATTCGCTGATTGTAAATAAATATTGATAAAACCCCCATCATCTTCCTTTTTTGAGAGGAACTGAAATTCTTTTCATTGTATCTTCCATAACTATTTAAATTTACACGATATTTGTTTTGGGTTTTCGAATAAGTTGCTCAATACATTTGGTTATTAAAGTACCCATATAACAATGGTCTTCCAACATTGCTCCCTAGAATATCCTGAACCTCCCGGATTCTTCCCGAAGAAAGAAAGGATATGTTTGGAAATCTGGGGGAAAATTTAATTTGATATTTCTAGGAATGATTTGACAGAGGTAGTGATCGGGAATTACGACGGCGCTACGAAATGACGACGTTGTTACGGAAGCAGCGGACAGTTTAGAATCCTACGGAATATGTTGGGAGGAATCTGGGAAATCTGGGACTTACCGTGGGAGCTCCCACGGAAGAATATTTGCTATATGGGTAGAGGATCTGCAGATCAGGAACTTCAACATCGAACGTTGCATTACGCATTATTAAACAGATCATTTATATTTATTCCTTTTTATTTAATATATATATATATATATATTGATTAGACTGACTTCCTCCATAAACAGAAACGTTTCTGTGAGGGGCTACCGCCTCCCGCAACCCCCTGATGTATATCACTTTCTATAACTATCTGTGTTTATGTGCATAAGTATGCATTCCTAATAACTGATAATCTTGAACTATAGTTCCCTGTAATTCATAAATACTTGTACAAAATTTGATGTAAAATAATTACATAACGTATTGAATTAATTTCAACAGCCCTGTAAGTTAATTACAAATTGTATTCCGACACATTTCTACGGAAAATCAGGGTTTTAAAATTCTAATAAATTTCCAACGGGGTTTAACCATGTTAAAATACACTTTTACGAAATACCGACTATGCACCATAATAGTACGAAACTCCTTTATGTATCGCATAAAAGGAGCCGTAGAAATTATATAAACTGAAAAAGAATACACATATTTAATTAATTATAGATCATTAATATTTCAACGTAATTTGACATCATTTGGATGATTATAGGATGTCATCCGAATTCTTTTGTGTGGTCCCGTAAATAAAATCACTTAGTCTATACATATCCCTTTCTTTAAAGTAAACATGCTTTTATACATCTTTATAATATTTGTTAATTACAGTATGTTGAATGCAACATAAACGCGTTATAATGCGCATAAATAAAAAAATTCTATAGGCAATAATGTCATGAAATTAGTTTGTGTGTCTCTGTAAACGAAATATAAACATTGTATACATCAGTAAAAACTATTAATCTTATTCTACGTTTTTCATGAATGATTATTCGAAATTTGACATCATTTGGATGATTACGTGATGTTGTCGGAACACTTTTGTAAAGCCTTATATAATAATTAGGAGGCGTAACAGCACATATTTTCTGCAGAAAACATTAGTTTAAGTATCTCAGTAATGTAAGCTAATTTCATTTGCTGAATGCAGAGTTATGATGTTAAAATTCGTTTAAACTGAATTCACACCATAGGCCGTAATGATAAGAAAAACTTTCGCGTGTCACTGTACACAGTCCATAAACAATACTAACAAAAAAAATTATACAGATATTTCTATACAGAACCTGAACGTGTGTACCAATTTGAAAGATAGTTGGAGGATTTTTGCGGCTGTTATTACGGTGCATACAGATTCTGTCCATAGGCCACAATGGTAAGAAAAAATTTGTTGTGTTTCTGTACATGATTTATATATGAAACATAAACCAAAAACTGTACACCTAATTCCATGTGGCACGTGAACATGTGCACCAAATTCCAAGCCATTCGAGTGATTTCTGCAGCCACTATCGAGCGACAGACAGGCAAACAAACAGACGGAACCCAAAATCTTTTTGAATCTACACAGGGAGGTCTCCACTGACCTTTCGGCAATTAAAACAAGTGGATTTTTTTTAAATGTTTTGAAAAAACCGTTGTCTCTCCATGAATATAGGTGGTAGGCTCTTAAATATTTACACAAATAATGAGAAAATTCCTCTTAATCACATGGTTTAGCTAAAATGCATTTCAAGCGTTACTTTTTACAGGACGATCCAAAATATTTTTATTATTCGATAATTCTTTACTTCAACTTTTTCCTTTTCAGGACACAATTTTTGCTGAAATATATGATGTATAACGTGTTCCGTACGCTAACAAAGTTTCAAGATTATTTCAAAAGAACTTTTCTAGATAATTGACAAAATGTCTAAATTCGAAAGTGTCCAAATACTTATTGGTAGGTAGTGCAGTTGCTTTGACACAAATTGACTGGATGGAACTGGATTACCGTTGGTGATGTCTCTATTGACCAAGGCCGAACACTGTGAACCTTTGTGGAATGTATCAAAAATTTGGTATGTGTGTCTTTCAGCCGTTTTTGTACTTGCAAATAAATCACGTTTTGACACTCGATGAATCATTTAGGCTACAGAAGTTCTTTTATAAATTAAATATTTGAAATGTGTATAAATAGAATTAATAAATTGCAGAATAGCTAATTACAATATATATTTACCTAATAACATAAAAATCTTAATTTTAATTTTTTTTTCTTAGTTATATGGTTTTCAGGGTATTTGGGGGAAAGTTGGGCACCCTAAAAACTGATTTAAACCGCTCCACCCGTCTTAAGCCCTGATGGTGTCTGCTGTTTTTATCGTCATTTCAATTTCATTTGTTTAGATTTTGCCCTTGCTTCATATAGTTTTCAGTTCTTTTATTAAATGTATGTATTCATTTCTTAAATTATATATATATATATATATTTGTATGTATGTACGTATGTATATTACTTCAAATGATATAAAATTATTTTCATTAATATTACGCGTCGCTTGAAAGAATTTTGAACTTAATATATGCAAAACGAATTTAATTAGATTTTATCTTTTTACAACGTTAAAATATAGCGTCAATGAACCTCTTTGCAAAGCATTTTGAAATGTTTTAAGGATAGTTTTTTATTACATGATTGATCAAAAGATAAATCAAATATCTGAATGCGTTCTTATAAATAAGTTGTGTTGAATAAATTGTAGAGTAACTTCTGTTTACTCGTGCAAATAAGTTTCGAGATGACATGAATGGTCACTGTAAATCAAATAAATGTTACTGTTGGGATTTTCCAAACTATGTTCCATAAAGTTTGTATTTGATATCAAAAGAATTATAGTTATCAAAACAACTGAACTTTATCTTACAGAACAGCACTTGTGGGATTTGAGTGCAATTGAGAAATATTTGATTCATTGAAATTAGAAGGTAATTATTCTAAGTTCATCTAGTTTTAAAAATGGTAAATATGACATTTAAATAAAAATATGTACATTAATAAAACGTTTTCGTATTATGTATATGTGTATATATTGGTGCGATGCAAAGTAGCGAGAAAAGGACAGGTAAAAAATCCTTAAGCCTGAGGGGGGAAAAATGAAACAAACATCTTGGTAAATTTTGGGAATATATGGAAGTGATTTATATATATATATATATATATATCTGTTAGAATGAGTGTCAACTTTTGCAAAAAAATGACTATAGTGATCTGGGTACTGTATAAAAATTTAGTTTTTGTATATTCAAAAAGTTGATTCCGTAAATTTAAACATGACATATCATAAATGCGTAAACGTTAAAACTAGAAACCCTAAATAAAATAATAGGCCGGCGCATCACCGCCATTTTTTTGTCTCCGAAGAGGACAGCATTCCTGCTTGGCGTCCTTATCGCTTCCCTAATGATTTAAAAAAATCTTGATCTGAAGCTAATGCGATCAAGATAAAAGCAATAAACAAGAATAATATTCCTAAAAACACTTTTATTCACAGTACAATCTCAGGATGTCATTTTATTCTGAGGATATCCTATGGATGTACAATGTGTTCCTAGGGCGGTTTCTGTTTCTTTTACAAAACGTCGCCAAAACTCAAATACACAGTAATAGAAGGTCTGTGAACAATTTATATTCACTTCTTGAATGATTATAGCAGTTTATCGCTAAACAAACTTCCATATCATTTTACTTAGCTAAAATTATGAAATATAATAAAACAAGTTACTCTAAAGTAACGTAAGACGATTAAAAAAAAATTGTCGTTTGTTTAACAGAGAAACGCGCTTGGTACTTGTGGCAACCTTAAGGCAACAATATGCCTGATGCGCCAGCTCGTATACATATATATAGGAGTCTTAGTTAAAGTATACATACATATACATATATATATACATTATAGTATACATATATATAGGAGCCTTTGTTAAAACTCTTTGCAATAGAAAGTATATCTCTGCGATCAAGGATTGCGGAGGTAAAGGACTCTTTGCGATTTTATTTTGCACTCTGCATATAAGTAGACAGTGCTTATATGCGATTGTAGGATTATACTAGAATTTTTATTTTCCAAACATACATATGTAAGGAAACTATTGTAATCATCCGTCTAAAAAAATCCGACTTTGAGACTTTGATGCATTTATATATTTTGAAGTTTCACGAGTTCGTTTTTGTTATTTTTACGATGATTTATGTATATGGGTGTGTGCGTGAGGGAGAGAGAACACGCGATAGGGTCTGAACGCTGCGTCCGAAAGAGCTGAAAGTCTGTACTTACGTTACCGTAACAGGAACCCTATTGATTTTGGTGAATCTATCACCTATAATTTTTTACAGAGCCACAAAGATAATTTTTTTATCATTATGCCGTATAAGATCAAATTTTTAAAAGTGCGATAGTGTCTAAACTCTATATCCAGTTGATATGAAAATTTATATACATGTTGCAAATCACCGTCACATCAACTGTGTGAATTTTGGAGAATTTAGTCTTTATAGTTCTTTTACAGGGACACAAAGAATATTTCTTTATCATTGTGGCTTACGGGCTCAAATTATTCAAAGTGCGATAGTGTCTAAATTTTTCATCCGATTGAGCTGAAAATCTATATACATATTTTAGATCACCGTTCCACAAGCTGTATAGATCTTGGTGAGATTAGCACTTTTATATTTTTTACAAGGACACAACGGAAATTTCTTTGTTATTATGATGAATGGGCTCTAGTTATTTTAAGGGCAATAGCTTTAATTTAAACAACATACTTGTAAAGAAAAAATACTTAAATTATCTTTTATAATTTCTTCTTTTGTTTATTTGATGACTTCTCTTATTTTAATTTATTTATGAAATCGTTAATTACTTAATGTTCGGTAAGTCGATTGGAGTTCTCCTCCAGATATTTTTTATTAAATGTTTTAAACAAAATCTCACACAGTACATTACATATTTATTGTATTTTCCCGTGCGCAGAAAGTTGTAGTACATACTGTAAAATATGTATTTTGTGTTTTGTGTAAAATATTATAAACATATATAATCCCTATTTTATTTAAAGTAAGGGTAAAATAAGTTATTCTTTAGTCATTTTTTATTATAAAACCATTTATTTCTAAATCTGTCAAAAATACTTCAAAAATACATTCTATAAAGTAAATACATAATAATAATAAATAATAATAATAATAATAATGATTTTCTTTTTCTTTTTTAACGAATATAGTATAAAGTATTAACTTATGAGCTAATTAAATTTTTTGAAGAAATTAATTTTTGCTAACTAAATATCAAGTGCTTTGTACTTCTGTGTTTTGCTAATAGATGCTTGTAAATATAATATATAAATTTATTTCGTTTTCATATAACTTATGATTTTTTTTTTTTTTTTAATAATAAACTTCTAAAATTATTTTTAGTATAAATTAAAGCAACATCATTTCTAAGAATAGAAAATGATTTTTTCCAAACTGAACTGGAAATTTTCACAAATTCTAAAAAATGCATGCAAAGGAAAAAAAAAAATCAAAGATTTCTGTGACATTTTATATTATGCAAAGATCCAAATCTTCATATTCATTTATGAATGTATATGTATATTTAACGCGATGATAAAAATAATTTAAAATATGGTAATCGAAGCAAAAGTTGAGGCTGGAATTATGGTTTTTACTGAAAGAATTTTACCAACGTATTTGAATTTCATTAACCTACACTATATGCATAAGGGGAAAAAATGTTTGAAAATATTTTATAACCTATCATAAAATATCGTTTTATGTCAAATATGCAAATTATTAAAATGCGCGCAAAATCAGATTTTTCAATTTATAGCTTATAAATACGTTTTTAAGTAAAACACTAATAATAATCTTTGCCGAATGTAATTATTATTGAAATTCTGGGCATATGTCTCGCGTAAAAACAAAAGTACGCCCGTAAAGTTTTCCTACAAACAAACAACAGCAATAACAACAAAAATCTAATTATGACGACTTATTGCATGTATTATTATTATTATTATCATTATTATTATTTTAAGAACAAAATTATATTATTTTTTACAAATTAATAAATGAATAATTACGTCTGGTTGAAATTCAAACTATTATTATATATCAGAACTAAATCTCATGACTATTGTATGCGACATTCCTACTTAAAAAAGAAATAAATCTCATGCCTATTCTATGTGACCTTCCTACTTAAGAAACACGTTAGGACTTTATAATTATGTTCCTTTAAATTTTTAGTGTAATGTGGAATATAAACTGCTTTGTGAACGGAAAATTCTGCATTAGAAACTCGGAATGGTAAGTGAGAATATGAATGAAAATACTTCGTTCGTTTGTCTTTCTGTCCGTCTGTCCGCATATAGCGTCCGTAAATATATTTCAGTAAACAATTCTGCAAAATGATATATTCTATTCAATTCGCTATTAAATATTCGTTACTTAAAATGGTATAATAATACAACTGTTTTCTGTTCAGGGAAACCCAAAAGGATGCAAATGTATGGCATTTCAGGGTAAATAATTTTATAAATCTTATTTAAATAATTTTGTAGTGGACAAATCATAGCAATATTGACATTTATTATTAATATGATAAAAATAATAAAAATAAAAAAAAAAAAAATCTTTGGAATACGGTATTTTTAGAGTTAAGATTTTCAGGTATACACTTAAATATTCAGATAGATTAAGAGCTATAATCGAAAATTTTTAAAATTGAATTTCAATTTGTGCTAAATGTCAAAATGTTTAACGGTGATTCTGAATTCAAATATTCCGTCTTTCTTTCTGTCATTCTATCCGTTCGTTTTAATATCACGTAGGAAAAGTACTCTCAAGGTTAAAAGATGCAACGGGTACGTGTACAATTGGAAAGAGTCAATAATCTAAGCAAACTGCATAATTTTTCGTTCTTGTTTTTTTTTTTTTTTTTTTTTTTTTTTTTTTTTTTTTTTTAACCTTAGTAATTTATCTAAACCTATTGAATACAATTCGTTTGTTTATAATGAGGGTCGATCCGAAGAAACAGACGTCGAAAGGAAATGTACTATAAAATGAAACCGAAAAATTTTGAAAACATCTTACTTAACTCTTAATATAAGCAAAACATAAGCAAATATGAACACCAAACATATAACTTGCGAAAGATCGCAGCAGTCATCTAAACATAAAATAACAGTTTAAATTTTCGGTTTTTGGTAATCTAACATTAAAACGTAGTTCAATATTATTAATGACTATTTTTTGCGAAAGTTAGCAAAGAGAATAGACGAGTATTTTAATATTTCATTACGAATATTCTAGTACAAAATATTTCATGAGAATATTAAAAAAATATCATTGAACATAAAACTATTTATTTTCTAGTATAGAGTTAGAAGTAGTCTAATAGATATTTCATTCTGCTTAAAATGTTAAAACTAATAAAAACTCTTGTAAACTTAAGATAAATAGTTTATGCCTCATAAGTGTTTTACAACATGTTCCATAAATCTTCCCTTTCGTTATTCAGCAAACATTGTTTTAGAATCTCACTTAGAAAACTGCAATCGCAAGAGAGAAATGCATCAGCTTTTGAACGCTAAAAATAAATTTACACTTTCTTCTCCAAACTTACTTTTTATGTTTGTTTATATACTGTTACCCAAGAGGACATATTTTTAAATGTTTTAAGTATTTATTTGAACGTTTTTTTTTTTTTTTTTTTAGAAAAAATGCCCCGGATGATTTAAATATTTATACTTTTTAAGAGAAAGTAAGTTATCTCTTAAGAAATTAAAAAGAACGGACTCTTTTTTTTTTCTGTATTACAAAAGTCTAAAAATTAGAATGTATAATATTTATTTTCTCATAAAAAAAAAAAAAAAAAAAAAAAAAACTATGATTAAAAATGAAATAAAACATATATAAAGCACTATTGATTATCTTAGTATAATAACAACTATACGATAAGTTAAAAGCAATTTACGAATATTAAGAATACGCTAAAGTATAATGTTTCATAAAAAAAAAAAAAAAAAAAAAAACAAGGCTTAACAAAATATCATAATCGTGTTTTGGGTATTTATCCACTAGACGTAATTATACAGTGCACATTTAAACTGTGTTGTAAATGAGATATAAAAGAAAACTACGTTAACAAAAATATCTACTAATTAATTGAACAGTATGGGAGAGTGGGGTTGAATGGGTCGCAGGATGAATGGGACAATAGATAGATTTTTATATTTTGCAAGCACAGGAAACTTGAATTTTTTTCTGATATATGGCAGTACTGAGGTCATTCATCATGTGTAGTATCAGAATTGTGCTATCCATAGAAGGGCAGAAAAAAAATTAAAGTGTCTTTTTAAGTTGATAAAGTATGTTCTTACTGATTAAATTAAGTAGTAGTTAAGATATTTACTATTTGCTTAAATTTAATATAACTCTTATACAGTGAAAATGCATAATATTTTATTGTGTTTATGATATTAAAGAAGAATATTGAAAATTGTTCATTAAGCCTATTTCCTGTTTTTTTATGATCATGTGGTGGTGGGGATGAACGGGACAGTTTGAATGGGGATGAATGGGACATTCCCCACTATGTGCTAATTTAAAATTGCTCACAAGAATTATATTAAAACAAATCGTAAATAGATTTTCAATATTTTTATAGTTCAGTAGTTATAACATGGAATTATAAAAGTAGCATGAATTTAGAGGAAAATAGATTGAAAATTAATTGTTCTGTTTTTTTTGTTTATAATGATCATGTTTAAAAAAATTATAAGTTAGAATGTTGAATGCACTTAAATCGATAATTAAAAAAAATAAATATTCTAATAATAATTTGATTAAAATCACAATTTCAATCAAGCTAATTAAATAAATCCTGTTGATTATTAATGTAATACTGCATAGAATGCTGATTTTTCCCGATCAGTCGGAAACAAATATTTATCTGGATAATTTGTACTCTATTATAATGCCTATCTCTTTCTAGTGTCTTATTTATTTATTTATTTTTAGATTAGATTTTAAAAGATTAAATAACCAAAGCCTAGAGCACTAGGAACTGTGCAAACCACAGGACTTTTGCCTTTTGATGTCAATTTGAGCCAATATATCAGTTTATGTTAATTTCAGTAAATTCAAAGTGTGTAATAAAATCACATAATCCAATTTAACTTTAAAACTGTATTTACTGTCCATTTTGTTTTATTTTCTTTGTTAACTTCAGTCCTGTCTCATTCATCCCCATAGGTGGGGATGAATGGGACAATGCACATGCATGTTTAAAAAAAATATTTATTAAAAATGATAACTTTTTATTAAAGGTAGTATGTTTATGTGTAACTTATTACTGAAGTGTACTTATGAGCATTGTTTCAAAATTCTGAATTACATATGGTGAACGTTGTCAGTAAAAACATACAAAATGTCCCATTCATCCCCACTTTCCCCTAATAACTTTTCTAATGTTTTACACGATACCTACAACCCAATTCAAGTAAAAACCACTAACTATAAATTTCGTCAATTGGAAAATTTATACTTTCTGTCCAAATCGATCATTAAATAAAGCGCATATTTGTACCTTTGAAAGCAACTGATGTTTAGAAATATAAAATAATCTAGTGTGGCATTCGCACTACATTCTTATACAATGCATTCAATACTATAAAGGCAGATTTCAGATTAAGAGTTAAGACAACTATCGCTGCATATATAAAATTTATAAAACTATGTTAACAAGAATCCAAGCAAATCTTAGCAACAATTATCTTCGAGAGATAATTCTGTGTGAGGAAGGCTAACACAATTCAAAGTCTTCGTTCAGATTTATTACCTATGTTTAAGTAGAACTTAAAGCTGATATTAAATTTAAAAGCATATCATGAATTATTTGGATAACTTTCAGTGGACAAGAAAATATATCAGAAATAGCCGAAGCAGAATGCTTTATCCATTAAATTCCATGGTCTGTCTTTGAATACTCATGCATCAGCGAACACATTACGTTGTCTAAAAGTATTAATTGTTAAAATATTTACAATTCCATTACAGATAAATTCTTCAAATGTATCAATCTTTATTAAACATTTAAGTAACAACCACATATCATATTTAAATTGCAACATTTAAACTGCCAGCATTTACTTATTTTTAAATTGTTGATAACAGACATGTGCAATAATCAACCGTTTAAAAAATGATTTTTCAGGGAAGCTAAAAAAGCGTAATTATACAAAAAGCAATCAAAAATGTTTTAATTAAAAACATAAATTTAATTAAAGTATACATTTAATTTAAAAAAAATTCTAGTTCAAAAAATGAAAGAATTATTCATTTAAAGTATGTTTCATTTACAGCTGCAATTTTCATGCATTTCTCATGCAATTGACGGATTTCCTCTAGAATAAAAAGTGGTTGAAAGCAATCTAATAAATAAAAAAAATTCCGACCTCTGCACGAGAAATGAACCGCTCTTCAGAAAGTGAATATCTACTGAAATAACCCGAGAGTCGTCGCGACATTTTTTGTAATGCTAGTGTCTCGGTCTATTCCCCGCCGGCCGTAGTCTTGTGGGAAAGACGAAAAAAGCCAGTACAGAAAGTACAGAAAATGAATCTATTTCACGCGAAGCTTTTTCCTCAAAACACTAACCGTTCTGAAAAACCGGAAGAGGGGAAAAGAATGAATCAACACGGTCGCATCGCGGTTATACAGACCGATTTCAGAAGTGAAATGTTATTAATTGCTCCAAAAATAATAATAATGATTTGAAGACATACTATGTTACACCAACCTAATGTCAGTTACACAAAGATTCCCCATTTTATCTTTACTGGGTGATCCGTACGATGAATCAATAAGTGATGGGCGGGGAAAAGACCAATACGCGACTACTAAACGTGATGAGTAATAATCTGATGGTGGCTATGTCTGTAGAATACTGCTGGAGGGAGGGATACGGATTTCCAAATCTGTCCTACTAATGGATCTGCAGATCAGGAGCCTCAACGTCCTATTTGCATCAGGGAATAGAGACAGTGTCCGGATATGAGAGAAGTCGTGTAGAGCCGCACCAGATTGTAAAAACGTGAGAAAAAGGGCGGCTTTGGCCTTTCTCACGGTTTTGTGAGGTCTAACTGCAATAGAGACAGTGTCCGGAGATGAGAGAAGTCGTGTAGAGCCGCATCAGAGTGTAAAAACGTGAGAAAAATGGCGGCTTTGGCCCTTTAGTGAGGTTTAACTGCAACGTTTCCGGCTGCAATCTGTAAGAGACTGTGTCCGGAGATGAGAGAAGTCGTGTAGAGACGCACCAGATTGTAAAAAACGTGAGAAAAATGGCGGCTTTGGCCTTTCTCACTGTTTAGTAAGGTCTAACTGCAACGTTTCCGGCTATAATCTGTAAGAGACAGTGTCCGGAGATGAGAGGAGTCGTGTAGAGCCGCACCAGATTGTAAAAACGTGAGAAAAACGGCGGCTTTGGCCTTTCTCACGGTTCTGTGAAGTCAAATTGCAATGATTCCGAATGCAATCTTTAATAGACAGTGTCCGAAGATGAGAGAAGTCGTGTAGAGCCGCACCAGATTGTAAAAACGTGAGAAAAATGGCGGCTTTGGCCTTTCTTACGGTTTTGTGAAGTCTAACTGGAATAGAGACAGTATCTGGAGATGAGAAAAGTCGTGTAGAGCCGCACCAGATTGTGAAAACGTGAGAAAAATGGCGGCTTTGGTCTTTCTCACTGTTTTGTGAGGTCTAACTGCAACGTTTCCGGCTGCAATCTTTAAGAGACAGTGTCCGGAGATGAGAGAAGTCGTGTAGAGCCGCACCAGATTGTAAAAACATGAGAAAAATGGCGGCTTTGGCCTTTCTCTCGGTTTTGTTAGGTCTAACTGCAATAGAGATAGTGCCCGGAGATGAGAGAAGTCGTGTAGAGCCGCACCAGATTTTAAAACAATATACAGTATATGATTATTAACATTTCACATTAGCAAGTTAATTGTATGATACATTATTTGTATCACACAAGGATGGAAAGCGTCAGCTGACGATGACGCGAGTTCAAAGATTTTTGTTCACCCAAAAGTGCTCAACGTGCCTAAAGAAGTTTTCGCTTCAAAAACTTTGGCGTGTCCCTGTACGCGAACTACAAATGGAATGCACACCCAAAACTATACAGCTAATTTCGTGGGGATCATGAACATGTGTACAAAATTTCAAGTCAATAGCGTGATATTTGCGGCCGCTATCGCACGACAGACAGACAGACAGACGGACGGACAGACGGAACCCAAAATCCTTTTGAGTCTCAACAGAGGGCCTCCACTGACGTTTTGCCGAAAATTGGAAGTCAATAGCTTGATTTTTGCGGTGGCTATCGCGGTACATACAGATTCTTCCCATAGGCCGTAATGATTGAAAATCTTTGGCGTGTCCCTGTACTAGAACTACAAATGGAATACACACATAAAACTATACAGCTGATTCCGTTGGGGTCATGAACATGTGTACCAAACTGCAAGTCAATAGCGTGATTATTGTAGCCGCTATCGCGGTACATACAAATTCCTCCCATAGGCCGTCGTGGTAAGAAAAACTTTGGCGTGTCCCTGCACACGAATTACAAATGGAATACACACCCAAAACTATACAGCTGATTTCGTGGGGCACATAAACACGTGTATCAAATTGCTAGTCAATAGCGTGATTTTTGTGGCCGCTATCGCGATACATACATTGCCAAAACACATATATGTGGTGCCGTGAAGAAAAAAATAATAATATATATATATATATATATATATATATATGTATGTATGTATATAAACATGCATATAACAATAAATAAACTACTAGTGGATCTGCAGATCAGGAGCCTCAACGTCCTATTTGCATCAGACATTATTCAATAGGTCATTTTTATTTATTCTTTATTATATATAATAGTATATATTCATTCGATCGACTTATTACCATAATCAGATACATTCCTGAGGGGGCTGCCGCCCCCTCAACCCCCTGCTGTATCTCTCTTTCTATACCTATTTGTATATCATGTAAAGTGTTACGGAATTGTGAATAATTGCATTTATTTTTGTATAAATTCTTTCAAAGAGGCTTAGAAAGTCGATAAAATGCTAATTTTGTGCATTTCTAGTCGTTTTAGCGTTAAAATAGCCTAATTTTCCTTTAAAAACGCATTAAAAAACTCCAATAAGGGAAGAAATGGATTTGGCGCCAAATTTGACGACTGTTTCCCTCCTTGGCGATTTTTTGGCGACCTTGCGAGAAAATCCTTATTAGGGATATACCAAATATGGAAGCTCTAATCTCATTGGCTGATGAGATACGAGAATTTTCCAGAACAGTCTGTGTTCGATAGAATAGTATAAAAAGAGCATTTTTTTAGCCAAGACGGCCAATCTCAGATCTGTGTCAGTTTCGTCAAATGCTTGCTGTGCTTTGAGCTTCTTTGAATAAACCTTGCTTTATGTGTTATTGATAAACAGTTTGTAATGTTGTTTTGCTGTTAACGACTGTTGTTTAAGCTATGTTTACTGGTTGAATTGAAGCTGATACTTGGTTTATAGACCTGTATTTTTCTAAAACTTTCTGTGAATAAATGACTGAATTTTTGCAAGTTTCGCCTTTCTTTCTCGGACAACTTACGAACCCCCAAGTACGAAACAATATATATTCTTAATAAACCGACGGTATTGTATTATTTCCCTGAAATTCATAAATACCAAATTTCATAACTATCAAATTTCATACAGGAAAACATGCTTTTAAAATTCTAATAAAATTTCATTATATTTGATGGGGATGTAACCATGTTAAAATACACTTTTAAGAAATACCGACTATAGACCGTAATAGTACGAAATTCCTTTATGTATCCCGGAAAAGTAGCCACAGTCATTATAAACGCCAATAACAAGATTAAACCTAATTAATTATAACTTATTAATTTTTCAAACTAATTTGACATAGTTTGGAGGATAACAGTACATACTCATTTTGTGTGGTCCCATAAATTATTTAGTCTATACATAACCTTTTTTAAGAGTAAACATGATTTTATGCATCTATATAATGTATGTTAACTTTATTAAGTTCAATTCACCTTAAACGCATTAAAGTGCGCGCTTAAATTAAAAATTTCACCATAGGCTCTAATGTTACGAAAATCTTTTGTGTGTCTTTGTAAAAGAACCATAAACATTGTATACACCAGTAAAAACTATTCAGCTTATTTTGCGTTTAAAATTAATAATTGTTCCAAATGCAACATCGTTTGGATGACTACGTTACATTGTCAGAACACATTTGTAAGATCCTGTACATTAATTAGAAAGCTTAAGAACACACATTTTCTTCAAACATCATAAGTTTAAGCATCTTACTCACGTACGCTAGTTTCATTTTCTTCATAGCAAAGTAATGATATTAAAATGCGTTTAAACGAAATTCACCCCATACGCCGTAATGTTAAGAATTTTGGCGTGTCCCTGTACACAGTTTATAAAAAAATATAGCAATAAAATTTATACAGCTGCTTATATGCAAAGCTGGAACGCGTGTGCCTATTTGCAAGTCAGTCGATGGAATTTTGCGGCCGCTATTGCGGTACATACAAATTCTTCCCATAGGCCGTAAAGACAAGAAAAACTTTGGCGTGTCCCTGTACACGAACGACAAATAGAATACACACCTAACACCATACAGCTAATTCCGTTGGGCTCAGGAATATGTGTACCAAATTGCAAGTCAATAGCTTGATTTTTGCGGTGGCTATCGCGGTACATACAGATTCTTCCCATAGGCCGTAATGATAGAAAATCTTTGGCGTGTCCCTGTACACGAACTACAAATGGAATGCTCAACCAAACCTATACAGCTAATTTCGTGGGGATCATGAGCATGTGTACAAAATTTCAAGTCAATAGCATTATTTTTGCGGCCGCTATCGCACGACAGACAGACAGACAGACGGACAGACGGAACTCAAAATCCTTTTGAGTCTCAACAGAGGGCCTCCTTTCACGTTTCGGCAAAAATTGGAAGTCAATAGCTTGATTTTTGTGGTGGCTATTGCGGTACATACATATTCTTCCCATAGGCTGTAATGATAGAAAAACTTTGGCGTGTCCCTGTACACGAACTACAAATGGAATACACACCTAAAACTATACAGCTAGTTCCGTTGGGTTCATGAACATGTGTACCAAATTGCAAGTCAATAGCGTGATTTTTGTGGCCGCTATCGCGGTATATACAAATTCCTCCCATAGGCCGTAATGATAAGAAAAACTTTGGCGTGTCCCTGTACACGAATTACAAATGGAATACACACCCAAAACTATGCAGATGATTTCGTGGGGCACATGAACATGTGTACCAAATTGCAAGTCAATAGCGTGATTTTTGTGGCCGCTATCGTGAAACATACAAATTTCTCCCATAGGCCGTAATGATAAAAGAAACTTTGGCGTGTCCCTGTATATGAACTACAAATGGAATGCATACCAAAAACTATACAGCTGGTTCCGTTGGGTTCATGAACATGTGTACCAAATTGCAAGTCAATAGCGTGATTTTTGTGGCCGCTATCGTGAAACATACAAATTTCTCCCATAGGCCGTAATGATAAAAGAAACTTTGGCGTGTCCCTGTATATGAACTACAAATGGAATACATACCGAAAACTATACAGCTGATTTCGTGGGGCTCATGAACATGTGTACCAAATTTCAAGTCAATAGCGCTATTTTTGCGGCCGCTATCGCGCGACAGACAGACAGACAGATAGAAAGACAAACAGTCACAGCCCAAAACCGTTTTGAGTCTCAACAGAGGGCCTCCACTGACGTTTCGACAACTAGTGGATCTGCAGATCAGGAGCCTCAACGTCCTATTTGTATCAGACATTATTCAATAGGTCATTTTTATTTATTCCTTATTATATAACAGTATATATTGATTCGATAGGCTTGTTATCATAATCAGATACATTCCTGAGGGGGGGCTGCAGCCTCCCTCAACCCCCTGCTCTATCTCTCTTTGTATACTTATCTGTATATCATATAAAGTGATACGGAATTATAAATAATAGTATTTACTTTTCCATAAATTCTTTCAACGAGGCTTAGTAAGTTGATAAAATGCTAATTTTCTGCATTTCTAGTCATTTTAGTGTTAAAATAGCCTAATTTTCCCTTAAAAACGCATTAAAAAGCTCCAAGAAGGGAAGAAATGGATTTGTCGCAAAATTTGGCGACTGTTTCCCTCTTTGGCGATTTTTTGGCGACCTTGGCGAGAAATTCCTTATTAGGGATATACCAAATATGGACGCTCTAATCTCATTGGCTGATGAGATACGAGAATTTTCCAGAACAGCCTGGGTTCGATAGAAAAATATAAAAGGAGCATTTTTTTCACCGAGGCAGTCAGTCTCAGATCTGCGTCAGTTTGCTTTGCCTTGAGCCTTTTTGAATGAGACTTGCTTTATGTGTTATTGTTAAACAGTTTGTGCTGTTGTTGTGCTGTTAACGGCTATTGATTAAGCTTTGTTTACTGGTTGAATTGAAGCAGATACTTGGTTTATAGACCTGTATTTTTCTGGAACTTTCTGTGAATACATCACTGAATTATTACAAGTTTCGCCTTTCATTCTCGGACAACTTACGAACCCCCCAAGTACGCAACAATATGTATTCTTAATAAACGACGGTCTTGTATTATTTCCCTGAAATTCGTAATTACCAAATTTAATAACTACCAAATTTCATACAAAAAAAAAAAAAAAAATTACATAGCATAACGGAAATATTTTGCGTAACCTTTAAGTTAACTACCAATTCTATACCACAATTTTCCACAGGAAAAAATGCTTTTAAAATTCTAATAAAATTTCATTATATTTGATGGGGTGTAGTGTAACCATGTTAAAATACTCTTAAGAAATACCGTAATAGTACGAAATTCTTTTATGTATCCCGGTAAAGTAGCCACAATCATTATAAACGCCAATAATAAGAATAAACCTAATTAATTATAACTCATTAATTTTTCAAACTAATTTGACATCATTTGGATGATTACAGTACATACTCGTAATTATTTTGTGTGGTCCCATTAATTATTTAGTCGATACATACCCTTATTTAAGAGTAAACATGATTTTAAGCATCTTTATAATGTATGTTAATTTTATTAATTTCAATTCAGCATAAACGCATTAAAGTGCGCGCTTAAATAAAAATTTGTCCATAGGCTCCAATGTTACGAAAATTTTTTGTGTGTCTCTGTAAACGAACCATAAACATTGTATACACCAGTAAAAACTATTCAGCTTATTTTGCATTTAAAATTAATAATTGTTCCAAATTTAACATCGTTTGGATGACACCGTGACATTGTCAGGACACTTTTGTAAGGTCCTGTACATTAATTAGAAATCTTAAAAACACATATTTTCTTCAAACAACATAAGTTTAAGCATCTTACTCACGTAAGCTAGTTTCATTTTCTTGATTGCAAAGTAATGGTATTAAAATACGTTTAAACGAAATTCACCCCATACGCCGTAATGTTAAGAATTTTGGCGTGTCCCTGTACACAGTTTATAAACAATATAGCAATAAAAATTATACAGCTACTTATATGCAAAGCTGGAATGTGTGCGACAACTTGTAAGTCAATCGAATGATTTTTGCGGCCGCTATTGCGGTACATACAAATTCTTCTCATAGACCGTAATGATAAGAAACACTTTGGCGTGTCCCTGTATACGAACTACAAATGGAATACATACCAAAAACTATACAGCTGATTTCGTGGGGCTCATGAACATGTGTACCAAATTTCAAGTCAATAGCGCTATTTGTGCGGCCGCTATCGCGCGACAGACAGACAGACACACAGACACAGCCCAAAACCGTTTTGAGTCTCAATGTAGGGCCTCCACTGACGTTTCGGCAATTAATTTATTTTCACAAAATTTATAACATGAGGTTTTGAATTGTGATGTTCGAAATTTATTTTGTTGTGTCTATTCACCCATTCTGGTCATTTTTCCCTTATATCTTGATTGAAACGTATTAGTAGTCTTCGGTAGCTATTGTCATTGATAATTTCTCCTCATTTCACTACAACATAATCTAACATACCTTTCTGATACCTCCAGAAACAGGTCAGAAAATTATTAGAATAAAGATTTCGCTTTTGTTGCAATGAATGGCATTCAACAGGCTTCAATCAAGATTGATATGTTTTGGATTCACATAATAATTCGCTTTTTAATCTGCCGTAACAATTGATACAATAAAAAACGTTTATTTTTTTTCCTCTGAATCAGTATTTCACAAATGTTTTATTCATGTTTATTCTCTATTTGTTTTATGTATGTGAAACTAGGTTATGTGATTTTTAATCCATTCCAAATTATATCTATACGTTTTGCAACAGTTTATAGGTCAAACTTTAATGCTACAGCTAATTATGATTGCGTTTGACACTAATCTTCAGCCAATACAGTGCGTTGCATGAATATAAACGCACCTTAGCTTTAAGAATTAGAATGGTATAGAAGAGTAATAAAAAAATATGAATAGGTGACACTTGATGCAAACTGTATGTGTATGATTCAAGAAATGAAATTACGAGTCAAAACAACGAAAAACTAATATGATTTTTTTAGAAAATAATTTTATTGAATTTATGACAACTATACATGTTGCATGAATTTAAACGCACATGTGAAAAATAAATAACTGAGTATCAAATATTGTATCTAATACTTTGTAAAGCCACCATGGGCTTCTAGAAGAGCCAGTAAACGCCTTGGCATTGACTGATATAGTGGCATGAGGCCATCCAAGCTGATTGTCTTCCAAGCTAACAGAATTGCCGATTTTAGTTCATCTTACGTGTTAAACTGCCTTCCGTTTGCGTAAACACGGCGAACCAGATTACCCCATACGTTCTCCATTATGTTTAAATCGGGGCTTTTTGAGGACCAATCCAGAACTTTAATTTTATTGTCACGGAACCATTTTTTCACGATATGTGCTGTATGCACAGATGCACAATCTTGCTGAAAAATATAATTTCTTCCAGATTTTTTGACTGCTTGACGGCGAGGTTCCTTGGAAGCATCTGGACATAATCTACAGAGTTCGTACGGTTCTCCACGAACTGTAATTCGAAAGTCCCTTTAAAACCTATGGCTACCCACACCATGACAGACCCACCTCAAGATTCACGTTTTGAACAGTACATTTCTTCGGTTATCATATCGTGCCAGTTGCTATGAAATCCGTCCTGGCCATCGAGATTAAACTTTTTTCCATCTGAGAAGATGACTTTTTCCTAATTTAGTCGATCTAGAATCCATTTTCTTGCCCTTTCCAACCGCATATCCTTGTGCTTTTTAGTGAGGGGTGTTTCGCCTTCATTTTCTTAAATTTAATGAATGTTGCAGCTTTGATAGTTCTCCATATGGTTGTACGATGAACACCCAACTTGTATTGAGCCTTTATCTTCGCACAGGAAATATTCTTAGTCTTTGCAGCGTTGCATATTCGACATTTGTCGTAACTGGTGAGCTTTCCTGTTCGCTTCTCATACGCTTTTTCCCCATAATTTGCTCCTATCATTATATAATTTCGCATAACACACTCACTTCTTCCGATTCAGCACCCTATTTCGCGATTGCTAAAGCCTTTACCACACATAAAGTCGATTTTTATCTTCTCGTCTACTGTCAAAGTTTTTCCTTTTGCCATCCTGTATAAACTCCGTAAATTTTGCATTCAAGCATTAAAACGGATTTTAGAGAATCTTAGCAACACGACTATTTGTGTTTTAATTTAATTCCGGCGCCTCTGTTAAATTTTAAACCCAAAATACAGAGTGCGTTTAATTTCGTGCAACAAACGAATAACAGTGAAAAATAAGAAAATGCTAAAACATTCATTAAATAAGCTTGCTTGAGCATAAACTTACGTGCTTAAAGCGCCTTATTCAGTTGTTAGTCATATGCAATAACTGTAAGTCGCATTCCTTTTTTAAAAATTTAAAAATTCTATTTCTGGCTATTGGAAAAGGTGCGTTTATATTCATGCAACGCACTGTAATGTTTGCAATACAGAAAAGAATTAAACTTTATATTATACATACATATTAAATGTTCTCTGAAACTGTGCTTATTTGGAATAAATTTCCAGATCTTCAAGCTGACACCAAGTCCATATACGGATATTTTATCTGCACATATTGGAGAAGGTGGAGTCATACTCACACAACTAATACATTTTTTTAATTGATTAAATTTGTTTACTGAGGTTATATAAAATTTTAAAGAAGTTACACGATGAAACTTTCTACCATCTTGTATTATTGTTTCATTTTACTTCAAATTATTAAAATCATAAAATTATAAATCCATCAGTGTTATGTATTAATATTCTCACTTAAATATAATATTCAGCTGATAAAAAGGGAAAAAAAATAATGTTGATTCTGTTTGCATTAAAATTTGTAAACACATAAATCGGCTGTAGTAAAAAATATTTATATGCACGTTTACTTGAGGAAAAAAAGTACAGAGCTTAGAGTATAGAACAATCAGCTTTAAGTTCTTCTTCGCTTAACCCTCTCATGCATGCATTATTTTATAATTGTCAAAAAATTTTTTTTTACTTACAGTTTGCCTCAAAATGAGTCAGAATAAAGGTGAACATTTAAATTTAAAAAAAAAAAAATAATTTTTTAAGAAGTTACAAGCACAACCTCAAATGAGGCTTACATGGATCTAAGGGTGCATTTCTGAAACAAAATATTATTTTTCATTGAAGTCTTTAAAGCATTCTGGGCATAAATTAACGTTCCATCGACAACAAGTATATCTTGTTTTACTTTTGCAAAGTTCATTTTTACATTTTAATGCAAATTTACCATGGGACTTCCTTGGATAGTGTTTTCCGTTATCGAATCTCAATTCATTTGCTACATTAGATAATTTCCTTTTCTTTATTGTTGATACAGTGGAATCAGAATTGCTACTGGATGGTCTACCCTTTTCCTTTGCCATCAATGAGCTTCCTGTGTATACGAGACTTGATGCAATTCTGCATTTGAATTCCAACAAATCGTTCGTTTCTATCCCCTCTTTTCTCCAAAGCAGCCAAGCATTGACTACAGCAACGTTCAACAGGTGGTAAAATATTCTCATATACCATCGTTTATTCCTCTGGGAATGACGATAGAGTGCTACAAGGGAATCCATCAAATCAACACCTTCCATATGAAGGTTATACATTTTTACTGTATTTGGCCTAGCTATTTCTATCAAAGATTTAGTTGCATGAGAACAACGTTTTGCTTTGTCCATTGGTTGCACTCCAGCAAAAGATGAAACTACATGCATAAGTTTTTTAATCTACCCATCGAGTCACAGTTATGTTTTCTTCATTAGTAGTCACAGACACTGACCCCCTACCTTCTTTCAGAAGAGATTTAACATCCTATAACTTATCATTTGTACCTAGCATTCTATTAGATCGAATTGACATACATAAATTACTTAATTAGTGATTAAATATTAATATAGTTTAGAAACATGATCTCTCAATACATGAATCATGTTAAATATTACAAAATTAATTACATAATTAGCCATCTATGAATTACATACAAATGGAAATAAGCAAGTATTTATTATTAAGTGTATATAAATCACAATTGATTTAATAAACTAAGCATTAGCTCCTCTAATAAGAAAATTTCTAGCACTGCTACTCATCATAGCATCAACAACCTCAAATGAGGCTTGCATGCAGTCAAAGCTGTTAGATACCATAACTGCATGATAAACTCATTTGAGGTTCTCAATAAAAATAGCTTTATTTTAGCTAATAAATTGTTAATAACTCATAAGTTTTTGTTCATTACAGTAAAATTAATGTAGAAACCAGCAAATATTTTTACTTACTTGATATTTGCAAATAAAGTGCAGAAATGGTCTTCATAAATCGGTTGTTCTGTGACTTCTAATGCTGGTACAAAATGGCTACTTTTAAGTGATCAGAATAAACTGCATAGCTAGTGCTACCATCTTTTGCTGCATTTTAGAAGCTTTCCTTGTTATCATAGTGGAATACAGTACAATTGAGAATCCAAATTATTTGAAATACCATTTATTTTCGGGGCTTTTCCTAGTAGCCTCATATGAGGTTTCCCTGCATGAGAGGGTTAAAAACCTCATAAGTACATAATAATCATATTCACCTTCAGGCAAAAAAACCTTGTAGAAAGCTTTTTTTTTTACTTATTTAACATGTGATTTACAGTATTATAGTACAATAATAACTATATTAATTTGTACAAAAAATACTGAAATAAAGCATTTTCAAAAACCTTTCAAAATGAATAAATAAAACTTGCTGTATCAGAAATCTCGAAATCTCAAAAACACAATAAGAAAAAATCCCCATTCTCACAATTTAAAAATATATTTTTATAATAGTCAATGATATAAATCCTTTCCATACGATACTAAGATATTCTTACACTTCAAAACATTCCGTTGGGCTTGAATTTATGATAACATTATATTTTTCAATGGATTCCATATTTCTTTTCAAGTTCTATTTGCATTTCAAAGTAGAACTTTTTGGTGATTTGTACAAAAGTGCAGTGACAAAATATAAATCTGAAATTTTATAAAAACAGTTTAAGGATATTTATGCTTTTTTTAAATATAATTTTCATCAAAAAAAAAAAAAAGTCATAATTGATCATATACAATTGCCATTGTAACGGGCTGATAATGAAACAATATGCTTGTTTGATTTAACTATGTAATACTGTAATTTCATTTAACAATTGCTTTATAACAATCTACAAATATACTTCGGAAAGAAAGCATGGTATTTATTATTAATATTTTTATCCTATTGATTTAAAACTATAATACATGGCACGAACACTCTAGCAGTATTGTCAGATGAATGCTACAATTTCTGTATACCATTAAGTTTATAGTATAAAATAGATTTATTTAAAAAAAAAAAAAAAGAGAAAATTAAGGTACATTAGAAAATTAAGGTACTACCAAATTTTTGTGCAACTAATATTTTATGATCAGTAATTTTGCGTAAAATTTGATATTTATTTTACATATGCACGTAACTATATGAATAGTTTAGTATAGGTGTTCCAATAATAGTTGTAGTTACCTTGCACAAAATATTTAAAGCTTTGTCAAAACATTACCTTATTTTGCCCGTTTCGCAGGTCGTATATGGGTCGTTCAATGTAGAAGAAAAGCATCTCTATGTAAATGATTTTTGAAACAACGAGCTTTTCGCAAATTTGTGTGTAGGAAAAAAATTCAAGATTCGGTAAGTGTTATCTAGTTTTCTTGTTTAATGCAAATCCGAGTTATGAGAATTTCTGAATTACAAAAAAATTAATTTGAAGTAACTTATACCTTATTTAGTAATTTATACTTTTATTTGAAGCAATTTATAGTTACTTCATTCTTATAATAATTATTTAGAATTTTTATTTAATAATACTTTTCTTTCCTTCAATAAAAAAAAAAAAAAGAATATACGTAAATTAGACAATAAGCATTTTCTTCTAATATGGAATATTTTTGTCTTTATGAAGGGAAATTGATCGACAGCACTATAATGAAATTAATTTTTAATCATAGAAATTCCATGTAAATAGTGTAAGCGTTACATGATCCGAATTGTACATAAATTTGAACGCAAACCTCAAGTTATGTGGATTTGATATTTCTATGTATGCTGAGGTAAATGCTAAGTGCACTGCGTTAAGGTTATTCTAAAATTTACAGTAAAAATTCATCTTATTGATCTCTTTATGACAAATTGTTATTGCTTTACATACTTGCAGGCCAAATTACTTGAAATTCTGAACATTGACTGTACCTTTAGAAACTTGGCACTATGCTTTTTAGCTACTCTTTACTCTCTTAAAACATAACATAAATTTCTTCTTAAAACTTATGTAAAAGAATTTCATTTACGAATTAGAAAATATAGAATTATGAGTTACATTTAGTATTATTATGCACAAAATTCCAATCAATAATTCGCTTTTGAATCAGTTGTGCCGATGTATAAATTTCTCTAAAATTGAAGTGTGTGTGAATGCGTCTCGAGTCATGAGATTTTTTTTTAAATAACATATAAAGTGTTAAATTTGTAAAGGAAATATAGGTCTTATTTGTTATTTAAAGAAGCTACATACTTATAAATGAAACAAATTAGTATATTTCAAATATAGATATAATCACGCGAACAGGAAGTTTTAAAAAGAATAATAATATTTTAATTATAAAAAAACACTAAATGTTATATTTGAGATAAAAATATAATCTGGCGTGTCACTCACACGACTTTCACTTGTAAGGTAAAATAGGTTGAGTCAATTGCAGGTCACCGCAGGTAACCGGTATGGAGAGTGAAACCGTAGCGTAGCGCCGGAGTTTAGACAAAAGGATGTCACCAGTGGTAAAAAGTTGAAGTAAATCGGAGGTCAAAACGCGAAGACTGGACCCAGCACAGAGTGACGTAATAGGTTGGAGTTGGGATGAGCTTACACTGCCATGGAGCCACTTAAAGGAAAGTAGGACTTGCGCAGTTTGTAGTGAGGGAAGAGAGTGTGTTGGTGGTGTAGTATATAGCAGAGGATTGTTACGAGATAGAGTACTGATCGAATCTAGTGATTGTCAAAGTATTACCATTCTAGTGTGGAATAAGTAGTGGAAGGTAGAGAATTTCTCTTCGTTGACGAGACTTTGAATCTAATGCGTCTTTTGAGAACTAAGCAGACAGCTTTTCGCCGGACCTAGTTAATCCCCAATGGTGAGATTAATCTTTATATTTATGTATTTTGTTTTTATTTATTTATTAAGTACTGAGTTTTTCCACGAGCAAATCCTCCCAAAATTTCGAGTCGATATATCCTTTATATTTATTTATATAAAGAGTCTCTTGAAAGCATTTATTAAATTAAGTACTAGTCGAAATGGGGTCTGAAGCGGCCGAGGCAAGCGCGTAGACATTACACACTTAACCTGCATTTTAATACTATAAATACAGGTTGCATTATGTCTTAAGATAAACAGCGTAAGAAAAAAAAGTTCATTTTTTTTATAATCTAAAATACGTTTAGCAGCAGTTTTATTTGACATATAAGTCACTGTGAAGGGGGCAATCGCCTCCATCAACCGACCTTTCAAACATATTGCCTACAATTACTTAAAAAAAATCAAAGCACTTATTAATTTGCCATCAAACTTGATCAAATTTGAAAGTGGCAACCTAATATGGAGTTCAAAATACCAAATTTGAATTTTCTACAGTTACTGTTTTTAAGTTATGTTCATAATCATGAAAAACGGCAGTTTTTCTAGTGACGCAAGCGCAAAAACAAACGAACGCCACGACACTCAGCGGAAACGGAAAAACGAACGAAAACTGCGACACTTATATATACAAGAATTTTAAGATCAAACAAACCGCTGAAAGCCGACACTTAATATCTCAGGAAATATAGGAGGTTATTTTCTGATATTTTCAAAATAGACTTTCACCTTCTGTCTGATCCTACCCTGAAATCGCTACATTTCTGCGTGCAATATTTTTCGAGATATGAATTGGCTCATTTAAGTTATAAATGGACGGACTAATGTGTAAAAATTTTTTCTCGAATATGGCTCGAGCGAATTTAGTTAAATTTATATATGATATTAATCGCTTTTATCTGATGTGCCTGACATCTCCCTTTTCCCTAGGAAAACTCTTGTTTTTTTCATAACTCAGTTTAAAAATCGAACTATTTTTTACTCCGAAAATACCGTGATGCGGCAGTTTCGCGGACGAATTTCTCCTCTTCCATCTGAAATACTGAATATCAAATAATCGTTTTGGCTCCATCTATCGGAAAACGTCAAAAATAAACACAAAAAATAAAAAATAAAATATTTTTCTTTTTTTAATATATATATTAAATGAGTTATTTATTTAGGTACTTGTATTTTATATGACATTTGTTTATCAAAAATATTCTTTGTATTTACATTGTTTTCATGCTGATACGTTGTTAACTTTCAAAATTGGTTCTATTTTAAAAGGTGATTGCAACAACAAAAAATTTTTCCTTTATTTTCATAAAAATGACAAATAATATGATAATCATATGCAAATATTTGTAATTTTTTCAAAATTAGGTGATAAATCACTTAAACTACGGATTGAAAAAATTCTTAAAACAGAATTTGAAAATAATTAATTTGCTCATTAAGTTTCTAGTATATATAATATATAAATTACAAAATGTTAAGCTATAATAAAATTTTGAATAGATTAAGATTTTTTTAAATTAAACTCATAACAAACTATACTACTTAAATATTTACCAGTATAAAATTTTCACCTTTTAAAGATTTTTCTATTATTATTTATTTTTCTCTTTTAAATCAAATCTATACCTAAAAAATTTTAATAAGAAATAAATATAAATAAGAAATTTTTGTCATTTTTAAAATGTACTATATTATGCCTTTGTAATGTTGCATGTGTCCATCTTTTTTATCACTTTTTATAAAATTTTAAAATTTTATTTAGTTTGTTATTTTGTTCGAGTATGACCTATAAAACAACACTTTTAATACAGTGTTATAACTCATTACCATGCTCCTTTAATTTTACGTTTTGATCATTAACCCCTAAAAAGTAATGATATCAATACAAAAAACCCTTAACGGGTTAAAAGTTTGTGACGCAGCACTGTACTTTATGGCTATAAGAATTAGAAATACGGGTCTTAAAAATAATGATATCAAATTTTCAGTGACGCTTTGATATTAATTAAATTATACATAGATTTTCTTATTTGAATTTGCTTTTTCCTTTTATTTATATTTACAGTGTAAACGTTATTTTCAACATAAAATAATATATAGCATTTACTCATTGATACCTTTCCATTCACATCTCTTATACTATGAAAGCATGTGTTTTAAAAGAAATTATATGAAATTCCAGTAACGCAGTGATGTTACATTAAGTGGTTTGTTTTTAAATTTCTCTGCAATTATTTTGTTTTGCATATTAAAGTATATGTGCCCATTGAAATATTGCTTTTAATTTTCAAATACGCTGTCAAATATATCACTTTCATTAAGCTTATATTATGTACTGAAATATATTTATTTCAATGAATTATTCTATATTTTGCGTCACGCCATCCAAAACTGAAAAAAAATTCCCAATTTTTTTCTTTGCAACGCAATATCTATTTGCATGCATTTTCAATTTATTTGGATAAAATGACACAAAGTAAACATTTCCATATATTTTACTTACAGTTTTGGATGGCGTGACGCAAAATATAGAATAATTCATTGAAATAAATATATTTCAGTACATAATATAAGCTTAATGAAAGTGATATATTTGACAGCGTATTTGAAAATTAAAAGCAATATTTCAATGGGCACATATACTTTAATATGCAAAACAAAATAATTGCAGTGAAATTTAAAAACAAATCATTTAATGTAACATCACTGCGTTACTGGAATTTCATATAATTTCTTTTAAAACACATGCTTACATAGTATAAGAGATGTGAATGGAAAGGTGTCAATGAGTAAATGCTATATATTATTTTATGTTGAAAATAGCGTTTACACTGTAAAAATAAATAAAAGGAAAAAGCAAATTCAAATAAGAAAATCTATGTATAATTTAATTAATATCAAAGCGTCACTGAAAATTTGATATCATTATTTTTAAGACCCGTATTTCTAATTCTTATAGCCATAAAGTACAGTGCTGCGTCACAAACTTTTAACCCGTTAAGGGTTTTTTGTATTGATATATCTATACAGAGCAACCGCTAAGAATTGGGTTTCCAGAATCAGGTTACCTCAAAATGTGATTTTATACAAAAAAAAAAAAAAAAGAGTTGAAAATTAAAAAAATTACTTAGTTTACAGTATACGTATGAAAAATTAATTTTGCTTCCTGAGCATCGACATAGTAAAATCTTGTAAGGAACGCCCATCAATTACATTCAATAGAAAATAACGTTTAGCTTAATTTTCTGTAGCCCTGTATATTTTCTACGATAAATATACGCTATAAACAACAGTGAGTACTTAAATTTAGTCTTACTTGAAAAACATCTACCAGGAAAGGAATTACAATTCCAGCAATTTACAAGTATAGCCGCAAGATGTCCAAATACTTTGAGTAGCACTGTAAATGAATTTTCATTCCCAAACAACAATCTTCACAAAACATGATTTTATGCATACAATAAATTTTGTTCATTGTATTTATATCAGTGTATAGATGTTGCACTGTATTTACCAGAAGTTTCTACATAGTCATAATGTATTTGAATTTTCTTGGATGTCCCGTACACGACCCATTTGCTTGATCTAAACGAAAAGTTCAGTGTAGCATCCATATATGATACACATTTAGTATACCTACTGTGGAATTTCTTCTATTGTTGGTTTTTGAGATATGCTGATAATAGCACAGACACACACATAAACACACAGAGACAGACACACACACACACACACACAGAGAGAGAACAATCGCTAAAAATATGATTCTTGGATTCAGGTAACCTTAAAACATGTAACAAAAATTTAATTTCGAAAATTTGACTCAAAAAACCATATTTCCTCTACCATATATATGGTATGGGTATGAGAAAGTAAATAATCTAATGTGTCACACACGACTTTCTCTAACCCTGAAATTTAACACTATAAATATAGATTGGAATTAAGGGGTAAGATAACTTGTACTGTTTTGTAAACGTATGTTAAAACAATTCAAATTAAGCTTAGGAACAGGTTTATTTGACAAATAATTATGGGTGAAAGAGGGCTACAGCCTCCCTCAAAGCCCTCTTCATTACTGTACCTACGTTTTTTATAGAATTCAAATCTGTTATAAAATTCAAAAGTTTGTTTAAAATTATTGAGAGAACTTTCACACCAACATTCCTTGAAGCTTATCAATCTTGATCAAACTTTTCTAGTGACAAACACATTAACTTCAAAATACAACATTTTGATTGCCTGAAATTTTTTGTTTTTAAATTACTCTAACATACAGACATAGAAATCAAACGATAAAAACTTGACTTCGGTATTCAGGAAGCCTCAAAACGTCTAAAAATCCAAAAATCCGAGTGATAAATATTTAGCTTTAAAAAATATATTATTTACCATATGGCTATGAGGAAGTAATTTCAATTCCTGAACAGATTTCCCGGACATGGTAAAGCCCTGAAAGCACCTTCACTAACAATAAAAATGAATGTTATGGCTTAAATATTGGCAGCCCTGTATATCCTATAGAAGTTATGTACACATCATATGGTGGGCATAAATAAATTCCTAAAATCATAACACAGGGCACAACCTGAAGTACACTCCCATCAATTTTCATGTATGGTCGCACTATAATCCAGTTCTTTTGTGTAACCCTGTAAACGAACAGAGAATGATTTAGAGGAGTAGTCCTCATTTGGAGGACTAGTCCAGATGAGGATTAGTCCAAAGGCTTGGAGGGGTGCCAAGTTAACCGTTAGATTGTTATTTAGTAAACATCCAGCCATTAGGTGTTCCCTTATCGCGTATTTTCTCCAAACAACAAGGTTTATCATCCCCATTTTAACAGTGGACTCGTTGAGTTCACACTTGCTCAGCGGCTCCCACAGTCTCAAGAACTGTGCTTATAAAATACCTGCATTTTCCCCATAGATGTAATGTATATCAATCCTCTTGAGTGTACGCGAACAATTTGTTTGTTCTCAAGAAAAAACAAGAAAGAAAAATCATCCAGTACGCATTGATTAGTAACACTTTCCAACTGAACGCAATTATTGTATCGAATAACTGTTAATATTCCTTGCCTACGTTATAACACAACAGACAGAAGGACTGAAAATCATACAGATAGAATAATTGATTTTAAAATTACTCTTAGGCATTTTGGAAAGTGTTAAAAAGGCTTAACGCAAAAGAGATTATAATTACAGATTTTAAACTCTCTGAATATTTACTGTAGCCCTGTAAATCTGAAAGTTAATCATATCATATTCTATACAAACAATACTTTAGAATATTAATAATACATGTCAATGTTTTTAAGATTTTTGTAGTAGAAAGTTTGTGAGGTCTAGCAAAGTGCTACGATTAAAACTCGCAATTTGCGGGTAAAACGTGAATGTGCTGTTTTAGGATTCAAGTCGACTAGTAGAGTTAGTTCTTATGTCAAACTAAATTGTAAATTGAAATATGCTAATATTTTGGAAACTGAATAGTATAAAAGTAGAAGGAAGATTGTTTCGAGGAGTCAGTTGAGAGTTGGTAAGAGTGTTAGTCGGAAGGCGAGTGAGCTGAAGGATGGTAGTTAGAAAGTTAGTGGGAAGGAAAATATGAGAGTTGAAGGAGTTAGTTGTTAGCGACTTAGGGTAGGAGAGAGTAAGCCCAGTAGCATTGTAGCGTCAGGGAATCTTCCTACATGCGAAAGATTACTTGGCCTTAGAAGCTAATTTAAATAAAAGTAGTTGAGATCATTTGCGAGTAATTAAGTAAAGTAACGGTGGTTATTTATTGATGTCAAAGCATTTAAGAGGGCTGCCCATTTAAACGTATTAAATCCAATCAAAGTCCAGCGTCCCCCTTCTTATTTAAGCTCAATTAAAGCTCCATTGATTTTACAAATCTGACTCTGTCATTTCTTCATAGACTTAAGTATTTAAGTTTACAGCTTCAAGTCAATCTAAAGTTAAATAAGTAAGTTTGCAGCATTCAACCTTAATTCAACTTCAAGTTAAAGTAAAGTTAAATTGATATGGCGAAGTTAAATTCTCTACACTGGCGCCCAAATAAAGTCGAATCCCCCCCCCGAGCAAATATTTTTTGACGGCACTAATAGTGTGCTGCAATTTTTTGAGCAGCTTGAATATTTTTTTAACTTTTATACCATTGATCGATCCAAAAAATATGGCTGGTTAGCATATTCATTAGAAGGAGAACCACGACAGTGGCATAGATTAATCGCCTGCCATTCCCTTGGGACAAATCCAACTTATGAGGATTTAAAAAGGCGGATCATCGACCTTTTTGCCACTCGGGATGATAGAAAAAGATTAGAGCATGACCGCTCCCTCCCCCTCACGAACGTCAGTGGGAAGCAATAGTAAACTCAGTGGAAAAACCACACAAAGTTATTAAGTCACAGTCTATTAGTGTAAACCAACCTAAAACTGACGATGAAAACGGTATTTCTGGTGACAAAAGTCAAATAAAAGTTAATGAAAACGTGCAAACTACGCCTTTAACCAGCACTACAGACAAATCGACCTCTGTTTTTCAGCCTTTGGCTATGGATGACAAAACCTCTAGCGTAGAGACGGCGGTTGAAAAGGAAAATACGATTGAACCAAATTCTGTAAATGAATCCCTTGCTTTAAGTGAAACGAATGATCAGTTAAATTCTACTGTTAAAGCCTCATATATTCATCATTCGCATTTAAAAGGCTGAACCGGCTCAAGCCGAAATATCAAACGTAACTGAAGCTCGGGTAACAGAGATTGTAAAGGAAATTAAAATAACTGCGGCCGCTGAAGCCGTTAAACGGACCGACAGTGACAAATTAATAAATGTTGCAGCTCACTTTCCTAGTGATTTAAATTCACCTTCTGATAAATTAAGTTCCAAAACAGTCAAGTCGACGAACTCTTTTATTTTCTCAAAAACTGGGGTAAAAGAAAGTGAAAGTGTAAAGTCGGTAAATGATACGGTTAATCTTCGTAACCCACCTTTAGATAGCAGTCTTAAATATATACAGCCGACACAGTCAAATATTTTCAATGAGAAATTGCACTTAAATTGTCAAAATGACATGCCGCTTAAAGTGAACGAAAAAGATGTTATTTTGAAAAAGGTAATTTCAAAAGGCCATGTAACCTATTGTGAAGTTTCTAGGAAGTCTAGCAGCCCTGAATTCAAAAGCACGGAGCGAACGCAGTCCTCTGTGATAACTATGGGCAGTGACAAGGTGACGGGCCCGAAACACCCTCACCACAAGAACCAGATTCAGAGTTTAAAACCTCCTCCGAACAGTGAAAATGCTCTGGGTGTGAAACCCCCTCCTGAGAGTGACCAGGCACCATGTTCGAACCCTCCTCAGGACACCAGCGATCCTGCAACGTCTCACCTAAATCTGCAAGCCACCAACGCTGCAACTCTACAGACCAGTCTGACCTGCATCTCTTATTTTGCACCTATAAAGGAATCAATCTGTCAGGTGCTATGGTTTTATATTTTTTCCATTGTAAACTGTAGTTCTATCACAACAGTTATGAAATTTTCGACATGTAGAACTTTCTTCTGGACTTTCAACCATGAGCTCCAAGCCATGAACTTTTAAAATTTAAAAATGCAAAATTTAAACGTATAGCATGAACTTTCATCTCTCGAAATTTCATGTACTGTTTACATGTCATAAATTTTTTTCTGTATATAATATATGCATGTATGTACGTTAATGTTTTTTTTTTTATTCCTAGCCAACACCAGCAGTTCTTGGTAAAAAACCTTTTTGAACATTTTTATATAAAATTTCCCCCCTTTCGTTTTGTGACTGATCTATATCTCTGTACTTAAATGTTTTCAGTTTTAGCCATCACCTGCAGCAATTCGTACGATAAATTTTCTTACCTTTGTATATAAATTTTCTCTCTAAGTTTTTACATGATCAATATGTATATACTCTACTACTTTTCTATTTTCTAGCCAACAACGGAGTCTTGAAAACTTTTTTGAATAACTTTGTATATATATCTATTCATTATATATATTTTTCTAAATGTCGTAAATTGTATAAAATAAACTTTTATAAGTGTATAACCATTTTTCTTTATAGTTTTGTAAATGTAATGTAAAATGTATGTACGTAAATCTTTTTTATTTCTCAGCGATCAACTGCAGTTTTGAAAATTTTGTATCCTTAAATATGTTTTCTAAATGTTGTATAAAGTGTATCAAATGAATTTTCTTGTTGTAAACTTTTGAATTTTTTACTAAAAGTTTTTATGTATATCTATTAGTATGGGGTAAAAAGAGAATTTTTTTAAAAGCTATTTTGCATGTAAATTCGCGTTTAACGACTAACCTTATTAATCCACTAACAATTTAGTTTTTTCCGTACGCAAATACCTAGTTGAAATATGGCTTATGTATAAAATTATGTCATTTATCTATATATAAAAGTGTAGTTCACGTCTATTTTTGATTTATACGTTTAAAAAAGTTTTAATTTTAGAAAATCTGAGATCCAGTGGCTGATCCTGACTCTTAACCCGAAGTATAGATGTTCAATCTGAAAAGCCAGCCTGATTTTTTCAATTGTTACTTTTGATGCTAAAGATGGTATTTTTGGAACTGTGCCAGTGTTTCTCTTTTCTAAAGTCAAAGGTGCTTTTCGGAACAGTGCCAACAGCAGTGGATTGACCTTTCAAGTTAACTCACAGTGGACAACTGGAAGTCTTTTTTTCTGATGCCCGTTCAAGTATTTTTCCTAGCTGGTGATCTGGGTTAAGACTAACCTGCAGATGGATAAAGATATACAAGTTTTTTGTCAATAAAGACTTTTTAATGTCACAATTTAATTTCAATAACGATCGCATTTATTTTTATTAAGCGATCCGTTTTCTACTAAAATTTATTTTAAATTAATGAAAATTTTTTCCTTTCCATTTGTTTTAAAGAAAGATTAATGTAAGCCCCGCTGTAATTACTCCTGACTTTAGATAAGTTTAAACTAAGTTAGGGCATGGAGTTTCTGCCGTCAAGCACCTCAGATGGAGCTAAATAAGAAAAGTATTTTTATCATCAATCTTTCCTGAGTGGGCAGTTTTAAGCTCGGCCTTACTTTTTCTCACGATTGGATTTTTTTAAAAACAGCCAATAGTTATTTTTGGGCAGTCTAGTCTAATTTAAGTTGCCCCCCTCTTTTTTCTTTTTCTAAAATATTATATAGTTCAATTTTAAACAGTAAGTCACTGCAGCTAACTTTTCTTTGCATAGTATTGCAATCCGCGTTTGTAATGATCGATAGACGGCGCTTTGTGAACACTGCAGTTGTTAGTAAACATAGCCACGTGTGTTCCATTAGTGTTCTTTTTGTTATTCTACTTAATATTCGTACTAAAATTTCTCCGCCATTACATTATGGAAAATTGATTGCTTTTGGAAAAAATACTTCAGTTTATTCAAAGTTCGATCGGAAGTAGATTTTTAACTGAAGTTGAACAAATATTAATTTCAAATCATCTGATTAATTCTTTACTTCCATTAGCCGAAGACAGAAATTTTAAATTTGTCATTTGGAAATAAATGGAAGCTCAATTCTGGATTTCTTGATCCTTTGGAGTTACACTGTGGCACACAAAAGTATGTGTTATCTTTTTTACCGTATTTATTCATTTTTATTCAATAAATATATGTGAAACTAAATATCGGCAAGCAATGGCGGCTGTATGGAATTCGAATTGAACCATGTTTATTGTAATTTCACCTTAGCCCACCAGAGGGCGAGCATTTCATTACAATCGCGGATAATTTAAAATTTGCACGGGTAAAAAAACGTTGGGGATTTTTTCCGCGAAATTTTTTTTTTGGGGGGGAGGAACTGTGAGGCCTAGCAAAGTGCTACGATTAAAACTCGCACTTTGCGGGTAAAACGTGAATGTGCTGTTTTAGGATTCAAGTCGACTAGTAGAGTTAGTTCTTATGTCAAACTAAATTGTAAATTGAAATATGCTAATATTTTGGAAACTGAATAGTATAAAAGTAGAAGGAAGATTGTTCCGAGGAGTCAGTTGAGAGTTGGTAAAAGTGTTAGTTGGAAGGCGAGTGAGAAAGTTAGTGGGAAGGAAAGTATGAGAGTTGAAGGAGTTAGTTGTTAGCGACTTAGGGTAGGAGAGAGTAAGTCCAGTAGCATTGTAGCGTCAGGGAATCCTCCTACATGCGAAAGATTACTTGGCCTTAGAAGCTAATTTAAATAAAAGTAGTTGAGATCATTTGCGAGTAATTAAGTAAAGTAACGGAGGTTATTTATTGATGTCAAAGCATTTAAGAGGGCTGCCCATTTAAACGTATTAAATCCAATCAAAGTCCAGCGTCCCCCTTCTTATTTAAGCTCAATTAAATCTCCATTGATTTTACAAATCTGACTCTGTCATTTCTTCATAGACTTAAGTATTTCAGTTTACAGCTTCAAGTCAATCTAAAGTTAAATAAGTAAGTTTGCAGCATTCAACCTTAGTTCAACTTCAAGTTAAAGGAAAGTTAAATTGATATGGGGAAGTTAAATTCTCTACAAGTTTTTTAAATATAACTTTTAAAAAAATTCCGTCCTGAAACGTAATACATTGGCTTTTTTTCTGTTGTTGTTGTTGTTGTCCCTGTAAAGAAACTAGTTGTAAAGGACCTATTAATGATATTTTAAGTAGGGAATGTTCCATAGGGAACATGAGTGTATCATTTAAAAAAATTCTCAAAATATTCATGGATGAAAAGAGCCGGAGACAAACAGATAGAAAAGTAGACAATCGGACAGACAGATGCACAAATTGAAATCATATTCCCACTAAAATTATAAGAAAGTGTTAAAACGCTCATGTAAAGAAAACTGCAATTCCAGCAATTTTTTATTAATACTTCTTAATGTAACTTATTATTTTTGTGTGGCCCTGTAAATCTAATGCTAACCATACTATATTACATAAAAGGCACACTGTTTTGTGCATACGAATAATATATTTCAATTGTATTAAGCTTTGTGGAAGATAAAATTATTAAAATTTTCTTTATAAAAATAACTCTCATACAACACAATGCTTTGGTGTACATTCAAGTGGCCGTGTACACAAACCAGTTAGAAATGTACTCTATATAGGAAACATCCGATAGGGAATTGAATAAATTAAAATTAAAAATTCATATTAAAATTCATATTAAAATTTCATTACAGTTTCTATATATTAAAGGTATTAAAATATGATTTATAGAAACTCCTCTCATAGAACACAATACTTTCGAATACTTTTGGGTGTCCCTGTACACAAACCAGAAGTGGTATCCATTCCATTTTCAATAGGGAACATCCGATAGTGAACTTCAATAAAATATATCGGTTTAAAAAAATTCCATAAATATTTACGGTAATTACAGCGCAGTAAAACAGACAGAGAGACAGACAGACGGACAGAAGAACAATCACACATATACACAAATTAAAATTATATTCACACGAAAAAAAAGAGAGAAAGGGTCAAAAGCGCTTAATGTAAACGAAAGTACAATTCTAGCAATTTTTTATTAATAGATCTTAATATCTATATTAATAAAATCAGACTTTTGTCTGTAAATTTATCGGAATCAAAAAAATTTGTGATATCTTCACGTTTCACACCTCATGAAAGCCGAAAATGTCTTCAGAAAATTTTGCCTGTGTGTGTGTGTGTCATCGTGTCTGTATGTCGCTTTTTTTGTCCGGGCATCACTTGAGAACGGCTGGTCGGAATTCAACGGCGCTTGGCAGGAATTTAGGTCTTCACCCAACTTAAAATTATATCTATCAACTTTTCAGAAATTCTCCCCCGTTCCCCCCTGGGGGTTAAAAGACTAAAACACATTTGTCCGGGCATCACTCGAGAACGGCTTGACGGAATTCAACAGCGCTTGGCAGAAACTTAGGTCTTCACCCAATTTAAAATTTTATCTATAGAAATTTTCAAAATTATAATTAGTGTTTAAATTGTGGGTAAAAAACGCTTGCGCGTGAGCCATAAATATTTTTTCACTAAAACGCTTTGAATGGTAAAATAAAATATTAAAATAAATTTTCAAGTTAAAGACTTTTTTATTCGCGTGATTCACACTGCAAATTATGTTGCTATCTAAATTCCATACTTTAGATAATTTTAAAAAATCTAATTGTCGTATCGAAAAACTGTTTGCATCCCTAGATTCAGAAAAATCGCCCCTCTCATTTGGTATCAAATTTATAAATATAGGTCTGATATTTATAATTTATTTTACCCTTTTTCCGTTTTCAACCCAGATTCAGTAGAAGGTTTTATATTTATATATACGCATTTATATATATTTTTATTTTCCAGAAATAAAATGAAATAATTTTAATTTCACGTGAATAATAATGAAAATTAAAGAGAAAAATACCTACAAAAGTTGTTTTTTTTTTTTTTTTTTTTTTTTTTAATCAGGAATTTGTATGTGGATAAATATTTTTATAGAGGTATTTGGCATTAGTTTAATATTTTTATTTGATTAAGCAGTACTTTTCTTTTCTGCAGTAAAAGAAATTTTTTTTGTTGTTATTATGTACCTCATGAGATTCTTTTATGTTCTCCCCTTAATTGTAAATTATCATAATTTGGATTTTATTAAGATTTTTTATTTTTATTTTGTAAATATCAGAAAAGAGTTTTTATTTTATTTTATTTTATTTTATTTTATTTATTTATTTTGTGTATGGAACAGCTTTAGTATCGGATCCCTTTGGCAAATTTTGAAATTCGGCACCGAAGTAGCTTGGACATTTCTCGCCAAGATCTTTAATTGCACAATTGAGATAGCCAATTCAGTTCATCGCAAAAATGGCTTAAAATATTTAAAGTCACCAAATGGGTCCCATGCTAAAGCTATGCTTTTTCTATTTATTTGTTTATAATATTTTCTATTAAATACTTCTGTGGTCACGAAATTTGGTGCGTAAATTGTTTGTATGCATCCGGCACTTATTGTAACTGGATTTCACGAAATTCGAACCCCCCCCTCCCCCTCCTTCTCGGAGTCGGAAGGCAATAAACATTGTAAAATCGTATTTTTCCGTTTGAATTCGCTCTGAATTATCGTAGAATAGCGAAAAGTGTACGCATTATGTACATTAGTGGGATTTAGCAAAACTTCGAACTCACCTGCTGAGGAAGGGGAAGTAAGAAGTGGGTAAGTTGCTGCCGAAGGCAGTGGAGACCCAGACTCCTCACGTTGCGAGCGAGAAAACCTCTACTAATCACAGTGAGAATTTAGGTTATTAATAAAGATATGGGATTTTTTGACAACTCATTTAAGTTTAATGTCCAGCGAAGCCGGCAAAGCCTGCTAGTTACTGAATATTTTTGTATCACCCTGTAAGTCTAACGGTAACAATGCTATATTCTATGCAAAGCATTCTTTTGTGCATATAAATAATATATTTCAATTTCCTAAAACTTCGTGGAAAGTAAAGTTATTAAAATTTTATTTATAGAAATATCTCACAAAAAACGCAATGCTTAGGAGTACTTTTGAGTGTCCCTGTACATAAACTAGTGGAGGTATGTAATCTATTTTATATAGTAAACATCGAATAGTGAACTTGAATAGCACATTTCAATTTCATGAAGATATTGCACAGTAAAGGTATGAAAATATTGTTTATAGAAATACCTCTGGTAGAACACAATTCTTTGAAATATTTTAGGGGGTCCCTGTGAACAAACCAGAAGAGGTATAAACTCCATTTTCAATAGAAAACATTCCATAGTGAACTTGAATAACATATATCAGTTTCAAAATATTCCATAAATATTTACGGGAGTTAGAGCGCGGGCAGACAGACGGACAGATACACAAATTGATATCATATTCACACTTAAAAAATGTTAGGAAGTTTTTAAAACGCTTAATGTAAACGAAAGTAGAATTCTAGCTAATTTTTAGTAATAGCTCTTAGTATAACAGAATATTTTTGTGTCACCCTGTAAAACTATTGCTAATCATGCTATATTCTATGTAAATCATTCTTTTGTGCATTTAAATCACATATTTCAATTTCCTAAAACTTCGTGGAAAGTAAAGTTATTAAAATTTGATTTATAGAAATATCTCTCATAGAACGCAATGCTTTAGAATATTTTTGAGTGTCCTTGTATATAAAACAGAGTTGGTATTTAATCCATTTTATGCAGGAAAAATCCAATAGTGAACTTGAATAACATATTACAATTTCATTAAGATATGTGTACAGTAAAGGTATGAAAATATGATTTATAGAAATACCTCTCATAGAACACAATGCTTTGAAATACTTTCGGGTGTCCCTGTATACAAATCAGCAAAGGTATAATCTCCAATTTCAAAAGGGAACATCCGATCGTGAACATGACTAACATATATCAGTTTCAAGAAATTCCATAAATATTTACGGGAAATAGAGCGCGGAGAGCCAGACCGACGTATAGACAGACAGACAAACCGAAGTCATTAACACTTTTCAACCTTGTTGGGAAGTGTTAAAAATGATAGAAAGTGTAAAAAACGCTTAATGTAAACGAAAGTACACTTTTAGCAAATACACCGTGACCAATAAGTTCTCATACACTTTCAAATTTTTATTACAATAACGCAAAATAAATCATACAAAAACTTTTTGCATCAAATTAAAGTAGCAATCATTGAGTATCTTTACAATAAATCCTTTGGAATAATTCCGACTTTTAGTTTCTTAACGAGCTTAAGTCTTTTTTGAAATCGATCACATGCGGCACGCACGGCTTCCATTGACATTTCCTACCATATCTTTTGAATTACATTTTAAAATTTGCTCAAATCAGTGATTTTATAGTTATTCAGTTGGGAGAGCATATATGACCACGCAAAATTATGAAGGGGGTTCATATCGGGGGAGTTGGGGAGCCATTCGCTCTTTGGCAAAATGTCAGCTAAATTTTGACTGCACCGCTCCTGAACCACACGTGCGGTATGAGAAGGGGTACCATCTTGTTCGAAGCAGAAATATTCCGCCCCATACATTTTCTGGACATTTGGTAAAACGTTTTCCAAAACCTCAGTTTTATAATATTAGGCATTGATTTTTAACCCTTTATCAACGAAGACTAACGGGAGTTTTCCTCTTTTGGAAATAGCGGCACAAACCATCAGAGACGAAGCATTTTGATAAAGCGGAACGTAATGTTGGCTCTCAGGGATGTTATCAATAGAAACTGACCATACTCTGTCATTTTTGGGGTTGAGACTTTGCTGTAAACTGAATAGTTTCCCGTCTGGAAAGACAAATTCATCCCCAGCGTGCCAAGCAAGAATTTCTTCCACCCTTTGCTTCCATTTCATCTTAGCAGACTCTAAAACTCCGTGAATTTTAAGTTTTCTATAAACCTTGCACCCAAGATCCTTTTTCAGAATGTTTAGCATTGAATCATTCGATATTTTGATCTCTCGTGCTAATTTTCTTGCAGATCTTTGTCTGTTTCGTCGTATCCTTTCCCTGACCCTTTTCGCAGCCTCTTTTGTCCGAACGGACCTCGGCCTGCCAGATCTTTTTCTGTCATCGACACAGAACGTCTTATTATACCTTCTGATAGTTCTGTAAATGAAATATCTCTTCACCCCCAGGACTTTGAAGTCTCTGAAAATTTCACCGGCTGCTCTTCTTTGACGAATTTATTTATCACAATATCTTCATTCTACCTAATTAAAGAAAAATTATAATTACTACGACATATACACTTGCAATAGCTTTATAACTTACACTAAATTGCCTGCAAAATATTTGGGACTACAGCAACACATATGTACAACTTTTTAACGTGCTTCAAAAGTTGTATGAGAACTTATTGGTCACGGTGTATTTATTAATAGCTCTTTATATAACTGAATATTTTCATGTCACCCTGTAAATCTAATGCTAATCATGCTATATTCTATGCAAATCATTTTCTTTTGTGCTTATAAATAACACATTTCAATTTCATAACTCTCGTGCAAAGTAAAGTTATTAAAATTTACTTTATGGAAATATCTCTCATAAAACGCAATGCTTTGGAATACTTTTATGTGTCCCTGTACGCAAATCAGTGGTATTTACTCCATCTTATACAGGAAGCATCCGATAGTGAACTTGAATAACATATTTCAATTTCATTAAGATTTTTGTACAGTAAGGGTATGAAAATATTATTTCTAGAAATGCCTGTCATAGAACACAATGCTTTGAAATATTTTCGAGGGTCCCTGTACACAAACCAGTAGAGGTAAAAACTCCATTTTCAATAGGGAACATCCGATAGTGAACTTAAATAACATATATCAGTTTCAAGAAATTCCATAAATATCTACAGGAGTTAGAGCGCGGACAGACAGACAGACAGACAGACAAACCCATGTCATAAACACTTTTCAACCTTGTTGGAAAATTTAAAAAAAGTTTAATGTAGCATAAATTTATGATACACCTTTGGTATGCCAAGTTTGGACTTTCTGCTATTATTTCTTCTTGAGATATGCTGATAACAGACATACAGACCAACCGCTGAAATTATGATTTTTAGATTCAGAGGACCTCAAAATGTGTAAATATAACAAGAACTCGATTTCAAAAATTTCCCCCAAAAGCAATACGTTCTCTAAGATTTGTAAGAGAACGTAAAAATAGGATTAGGGCAAATATTTTTATAAAAATGTTTGTAAATTCATTTTAACTCACTGAATAGAATATTTTTTCATAAGGCGGAAAATATTTTAATGAAAATGATAATATGATAATTTGCACATTCCAGCTGTTTTAAAATACTTAGCTAACGAAAAAGAAAATATGCCAATTAATAAAATTTAAAATCATAACGCTGTTTCTATATACTCTACGTGCTAAAATGCACGTTTAAATAATTTATTTTTCTACTTAATAAAACCTATCTAAAACGCAAAATTTATTTAAGACTCATTTATTATTTCTCCGAATTAAAAGCTTTTTCACCGTGATAATCTGAGTTAAAATAGACTACAAAAACAAATATTTGCTTTTTTATCTTCATTTCTTGTAATAAAGTAAACATTTTGTGTTTGTGGATGCAATTAAATTTGATAGTTTAGTTAATGCATTACATGGAAATAAAGATTTCCGTTTATTGCAAGTAATAAATGTTCGAACTGAAGATTCTGTAAAGGAAAAAAAGTAATTACCTGTTGTATAGATTTTGCTGAAAAAAATACGATTTGATAACTGGGTAATTTAATTATATATATACATACAACATTTCAATAATTAGCAAAAAATTATATCAATTTTTAAAACATTTATCGTTTAATGCGTCTAATGCAGACTTAATTGAAAAAACATAAATTATTTATAATAATAATGCAATTTATTATTCTTTATACTTAATTATGGAATAATGTCTAAAATAATTTTTTTTATTGATTTATAGCAGAAATAATCGGGTATGCCACTTACACGACTTTCTATTACCCTGTATTAATATACTATAAATATAAATTGCATATTAAGTCTTAAGAACAATAGCGTGAGTTAATAAAGTTCAATGATCTTTTAAAATAATCTAAAATAGGTTCAGGAACAGTCTTTTTTTGACATGTAATTCTGTGTTAGGAGGGACACCGCCCTCCTCAACTCCCCGTTCAGTTATAGTGCAGACATTTAAAAGAAAAAAATCAAAGTTGCCTTCAAACTGAAGGGACAACCTATTACAGACTTCAAAACACCAAATTTGAATTTGCTGTAGCGATTTGTTTATAAATTATGCTGATAACAGGTATGCACACAGGCCAACCTCTTAAAACTGGACTTTAGTATTCAAGGCACCTAAAAACGTGATTTTCTGCAACAATCCACATAAGAAATTTCAAATATACTTTGATTAGGGTATACGTATGGGAAATTAATTTTACTTCCTGAGTAGTGTTTGTCGACATAATAAAATTTATTTAAACTTTAAAACTTTTTTAGTTGTTTTTGCCTCCAAGGCAGTAACACGTGTTTTTTCCACCTGATGAAGAAAGTCCACGTTCTTTCAAAACCGGTTGTGCTGTCTTTAATTTTTTGGTGTGTGAAGAAGTTTTATAATTTAAATATTGAGTATACAGCAGATTTTTATTTAGTTTTATAATAAAATGTAACAAAGAACTTTCATTAATTACATAAAATAGAAAAAAAAAAGTTTAACTTAATTTTGCGTAGCCCTGTATATTGCCTATAATCAATATGCATTGAAATTAAAATTGTGTGCTTAATTTAGTCTTACTTTATAAGCATCTAACGCAAAAGAAATTACAAATTCAGCAATTTTGAATTATAACCACTATATCCAAATACTTTTGGTAGCCCTGTAAATGAATGATGAATAACTTCCGTACAACGATTGTTACAAAACATGCTTTTATGCATGTTATAAATTTCGGTGTTTTCGCTTTGTTTATTTAGCCTGTAGATGTTACACTGTACTTACCAGCAATTTCCCCATAGGTATAATGTATTTGAATCCTCTTGGATGACCCTGTACACGATCCATTTGCTTGATCTCAACGAAGAGTTTTGTGTAGCATCCCTATATGATACCCATAAGATACAAAGTTTGAACTTCCTGCCATAATTTATTTATGAGATATTCTGATAAAAGGCAGACACACAGACAGACACACACACACACACACACACACACACACACACACACACACACAGACCAACCGCTAAAAACATGATTTTTGTATTCAGGGGACGTCAAAATGCATCAAACTTAGCAAAAAACAATATCTAAAATTTGACCCAAAAACAACACGTTTTCTACTTTATTGGTAAAAAAAAGTAAAAAATAAAATATTATCTATAATTATTTTTTAGCAAATTTGTCGATCTTTATAAGTAAATTTGTGATTTATTGCATAATGCAAAAATAATGTCGTTTTACATTTAGGTCCGATTTTTTTTTTCTCTCCACTTCAAATTTATTTTATTGTGTAAAACGTAGGCGTATATTTTTATTTATTTAGTTAGTTTTGTTTGTTTTATATAGATACTATCAAACTTTGCTTCTTTGTTCCTCAATATGTTTAAAATATTAATCATAACATTTGGAAGACTTTTAAAATAAAACTACAAAATAATTTCAATAAATTCGCCTCAAAACTCGCCGCGTTTACGCATACATCGGCAACGTCTTCCTCAGCCTTGCTCGATTTAGTCAACATTCCTATTGACTGCGGGAATGCCCTGAACGGAAGAATTAATTTGAATGGGTGTCGGGTGAAAAGTGGCGATGCTATTACATGAAATGCTATTTTACAGATGATTGTATCTTAGCATCTAATAATTGTTTTACTTTTATTAATATATTAACAAGACTTAGTAAAACAATCTTTTTATCCGCCATCTTGTGATTAAATACATATATATATATATATAAGTACAGTAAATTTATATTTATATTACTATTTATTATTTTATAGAAGTATTAAAAAAACTTAATTGTTGTAAATGTTAATTAATTAAAAATTTATTCATTTATAAAAAGTAATAATAAGTTTATTCTTTTCGTTTTTACTATATAACATTTCATATTGATAAATATAATTAACTAGTGGATCTGCAGATCAGGAGCCTCAACGTCCTATTTACATCAGACATTATTCAATAGGTCATTTTTATTTATTCTTTATTATATAATCGTATATATTGATTCGATCGACTTGTTACCATAATCAGATACATTCCTGAGGGGGGCTGCCGCCCCCCTCAAACCCCGCTATGTCTCTATTTCCATATCTTATAAAGTGTTACGGAATTGTAAATAATTGCATTTATTTTTGTATCAATTCTTTCAAAGAAGTTTAGTAAAGTTAATAAAATGCTAACTTTGTGCATTTTTAGTCGTTTTAGCGTTAAAACAGCCTAATTTTCCCTTAAAAACATTTAAAAAAGCTCCAATAAGGGAAGAAATGGATTTGGCGCCAAATTTGGCGACTGTTTCCCTCCTTGGCGACTTTTTTTGGCGACCTTTGCGAGAAAATCCTTATTAGGGATATACCAAATATGGAAGCTCTAATCTCATTATGAGATACGAGAATTTTCCAGAACAGTCTGTGTTCGATAGAAAAGTATAAAAGGAGCATTTTTTCGCCAAGGCAGTCAGTCTCAGATCTGTGTCAGTTTCGTGAAATTCTTGCTTTGCTTTGAGCCTCTTTAGATGAGACTTTCTTTATGTGTTATTGCTAAATAGTTTGTACCGTTGTTTTGCTGTTAACGGCTGTTGTTTAAGCTGTGTTTACTGGTTGAATTGAAGCTGATACTTGGTTTATAGGCCTGTATTTTTCTGGAACTTCCTGTGAATACATCACTGAATTTTTGCAAGTTTTGCCTTTCATTCTCGGACAACTTACGGACCTCCAAGTACGCAACAATATGTATTCTTAATGAACGACGGTCTTGTATTATTTCCCTGAAATTCATAAATACCAAATTTCATAACTACCAAATTTCATACAAAAAAAAATTACATAGCATATCGGAAATATTTTGCGTAACCTTTAAACTAATTTCCAATTCTATGCCCACAATTATCAACAAGAAAACATGCTTTTAAAATTCTAACATAAATTCATTATATTTGATGGGGTGTAACCATGTTAAAATAAACTTTTAAGAAGTATCGACTATAGACCGTAATAGTACGAAATTATTTTATATATCCCGGAAAAGTAGCCACAGTCATTATAAACGCCAATAATAAGAATAAACTTAATTAATTATAACTCATTAATTTTTCAAACTAATTTGACATCATTCGGATGATTACAGTACATACTCGGAATTATTTTGTGTGATCCCATAAATTATTTAGTCTATACATAACCTTTTTTAAGAGTAAACATAATTTTAAGCATCTTTATAATGTATGATAATTTTATTAAGTTCAATGTAGCATAAACGCATTAAAGTGCGCTCTTAAATAAAAGTTTGTCCATAGGCTCTAATGCTACGAAATTCTTTTGCGTGTCTCTGTAAACAAACCATAAACATTTTTTACACCTGTAAAAACTATTCAGCTTACTTTGCGTTTAAAATTAATAATTGTTCCAAATTTAACATCGTTTGGATGACTACGTGACATTGTCAGAACAATTTTGTAAGGTCCTGTACATTAATTAGAAAGCTTAAGAGCACATATTTTCTTCAAACAACATAAGTTTAAACATCTTACTCACGTACGCTAGTTTAATTTTCTTGATTGCAAAGTAAAGATGTTAAAATGCGTTTAAACGCAATTCACCTCATACGCCGTAATGTGAAGTATTTTGGCGTGTCCCTGTCTACAATCCATACAATCCATAAAAAGTATAGGCCTAAAAAAATAAATAGCTATTTCTATACCGAGCCTGAATATATGTGTCAATTTGCAAATCAATCGGAGAATTTTTGCGGCCGCTATTGCGGTACATACAAATTCTTCCCATAGGCCGTAATGATAAAAAAAATTTGGCGTGTCCCTGTACACGAACTGCAAATGGAATGCACACCCAAAACTATACAGCTAATTTCGTGGGGATCATGAACAGGTGTACCAAATTTCAAGTCAATAGCGTGATTTTTGCGGCCGCTATCGCACGACAGACGGACAGACGGAACACAAAATCCTTTTGAGTCTCAACAGAGGCCCTCCACTGAAGTTTCGGTAAAAATTCGAAGTCAATAGCTTGATTTTTGCAGTGGCTATCGCGGTACATACAGATTCTTCCCATAGGCCGTAATAATAGAATGACTTTGGCGTGTCCCTGTACACGAACTACAAATGGAATACACACCTAAAACTATACAGCTAATTTCGTTGGGCTCATTAATATGTGTACCAAATTGCAAGTCAATAGCGTGATTTTTGTGGCCGCTATCGCACGACAGACAGACAGACAGACGGACAGACGGAACACAAAATCCTTTTGAGTCTCAACAGAGGCCCTCCACTGAAGTTTCGGTAAAAATTCGAAGTCAATAGCTTGATTTTTGCAGTGGCTATCGCGGTACATACAGATTCTTCCCATAGGCCGTAATAATAGAATGACTTTGGCGTGTCCCTGTACACGAACTACAAATGGAATACACACCTAAAACTATACAGCTAATTTCGTTGGGCTCATGAATATGTGTACCAAATTGCAAGTCAATAGCGTGATTTTTGTGGCCGCTATCGCACGACAGACAGACAGACAGACGGACAGACGGAACACAAAATCCTTTTGAGTCTCAACAGAGGCCCTCCACTGAAGTTTCGGTAAAAATTCGAAGTCAATAGCTTGATTTTTGCGGTGGCTATCGCGATACATACAGATTCTTCCCATAGGCCGTAATAATAGAATGACTTTGGCTTGTCCCTGTACACGAACTACAAATGGAATACACACCTAAAACTATACAGCTAATTTCGTTGGGCTCATGAATATGTGTACCAAATTGCAAGTCAATAGCGTGATTTTTGTGGCCGCTATCGCGATACATACAAATTCCTCCCATAAGCCGTAATGATAAGAAAAACTTTGGCGTGTCCCTGTACACGAACTACAAATGGAATACACACCTAAAACTATACAGCTAATCCCGTTGGGCTCATGAATATGTGTACCAAATTGCAAGTCAATAGCGTGATTTTTGTGGCCGCTATTGCGATACATACAAATTCCTCCCTTAGGCAGTAATGATAAGAAAAACTTTGGCGTGTCCCTGTATACGAACTACAAATGGAATACATACCAAAAACTATGCAGCTAATTTTGTGGGGATCATGAACATGTGTACCAAATTTCAAGTCAATAGCGTGATATTTGCGGCCGCTATCACACGACAGACAGACAGACAGACGGACAGACGGAACACAAAATCCTGTTGAGTCTCAACAGAGGCCTTCCACTGACGTTTCTGCAAAAATTGAAAGTCAATAGCTTGATTTTTGCGGTGGCTATCGCGGTACATACAGATTCTTCCCATAGGCCGTAATGATAGAATGACTTTGGCATGTCCCTGTACACGAACTACAAATGGAATACACACCTAAAACTATACAGCTAATTTTGTTGGGCTCATGAATATGTGTACCAAATTGCAATTCAATAGCGTGATTTTTGTGGCCGCTATCGCAATACATACAAATTCCTCCCTTGGGCCGTAATGATAAGAAAAACTTTGGCGTGTCCCTGTATACGAACTACAAATGGAATATATACCAAAAACTATACAGCTGATTTCGTGGAGCTCATGAACATGTGTACCAAATTGCAAGTCAATAGCGCTATTTTTGCGGCCTCTACCGCGATACATACAAATTCCTCCCATAAGCCGTAATGATAAGAAAAACTTTGGCGTGTCCCTGTATACGAACTACAAATGGAATACATACCAAAAACTATACAGCTAATTTCGTGGGGCTCATGAACATGTGTACCAAATTTCAAGTCAATAGCGCTTTTTTTGCGGCCGCTATCGCGATACGTACAAATTCCTCCCATAGGCCGTAATGATAAGAAAAACTTTGGCGTGTCCCTGTACACGAACTACAAATGGAATACATACCAAAAACTATACAGCTAATTTCGTGGGGCTCATGAACATGTGTACCAAATTTCAAGTCAATAGTGCTAATTTTGCGGCCGCTATCGCGCGACAGACAGACAGACAGACAGACAGACAGACACAGCCCAAAACCGTTTTGAGTCTCAATGTAGGGCCTCCACTGACGTTTCGGCAATAAATAAAAAAAAATTCCGTTTCAAAAACATTTTAATGTCGCGACATAAACAGCTGTTTTTACTGGCAAGTATAAAAATGAAATAGGCTTTTTTTTTTTTTTTTTTTTTAAATCTTAAAATATGTAACGGTCTCATTGATTTATAAATTATACATTCTATTGAAAAAAAAAAAAAAGTTTAAACATACTGGCTTAGAAAAGTCTGAAAATGTATTCCATTTTAATATTTTGTTTTATATAAACAATATTAATCATGACTGACACACAAAAAATAATAATAATTATAATTATAATAGTAAATAAATAAATAAATAAATAAATAAAATAAAATAAAATAAAATAAATAAATTCTGTCTATAACAGAACTGAATCCAGTATGCTGTTACCAAAATTTTGATTACCTTTAAAACTGCTTCACTGATATAGTCGCCTTTAATGTCTGATCAACGATAAATCTGGACGCAGGAATAGAGTAAAGTCTCATTTCAGATAAATCACAATCCTGTTTACAACATCAGGATCGCCTATCCGTATTTAACATCTTTGTGAATAATGTGCATTGTCAGCTGGGAAAGGACATCGTGACACTATCCATCAATTTGAATGATGGTATGGGGTCGGTGCACGTCTCGATTACTTCTTGTTCGCTTTCCCGGCGCTCTGAATAGCGGCCATTAAATTTCTGGTGAGTTAAAGCTCGCCCATCTGTTCTATATTCACGGCCTCCGTAGCGCAATATTTAAGCAGCATAATGCACGACCGCAAGTTGTCTGTATTGTATGGACCTTCCTTGATACAAAATGCGTTCAACCGTTGCTACGGCTAGCGTGTTCTCCTGATCTCGCACCAATGAAAATGACTGTTTCAGCGTTGAAAAGCGGGTGGCCCACCACCACTCACCAGCAACTACGGTCTATGAACTGTGGCATCCCGCTGAAGCTTCATGAAGAGCTGTACCCGAATATGTCATCCATTTGCTGTTCGATTCAATGCCTAGGCAGATAACTGTAGTTATTGCTCCTAGAAGTCGCTGCTTTTTGTACTGTTTTCTCCAGATATATTACTCAAAACTTCTTGAAAGTTTCATCTATTGTTCTTCCTTCTATAATGAATGTGCCCAATAAATATAATCCTTCTTGGTGTTGCAATTTTCACAAACATAAATGTATAATATTTTATTTTATTTATTTATTTTCATGGAAGTGTATTTTAAAATATATTTTAAAACAGCAGCTGCAAGACGATTATAAAAGTAATTTTCGGGAAATTAATTTTTTTCTGCTTTTAATGCATTTTTCATTCGATTTACTAGCCAAATTTCTGCGTAACTGTAAAGGGCCATTTATTTAAACATGCTTATATACTGACAGTTATTAAAACATAATTTAACCTTTTCGGAGACCACTTATTTCTCTTTTGATTTCTCCCAGATTTTTATATTTTATTAACAATTAAACAATAGAATTTAAGGAAATATATTTTATTTTTCCGAATTTGAATTATTGTTTATTCAGATAATATTATATTTGAATTATCATTTATTATTCAAATTTGATAGTTACTGACATACAATGTACAGAAATATACGAAATAAGAAAGTATTATGAAAATAAAAACATTGTTTTAATTATACTTGCATTAGAGTCGTTGAGCAGTACAAATGTCATATCAAAACAGGTGCCATAGCAGAACAAATCTCACACAGGCTTTCAAACTTTCAAAACAAATGTGCTGATTATATTCAGTCGATTGAAAAATAAATGGTAGAATAACACTGAATTTGGGATTAGTGTTCCCATCATTATAATAGCAAGCCAATATATTATAACGGGAAAAAAATTGCTGTTGATTGACATAAGAGAAATTTCTGAAAAGAAAATATGCATGCATTAAATTGTATATAATATCAATACATTTATATATTAAAGGATAATAGTTAACTTTACTACTTATTAAAATGTTAATATTTTATAATGATAATTTCTGAGTAACATATTGGAATTCGATTTGCTATTAAATGTCATTATACAATCAAAATAAAATTATTTTATTTTTTAATATATACTATAAGACATTTTTTTTTTTTTTTTTCAAAATTAAATAATATAAATTTAAGTACTTTCACATTTATTTTGAAAGAAAGTCGAAAAATATAATAAATTATGCCGAGTGTAAAGATTTGATAGCTAAGCAAAATGAATTATATCTTAATATTGTTTAATGAGGAGAATACTCACAAGTTTTAATGTAGTATGTTTAAAGTAAATAACAATCCTATTCCTATAAGTTTAAGATCCAAACGTGTGTAATTTTTTAAAAGAAAACTTAAAAAATAAAATAAAATAAATAAATAAATAAATAAATCCTTGCTCAGAATTTAGTGCCAGTCTAAAAATTCTTTTTTTTTTTTTTTTTTTTAAGTAAGCGCTATATCCTATCAATGAAAACTAAAACCGCAGTGAATATGATTTTATCAAGTATTTATAAATTAAATAAATAGTATTTTTTTAAATTGGTAATTTTAATTTTTTAATATTACACCATAAAATTTTTGTGCTACAATAGTTCAAGGTACTTCCTTCAAAATCATAAAATTACTAGCTTACTTTGCGCGTTTCGCAGGTCGCCATGTTTGAAATAATATTTTTTTTTATAACAATAAGTCATTTTTTCTTTTATTCTTATATTAAACAATAATTCTAATAAATAAAAATTTGAAATATTTCATTTATAAGGCATAACATTAAGCTCTTAAAAAAGAAAAAAATATCTAAGAAAAGAGCATATATTTTTTATGAAGGTGTATAAAATGTCTGTAAAGTGGAAAGGCTTTCTTATATCTATACATATACATGAAATACTACACATTCATTTATTCATTTATCAATGTGAAGTTCAAAACCCTGAAGTTCAAAACATGTCGTTTGAACAGTAAATTATTTTCTTGACTTACGGGCTCACTAGAAACGGGTTTAACGAAATTTAACTCTTAAGGGGTTGAAAATGGGAATGGAAGTTTTTTAACCTTTTCAACTTATCTCTGCAGTTATTAATTAAATATGCTTTCAATTTTCTTTGTAATTTTTCCTCATACGCAGAACGGGTAGAACTGTAGTTGTGCTGTAATTTGGTGTTGAGACTACAATTTTTTACTACTTATTGAATTGCTTGTAAGTAAAAGCCGTTCACATTTATAGTAAAGTGCAACAGGTATTTCTAATTAAAAAAAAAAAAAAAAAAAAAAAAAAAAAAACTTTTCCTATAGAATGTTTTCTGGGAAATGATGTCATTTTTAAAGATGATAGTACTTCATTTAGGAGATTCTTTTGGAAACGATGCCATTCTATCATGTTATAAAAGTTATTTTGGTTTCAGTTACATTAGGACACGATGCTATTTGGACGTATTCAAAATCAAACATTTGAATCACATGCATGAATTTTTGACTAAAGCGCAATTTCATAACTTTTGAAATCATTCCACCGCTTTTTAATTTCGAATTATTTTTTACACCTTTACTTAGGGCGAATGTATCTTTATTAGATGTAACTATCATATCGATTCAGAATTTTCAAGTTACATTAATATTGTAGAAATTCTGTATTTGTTAGTTTTTCAAGATTTTTTTTCTGCCCCCTTCTATTGCGCACGCTCTAGAAATTTGAATAACTGACAATAATTTATCCCTGGACATAAGCAGTAATGTGCAGTTTATTCCAAATAGGTTCTGTGGTTTGGGAGGAGATACACGACATATAGACATACCTTGATAATTAAGCATCTATGGCATTTTATAGTTCTAACAATAGGCTACGGTATTACTTTATATAGGGATTATAGATATTTCAAAAATATAAGAGAAAATATTATTTTCTTTTATTTCAGTTTAGCGTGACTTTTTTTTTTTTCTTCATTTTACGTAATACCCCCCCCCCCCCCGAAAAAAAAAAAAAACTAATAATAAAATAAAATAAAAAAATAAATAAAAATAAAATAAAGCAATAGTTACTGTTAAAAAATAGTGCTGGTAAAAAAGTAGGCTCCTGTGCATATTTTAGGAAATGATGTGAGATATTTTTTTAATTTTCCGTTAAATGTAAGTGCAACGTATAATTCCTTTTACGAGATTTTTACAAAAATTATGACTGGATATCCATATTTGTAGTTGAAATATCTTATTATAAAACTTATGAATATTTTCACATGAATTAATAATTTATTTAAAAAAGCTTCTGAGTACACAAAGGGAGCAATACATACTTATAGATTTTAAATTAAGTGTGGTAAATGTATACCAAAAACTGTTATTAATATATCAAAATATTTAAGTTTCTGTATCGAAAGTTCTAGGTTGGTATATCAAAAATTCAAAATCAACTATCTGGATTCTTAATAGAAAACATTTTCTTTTATAAATTGTATGAAGGAAAAATAAAGTTCTTTGCATTTATTCGATTCCAGTGAAATATTAATACTTATATCACTCAAAATGCCTGTATTCAGCAGTTAAAAACATTTTATAACGTTTAATAGAAACTAAATATCTATTGTTTGTAATTAATTTTTTCTTTTAAAATTTTTCAATTTTCATCCTTGTTTTTTTTCTTTACATTTTCCAAAAACGAATAAAATGTATTTCAAAAACATTTTTTTTTTTTTTTTTTTTTTCTTTTAGTATCTTCAAACCATTTTCTCTTTGTAGTCTTAAAATAAAACGGCGATTACATATATATATTATACATTCTGCAATGAAATGAGGAAAGCATGTTTTCTTCGGTCATGAAATGTAAAAGTATTGCTTTATTATCAAGTTATACGGTTATAAAGATCTTTGTTTTCCGAAAGAGAGGGCATTTAAAATTCGTAATCTGGAAATACATAAAATAAATATTTATAGCATATATTTTATACATAAACATACAAAGAACATAAATGTCTTATTATTTATATAAATACACGTGTTATGAATTTTATTTTACTTTATTTGTTATTGAATTTATTATTCAAGAATCACATCTCTTTTTAATAAATATTTATGTGTTTTGATAAATATAATTTTTGTAATTAATATATCTGCAAGCAAAATTCCCACAGAAGACTGAAAATCATTCACAATTAAAGTTTTACATACTTTTCATCCTAATTTTAGTAACTGCAGAATTTTGTGTGTTGTTTTCTATCAAAATACAGCTAATTACCTTTTATGATTCATAGTCAATTTCATTTTTTGAATTTATACGTTATATCAGAAAAAGCATAAACTTTAAACCTACTATTTTTAGCGATTTTTTTTTTCTCTTCGCAACAGGTACTTTTTTACATACTTGTAATTTAACATTTTGGTTTAAAGAACAAAGAACATAATTTTCATATTATTAAAATAAATACATCTGTTATGAAATAAATATATGTGTTCATTTTATTTTGTTTGTTTATTAAATTTATTTTTCCAAGAATTCAAGAACCTGTTGTGATATTTAATCTCAGAACACTTTTATTGACTTTCGTTTTTCTTGTTCCGGACTTTCTTTTTGTTTTTTGCTTCCCGCCAACTGATTGTTTGGTGCATCACGTGACGATGTGTCGCGTCTATCTACGAGTACACTGTAATACTTTTTTTTCAATCATGTAACTTTTGTTATTCGGGACTGACGTTCCATTTTCTTATTCTATTTAATCATAATATTTTTTTTGTCTAAGATGAATAAATAAAAAGGCTAAACATCTAGGCATTCTTTCATTACGCAGCAATGTGTGAATTATCCTAAATAGTAATTGATCTACATATTATGTAAGAATTTCACAGTCTAATCAACATTCATTATAGGAAAAGAAGTAGTTATTGTTTAAAAACAGAAGTCCTATAAAATATATATCCATGTATTTTCCATCTAATTTCAAGTGTACAATCTGATGATAAGTAAGGAGATTGTTCTTCATCAATGGAATATATGATTACCTGTGACAACCCAGGTAAGTCAAACTTTACTTAATTATATGACTGTTGTTTTTACAAAGAATTATTAGTAAGAATTATTAGTAAGAATTATTTGTTATAAAATATATTTAAAATAACTAATTTGAGGAAGCTGCGAATTCATGCCTTCATTTATATAATATTCTTGCAACAGATTATGAGTATGAAGTGACACTAAATCGAAAGTATTGAAAAGTAATTAGAAAGATATTTAAGTTTATCTTCTTCTTCTAGTACTTATTTTTATGAAAACTATTTAATTTTATTTTCTTCTTCAAGTACTATTTATCCAAACTGTGTTGATTTAAAATATTAAATGAATATTTACGTATTGAACAAATATTAACAAAACTATTACAAAAATTTTGTTTAAGTATGTCAGCAACAAAAGATATACAAATTGAACCGCTGAACTCCACAAATTATAATGTGTGGAAGTTTCGTATTGAAATGTACTTGCAAAAAGAGGATCTTTTTACAGTCATTACTTACGATCCTCCCAACCCAATAACCGATCAGTGGCGTTCAAAAAATAGAAAAGCCAGAGCTATTATCAATTTACTTATTGATAATGAACAAATCGTTTACGTTATGAATCTAGATACAGCACGAGAGTGCTGGAATGCTCTGCGCCAAGTCCACGAAAGATCATCGCTTACAAGTAAGCTTTTCTTACTTAGGAAACTTTATTCCATAAAATTAATCGAAGGTGGTGATGTTAACCAACATATAGCTGATATATATAAAACACGCGACAGACTCACCGCCATAGGTGAAGTCATAGATGAATCGCACCTAGCTGCATTAATGCTATGCTCACTCCCTTCTTCGTATGACGTTCTCATAACAAGTCTCGAATCGAGAAACGAAGCGCAATTGACACCTGAATATATACGAAACAAATTGGCTGATGAATATGCCAAAAGGCTAGAAAACAAAACTGTCCATAACTCAGCGTTAAAAGTCCAATACCATAACAAATCGGAGAAATTCTGCAAATACTGTAAGAAAAGTAACCACAATATTGAAGAATGTTATAAGTTAAAAAATAAAAATAATTCTGCTGTTAAAAGTCACAGTAAAAATTTCAACAAAAAACCCAACTTCAGGTCCAACATATGCTCTCAGAACAATGAGAAGCCAGATAGCGCTCAAATTGCAGAGGGGACCAATAAACCAAAAGCTGATAAATTGTATTCTTTTATGTTGGAGATAAAACTGTAAATTGGGTGGTTGATTCAGTGTCGTCTTCACATATCTGCAATGATAAACTAAAATTTCGCGATCTTAAAAATAACGTTTCTAACGTCACTATCGCGAACGGCACGCAGCTAAAATCTTTGGGTTCCGGTACTGTGGATTTGTATACCGTAAATTCGGAAAACACACAGAACAAAATAACACATAAAAATGTTCTTTATGTCCCTGAAATAGAAACTAACTTAATTTCTATAAAAGGAGCAACAGAGAATGGTTGTATCGCTGTATTTGATGATAAAACCTGTAAAATTGTAAATCAGGGAAATACATGCATTGATGGATATGTGAAAAATAACTTATATGAATGTCAATTAAATTATTCTGAAAACAAACACACAGCGAACATTGTAATACAAACTTGTGATAACGAAAATTGCATAAACAAGTGGCATGTGAAACTTGGCCACATAAATACTAACCACATTAAAGATTTAGTTAACAAGGACATGGCTGTGGGTATAAAATTAAATGATTGCAAACATAATACTGAATGTAAAACATGCATAATGTCAAAATTAACTGATTCACCTTACCCCAAAGCTGCACAATTTAGAGCCTCCGTGCCACTCGAACTGGTCCACACAGACTTATGTGGCCCTATGAAAACCCCCACTGTAGGTGGAAAATATTACTTTCTTACATTTATAGACGATTACAGTCGTTATACTATTATATATTTGCTAAGAAATAAGTTTGAGGTATTTTCTAAGTTAAAGGAATATGTGGCTATGACCGCAAAAAAATTTGGCCGAAAAGTGCAAGCAATTCGCTCCGACAACGGGGGTGAATACACTAGTATGGAAGTAAATGAATTTTTGAATAAAGAAGGAATTGAGCACCAGTTTACCGTTCCTTACTCTAGTGCTCAGAACGGCGTGGCAGAACGTAAAAATCGTACGCTGACCGAAATGGCTCGCTGTCTGCTTAAAGACAGTAATTTACCGAATTCCTTTTGGGGGGAAGCCGTAAATACTGCAAATTACATACAAAATAGGCTCCCGACCTCCTCATGCGACTCAACTCCTTACGAAAAATGGACTGGCCGTAAACCCGATTTATCAAATATAAAAACATTCGGATGTCGCGCATATGCATATGTACATAAAATACATAGGGGAAAACTGGATAGCACCGCTCAAGAAGGAATTTTTGTGGGATATGATAATCGTAGCAAAGGTTACAGAATTTGCACAAATAATAAAAATGTAATAATTAGCAGAACAGTAAAATTTTTGGAAGATGAGAATAGAGAATCCCACAATAATGAAACATCACAAATCAAGAATGAAAATTCAAATGATGAAATTCCGGTGTCCAAATTACCAATATTAGATACTGATATAAATATAGATATAGCGGGCGATAACGATAGTCCGGATGACACGCAAACTCTGCCGCGACGATCACAACGATTAAATAAAGGTGTTCCGCCCGACAGATTTGCATTTGCTGTAAATGACAAAAGAATTGATGAGCCTAAGTGTTTTGATGATATACTAAAAATTCAAAACCCAGCTGAAAAAGAAAATTGGCTGAATGCCACACTCGACGAAATGAATTCACTCAGACAAAACAATACTTGGGAACTTGTTGACGCTCAACCAGGGACCAAAGTAGTAGGGTGTAAGTGGGCGTTCAAGGCCAAATACAATAGCCAAGGACAAGTCGAGAAATATAAAGCCAGGCTTGTTGCCAATGGTTTTTCTCAAAAATACGGGGTGGACTATGACGAAACATTTGCACCAGTTGCATCGCATACCACTCTAAGAAGTTTCTTGACCATGTCACTATATAAAAATTTGAATCTAATACATGTAGATATCAAAACAGCTTTCCTACATGGAAATTTGCAAGAAGATGTATACATGCATCAACCCGAGGGTTATGTTATCCAGGGCGAAGAAAATAAAATATGTAAGTTAAAGAAAGCGATATATGGCTTGAAACAAGCCGCTAGAGCGTGGAATTTGAAAATTAATGAATCATTGTGTAAATTAGAATTTAAACAAAGTCAACATGACAAGTGTTTATATATCCGTAACAAAGTTAACACAGAAACTTACATTCTTGTGTATGTTGATGACCTACTTATAGCTGGTAAAAATCACAATATTGACATACAAATTAATCAACTTAGGGAAGAATATCCATTAACCGACCTTGGGGAAGCCAAATATTACCTCGGAATAAATATAGAAAGACCTTGTAAAGGGGTAATTACGCTTGATCAAAATAATAAAATACGAGACATTGTAACCAAATTTGGGCTAGATAACGCACGGCCCTCTGACACACCGATGAAACCAGGGTATATAAAATTAACTGATAATGACAATCTCTTACCAAACAACACAATGTACAGACAGGCTATAGGCGCGTTACTTTACATTTCTACAGTATCGCGACCTGATATAAGTGTTGCCGTTGGCATCTTAAGCCGTAGAAACGAAAATCCTAGAGCGAAAGACTGGGAGGCAGTTAAAAGGGTTATTAGATATTTGAAAAATACCCAAGATATTAAATTAAAACTTTGTAACTCTGGTGAACCTGTTCTTAGAGCATATTCGGATTCGGATTGGGCCAATGACCCAAGTGATAGAAAGTCCATCTCAGGAAATTTATTTATATTGGATAAAAATCCAATATTTTGGACTTCGAAGAAACAGTCCTGTGTGTCCATGTCTTCAGCAGAGGCTGAGTACGTCGCAGCTGCGAGTGCTGCACTTGAAATACAGTGGCTCAACAAACTACTGGATGATTTAAATTTGCCGCAACAATGTCCTATAGTGTTGTACCAGGACAACCAATCTACCATCAAGATTGCTGAAAATGATAAATTCCACTCCAAAACAAAACACTTACAGCTGAGATATCATCTTCTGCGAAACCTAATACAAGAAGGCCTAATCAAGCTTCAATACAAACCTACCAAAGAATTGACCGCCGATACCCTAACAAAAGCTCTGCCAAAAACTGATTTTAATAGACATAGAAATGCATTAATGAACAATTGAAAAATTTCTGAGCTTAAGAGGGGGTGTTGTGATATTTAATCTCAGAACACTTTTATTGACTTTCGTTTTTCTTGTTCCGGACTTTCTTTTTGTTTTTTGCTTCCCGCCAACTGATTGTTTGGTGCCCCTGCCGCATCACGTGACGATGTGTCGCGTCTATCTACGAGTACACTGTAATACTTTTTTTTCAATTATGTAACTTTTGTTATTCGGGACTGACGTTCCATTTTCTTATTCTATTTAATCAAAATATTTTTTTTGTCTAAGATGAATAAATAAAAAGGCTAAACATCTAGGCATTCTTTCATTACGCAGCAATGTGTGAATTATCCTAAATAGTAATTGATCTACATATTATGTAAGAATTTCACAGTCTAATCAACATTCATTATAGGAAAAGAAGTAGTTATTGTTTAAAAACAGAAGTCCTATAAAATATATATCCATGTATTTTCCATCTAATTTCAAGTGTACAATCTGATGATAAGTAAGGAGATTGTTCTTCATCAATGGAATATATGATTACCTGTGACAACCCAGGTAAGTCAAACTTTACTTAATTATATGACTGTTGTTTTTACAAAGAATTATTAGTAAGAATTATTTGTTATAAAATATATTTAAAATAACTAATTTGAGGAAGCTGCGAATTCATGCCTTCATTTATATAGTATTCTTGCAACAGAACCAATGCAGATATATATATATATATATATATATATATATATATATATATTATTTAGCTTTAATTTTTTTCTTAACTTATAATATTTAAAATGTCTTCGTCATATCTTACAATCTCTGCAAAATATTTAAAAAAAAATTTGCAGATATTTTGAAAATAAGAATATATATGTAAAAATGGTTCAGATATCCATATATTGAAAAAATTCAGCTAAAAAAGTGTATACATATTTTTAGCAAATACAAACAAGTTAGAACAGCTTACTTTATAACTTCTTAATTCCATTGAAATTGTATAGAATGCACCATTTTTTCTTTTCACTTTAGCTAAGATCGGTTGCATTCTTCGTTTAACAAAAATAATTCGGTGGATTTCATTTCTTAAATACGAAACAAAATGCATTAATTTTTATTAGTACCTTAATAAAGAAATATTGCCATCGGAATTCACACACCACAAAACTTACGAATCAAGACACGCGGCCATTTCTCAGGAAAGCTCAAACGACGCAGGAAAGCTCAAACGAAGCTTACCTGCGACACTATATATACAGCTAATTTAACATGAAAGAAATTTGGAAACGCCGACACTTAATACCTCAGCAAAAAGGTGACATTATGATTTAATGTTTTCAGAATAAACTTTTATCTTCTGCCTGATGCTAACCTGAAAGTTTCACACTTCCACCTTCTATATATTTTGAGATCTAGAATTACAATTTAAGACTTCAAAGGAAAAATGGTAATGGTGTAACTTTTTTTCTCGAAAACGGCTCGGACAAATTTCATGAAATTGCTATATGATATTAATTTCTTTTGTCTGAGAAGAATGACGTTTTTCCCAAAAAACTTTTGTTTATTATATATTTCACTTTAAAAATGGAACTATATTACCTCGCGGATTACAGTCTTTTCTTTCGCACCGCTCAAAAGAAAAGAATGCAATACGGTTTTCATTGTTTGCGGACGCATACAGACTTCGCATTCATTTGAAATATTTAATCTCATATAGGTAATTTGGCTCCCTCTATAGGCAGTTAGTGTAAAAAATAAACTTACAAAAATAAAATATTTTTCTTTCTTTAACATATATATTAAATGAGTTATTTATTTAGGTATTTGTATTTTATGTAATATTTTTTATCAGAAATATTCATTCTATTCGCATTGTTTTCAAGTTGATATGTTGTTAACTTTCAGAATTAAATTTATTTTAAGAAGTAATTGCAACAACAGAAACTTTTTTCTTTACTTTCATAAAAATGATAGATAAATTCCTATGGCGGGACGCAAAAGATAAAAAAAATTCATTGAAATAAATACATTTCAGTACATTATATAAACTTAATGAAAGTGATATATTTGACTGCGTACTTGAAAAGTAAAAGAAATAATTCAATGTGCAAATGTGCTTTAATATGCAAAACAAAATAATTGCAGTGGAATTTAAAGACAAATCATTTAGTGTAACATCACTGCGTTGCTGGAATTTCATATAATTTCTTTTAAAACACATATTTTAATATTATAAGAGATGTGAATGAAAAGGTATCGGAGAGTAAATGTTATATATTATTTTATGTTGCAAATAACGTTTACACTGTAAAAAATAGTAGAAGAAAAAAGAAAATTCAAATAAGAAAAACTATGTATTTTTTAATTAATAGGAAAGCGTCACTGAAAATTTGATATCATTATTTTTAAGATCCGTATTTATTATTCCTATAGCCATAAAGTACAGTGCTGCGAAACACAGTGCTGCGTCACAAACTTTTAACCCGTTAAGTGGTTTTTGTATTGATATATATATATATATATAAGAAAATGTTTAAAATAAATCTGCATATACTTTGTTTTTAGAATTAGCTTTTTTTTTTTTTTTTTTTTCTTAACTTATAATATTTAAAATGCCTGTGTCATATCTACAAAAAATCTGCGGATAATTTAAAGAAAAATTTAAATGTGCATAATGTCTCCAAAATATTTTTAAAAAATCTACAGATATTTTGAAAAAAAAAAAAATAATAAGCCTACAAAAGTTTTTGAGATATCCGTAGGGTTTGTGTAGAAAATCACATTTTTTTTAAAATTATCATAAAATAATTTCCAACTTCGTAGCCATGTGAAAACTTATTGAAAGTGAGTAATAGCAGAGTCGTCTGTAGTTCTATCTACACACAAACTGAATTAGGATAATATCCAGTAGTACATAACTCATATACTAAGTTGTGTACATTTATACATAATATATATTGCCTTCCCGTAAATGGAAAGTAATCGATGAATTGCAGCACCACCAGTTGTTCTGTATACATTGGAATAATTTCAACATATTCTTTCATATTGTTCATGTTATTTACCAAATTTGATGCACTTATGTATCATAAAAGTTAACAATGTAGAAGCTCTGCTAGTTAAACGATGCACCGAAGAAGCTAATAATCACCAACCTAAACCATGGTCAAATATAAAATTATAATTATTCCCGTCCATTGGTTCGTAAGATACATAGTTCATAATGTTTTGAACACACGCACAGACAGAGAGACATTTTTTAAAAATCGTCAAAACGTTTTTATGATATCTGAAACGTGTAGATTTGTCGAAAACCTGTTCTCAAAAAGTTTGAATCTAACATCTGCTTACGTTTAAACAACATAGTATAAAATTGTAATTCCTTATTTATCATTTTCCTTTCTTCTATTTATTTTATTTTACAAAATTTGAAAAACTTAGCTTCGGGAAATTTTTAGATCTCTTTTCGTTAGATTATTTTTGAGACTCCTTAAACATGATTTGCCTTTTACAAAAGATGACTTTCTATCTGTGTGTGTATCTATCTAGGTACGCGTAAGCAAAGCTTTGCTGATGCAGTACAGTAGGCGATCGAATTATTGGAAGTTTTGACATTTTTTCGATTATCGACAAAAAATAAAAGGCTTGACAAAAAGGCCTGAAACTTCATATACGCAAGGAACATTTAAAATCTCATATTTTCCACTATCGACTTAGTCCAGAGTGAAATTAGTGGACTAACCACAAATTGACGAAGAGCAAAAGTACTTTGCATAAACAGTTAGAAATGACTTGTAAATTTAACGCTTTGTATATATATATATATATTTTTTTTTTTTTTTTTCAAAAAATATTAATTTTTTAGTTTTGTGCTTATAACTAGAACGGATTTCCATAAAAAGTTACAAAATTTGCAGAAATTGACAAAACACGATATAAACATTATACTGAAACATAAAATTCACACGTGCAATATTCATTGAAATATGTGCATGCTTAGTAAATAGTATTTTACTGCGCATGCGTGAAAGATAGAAATTTGTTATTGCATAGGTTGAAAGCTAACAGTCCTCAGCAACTTTTGTCAAAAGTACATTTGAATAGAGTAAAAAATATGTAGATTGTGATAAAAAAAAACTATCAAGATTTTAGGTATTTTCCAGAGTTTTACACATGCCGTGAATTTAATTTGAAAGTCTAATTATTTCAATCACGCTGTAAAAGTTCTTTTTTGTAAAAAAAAAAAAAAAAAAAAAAAAAAAAAACGCATGCACTCACAAATCGTACTAAATAAATAAAAATATGTTAAAGCTACAAGATTTTAAGGGCTTTTTCACAAAAAGTGACTTTTGGAATATGGCTTAAATAATTGGAACTATAAATTAAAAAAATCAGCAAGTGAAAAACACCTTACGGAATTTCATCTCTGGAAAATACCGAAAATCTAGGTCGTTCTTTTGCCGACAATTTGCTTAATTTTTACTCTATTAAAATGAGATTTTGATAGAAGATTCTTAATGTATCTAGGTTCTAACCTGTATAATAAAATGTTTTCAATCTGTCGCGCATGCGCTATTTAAAAATATTTATTAAAAATTCTCATATCTCAACGAATATTACACGTGCGAATTTTATGTTCCAGAATAATGTTTGTCAAATGTTTTTTCGATTTATCTAGAAATTTGTAAAGTTTTATGAAAATATGTTCCAGTTGTAAGCATGCAATTTGTCAATAAATTACAGATAAAAAAAAAGCCTAAATAACTGCACAATTCTCGCACAAAAACATACAAATATTTTACATAGTATGTGCGATAATGTATTAAAGCTACAAGTCGTGTATAGCTTTATATGATACGGGGTGATTAAAAGTATTTTAGCTCTTTTTCAATTTATGTTTGGTCCCTTAATTGCAATCTCGACTAAATCAGTAGTGAAAACAATGAGATTTTAAATGTTCGTTGCATGTGTGAAGTTTCGGGTCATTTCGTCTAGTTTTTTTTTTTTTTTTTTTTTTTTTTTTTTTACGGAAAAAAAATTAAACATAGAAATTATTTGTAAAAATTTGATCACCAACTGTATCTTATGAAAGAATGAACGGAATTCGGTATTGGTTTATTGTTAGAAGGTCCAGATTGGCTAATGGGACATGTCGCCCTACAAGGGGCGCTGTTGGGAAATATCTTGCCTTCTACATTTAAGGGTTAGCAATATCTCTGATTCATAATTGTAAGAATTGTGTCATACACTGTAAAAAATATGTCCTATTTGCTGCCAGAAGTTATCTGAAATTTGAGAAAATACAACGTAATTTTTTCGTAAATTACGCGTATTTTCTCAAATTAAAGAGAATTTCTGGCAGCAAATAGGACATACTTTTTACAGTGTATCTGGTGTACCAAATACATATTACTATTTTTTTTTCTGATTAAAATTGGATACATACCTCGAAGGATAACTGAGACTGTTGTTATTAATTTTCTGAGACTCTTCAGATGGCTGTATCTGACTATCACTTGATAAAATTTGTGTGGACCTCGTGTGTAATTTGCTTATGATGAGAAGATATGTAGATTTCGGACAATTTGTTGATCATGCACAATAACGAGATATGTCTTTCTATAAAATTATATATTAAAAAAAATTATTTATCATATGATGCTAGATATTTCTTTTCAATTTTGAATATTAAATAAATGTCATCAATAACTTTACCAACAATAAGCATGTGTGAAAGTTTGAAAGAAGTGACACTGATATCTTTGACAGTATTATATTATATATATTCATTCAAACAAATCTCGTAAAAGAAATGTATTTATTTTTCAATACAAATTCACTTATTTAATTTTAGGTAATCTTTATTTTAGATAAAAAAAAGTAGAAAATTCATTCTTTTCTTACTATTTCCATGCAAGATTAAAAAGTATTAAATACATATTATGTTGTAGACGTTTATGTCTGGGGATGGGTTTTTTCAAGGGATGTTTCCTCCGGAGACATATTGTGGGAGATTTTTCTTTCCCCGTACCTATTAATGCATGACATTTTTTCATTAATAAATTAAAATTTGCAAAATTATATATATTGCGCTAACTTTTCAAGCAAAATGTACTGACAAAAATAGGCGTCTGTATATTTTACTGTTATATAGAATAATTTTCAGCAGACACAATTGTAAAATGATATTCATTAGAGAAGTTTCTGGTGTAAATTATACTGTTTAATTGCATAACGCGCAGGCACATATCTTTGCCTGATTATTCTGATGTAAAATTTAGCGTGACTTTTTAATTGAATATAATAAATAAAAATAAATAAATAAATTTAATAATACAATTTAGCAATATTCTACAATATAATAAAAGACATATAATAAAAATATGCTGCAACGAAAAATAATATTAACCCCTTCCGCTCCAGGCTAGCTGTAGTGTAAATATGTGAAATACCAGATTATAATTTTAAAGTAATGCAATACATAACGAAGTAACAATGTGCATTTTGTTGTGAAGTCCCTTTTCAGTTCAGGCATTTGCTCATTACGTGTATCGGCAAAAGTATCCGACATAAATTTCCAGTCACCTGCTGTAAGTGGTTCATCATCACTGTCATCGCTTTCGCCGTCTTCGCTTGTTGTAAAGTCATCATTGGAAACTTCAAGTTCGTCATAATCGGGGATATAATCACTATCCAAATCACTAGAATCAGACATTATTCACAGTTTCAAACACCGGCAAAACACACAAAATCGAGGAGCGAAAATTACACACAACCGCAGCCGCGAGAAATTACGAAACAACTGGCGTAGCCAAAACTAATAGGTCACTGAGACTACTAACGCCATCTAGTTATCAGTAATGAAAATACAATTTCAAAATACCATATGACAAATAAAATAACTCTCTCTGATACCACAACAACTTTGGGCTTATTGTATCGTATACTTTCTTAGGACGTACGCACGTACGTCCCTGGAGTGGAAGGGGTTAATAATAGGTTTATCTACAACAGAAAATAAATATATATATATATACAGAAAAAGTACTGTTAATAAGATATTTTATTTAAGCTATTGTGTTCCAGTGGTCCAAACTCGACAATTTTTATGCAAGTATTTAAATAATAAATATATAAATCCAATGTTTCCGTGTAAACAAAGTGTTAGGTAATCGTTGTATCCCTCAATAAATAAATAAATGAATGAAAGGAAATGAAATAAATCATAACAAAAATGATAAAAATAAATAAATAATTTACTATCAGCACCTTTATGTACTAGAAGATGCACTTTTATATGAACATTTCTATTTATTCGCCTTTCAATCCTACCGATCAAAATTCTTTTTTGGGGAAATTCAATAGAATAGAAAAGAAAACTGCTTGAACGAAATTAATTTTTATCAACATTTAAAACAAAAAAAGATTATATTCATTTATGTTGCCAGTCGATTAAAAAAATAAAATAAAATAAAAATAAAGTAAAAAAATTATACAGACACGACATTATTTCATTATTTAAAACATGAAAATCTGACAATGACAGATTTTAATTTAGTGCCAGAGGCCTACTGCTAAACTTGTTAATATCGACAAATTCTTCTTTAGTTAATTCGTGACAATCTAAATTCCATGATAAACTTTTCATTAAATCAAACCAATGTGTTTCAGCTGCAGGTACTGTAACAAATAACGTTGGAAGTCCAAACTGTCTTATAGCCGCAAAACAACGTTTTTTCTCTTTTTCCCAATGAGAGGGAGGTCTGCCTTGGGGGAGACTCGTGTCAAAGGTGTGCCTTGGGGGGGACTCATGTCAAAGTTGGGCCTTGGGGGGACTCATGTCAGAGTTGGGCCTGGGGGGGGACTCATGTCAAAGTTGGGCCTTGGGGGGGAAACTCATGTCAAATTTGGGCCTGGGGGGGATTCATGTCAAAGTTGTGCCTTGGGGGGACTTCATTCAATAAATCCCCATTCAATAAACTGACTGAAATAGGCCCTTAGCACTATTAAGAGTGACGTATAAAAAATCGACAACGCTGTACCGACTGAAATAGGGGTACCTTGGGGGGGACTCATGTCAAAGCTGGGCCTGGGGGGGACTCATGTCAAAGTTGTGCCTTGGGGGGACTTCATTCAATAAATCCCCATTCAATAAACTGACTGAAATAGGCCCTTAGCACTATTAAGAGTGACGTATAAAAATTCGACAACACTGTACCGACTGAAATAGGGGTACCTTGGGGGGGACTCATGTCAAAGTTGGGCCTGGGGGGGACTCATGTCAAAGTTGTGCCTTGGGGGACTTCATTCAATAAATCCCCATTCAATAAACCGACTGAAATAGGCCCTTAGCACTATTAAGAGTGACGTATAAAAATTCGACAACGCTGTACCGACTGAAATAGGGGTACCTTGGGGGGGACTCATGTCAAAGTTGTGCCTTGGGGGGACTTCATTCAATAAATCCCCATTCAATTAAGCGACTGAAATAGGCCCTTAGCACTATTAAGAGTGACGTATAAAAATTCGACAACTGTACCGACTGAAATAGTCCTCTGGCACTAATAAAAGCATATATAATCATTAATGTTGCGAAAAGACGGGTGATAAAAGAACGTTACAATAAAAAAAGAGTGATTCTCCTGTGTGGCGTTATGTTTGATGGTTACAAAAATATATTGAGGAAAATATTTTCAGACAATAAGCTAAATCTTGAGCCGGTTTAATCATATATATATATAATATTTAAATAGGTTAAGCATCGTGCAACAAAACCTAGTCCCCGTTCACATAATAGGACACACTCATCAAAGTGGATGAAGACCAATAGCATTCGTAACCAAAATGTTGTGAGGTATTTTAACAGTCAAAATTTTGGAACGATTTTTAAGCTACCCAGGTAGCACAGTATGGTATTTTCAACGTTGGACAAACGGCAATGCTTTCCGTTGAATGATCGTTTTTCCGTAACGTTAATAATCTGAAAATATGTCTCGTTGATTTCCTCATCTTTCAACGGTTATTTTAATACATTTTACAACGTAAAAAAAACCGTTGTAAAAGGGTTGTACGAAATCACAATACTGTCTTTTTTCTATAACCTAAAAAAACAGTTCTAAAATAGTTGTTCAGAATCGCAATACTGTCGTGCTTTTTATATCAGTTTTCAACGGTTTTTCTTATGTCTTATAAACGTTGAAATCCAAGAAAAATAGCTAGCTCTATATATCCATTGAATTTTCGTTTCTAAAATATTGCTAATAATTTAAAAAAGAAAAAATTCACTTGTTAAAAAAGTTTTGGAACATTCTTTTTTTATGATTAATTTTCTTACTTTTTTAATACTCAATATACGAAAATATCAGATTCGTAAGAATTTTTAACTTCTGTTAAAAAAGAAAGCTAAATTTTATAGCACATACAACTGCACTAAATTTGATATGTGAGACAACCAATTTAAAAACGAATGCTGAATTAGTTAAGAGTATGTATCAGCCTACAGGCGATGCTTTCATTACTCACTTTCAGAGATTTTTACATGACTACATCTCAACATCTGTTAATTAAAATTGCTGCAAATTCTGTACATAAAACCTTTATTCTGAGAAGCTATATAAAACTTTAGTGCATGTTAAATAACTGCAAGTGGCGCTTTTAGATGGAACATACTAATTTCTTAATCAATTGTTTATGAAATTTGGTGTAATTTTAATCAACAGATGCTGAGATGTATCTATGTGGAAAGCAGTTCATAGATAAAATTCATAGATTTCAATAAAAAAATACTATACTAATTATAAGTATTGTTTTAAAATTGTATTAAAATTATTTTATTTCTGTAAACTCTATTTAGTTTTAATTCACACAATATTATAATAATAAATCTAAAAAATCGAATATTTAAAATTTCCATAAAGCAACATTTAGATCCCTGTGATTGTCTATTTATTAGCTAAGAGTATTTATTTGAAATTAAAGGATAATCAAAATGATAATAATTTGTGATTGTAATATTAAAATAAATAAATCTAAGCGGATATTGGGAATGTTAATTAATGCAAACAAAAATTTAAATTTGCAATTAAAAGACAATCAAAATGTAATAATTTTATTAATAATAATAGTATAAATAAAATCAAAGCAGAAAATGGGAATGTTAATTAATGTAAACAAAAATTACAGTTTGCAATTAAACAAAAATCAAAAAGGTTATAATTTTATTAATAATAATAAAATAAAATAAATCAAATCGAAATTGTGAATGTGAGTTTTGCTTCCTTCACAAAATTTAAATTCACAGAAAACAAACTTTTCAAAAGTATAATTTTTGTGTACATAAGACCTGTTTTTAATAATATAAAATTACTGCATATACTTCATTCAATAAAACAATAGTAGCGTTACATTATATATAGATATACTTTTTCAGTAAATATGAAAAAAGTAAAATTTTACAAAAGTACTGTTTTAAAAAAAGAGTATTAAATATTTAAAGTTAGACCGAACCCTGAAAATTTAAGACAAGAATTCAAACATAAAATTAAAGAAGGGAAAAAGAAACACTCACTTCATTACTTGAAAAATCTTGTTTAAATAAATATACAGCATCCACAATTAGACGAAAACTGATTAATTTTTAATATTATGCTAGCTGGTAAACAAACCCAAAACCAAAGAATATTATAACTTTGAGCTTTTAAGGAAATTACCAGCTAGCAAGTTTTTTGGAAATTACGTAAAATGTCATTTACCTTTCACTACACTTTCGTTGAAAAAGTTTTAAGTTGCGTTTAATTAATTATTTTTCACAGAAAACTTTCATACCATTTTAACAGGAAAGCGATAACTTCATCTTCATTCACATCACATTCACTTTCAAAATGGCACGCGTCGTATCGTAAGACGCTTTTAAGGTTTACCACAATATACTTGGCGATTTCCGTGTAGAACGGGAGAAAGCGTCCAATATGAACTCCTTCGTTAGTTACGGTTTCCGAAAGCCAAAGAACATCTACTATACTTGTTAATATAATTTGCCGAAAGCTTTATCATGTTAGAAGATCTTTCACAGCACACCATCTTCTAAAACTCTAAAGAAAATTATAACACGCACATCCCGCTAATTCACAATCGTGTATCGATATCAAGTTGAAGAGATTCAACGTCATTTGACGGAAATAATGACTTATAAAAAGTACCTATTAATTCGTTGAAAAAACATATTTTTTATTAGAATCAAAACGAAAACAAAATCTAATAAAATACCTATTTTAAAACGTCGAAAAAATAACAGAAAAAGTACAAATACAAAACAACGTTTGTTATAGGTTTTCTTTATTACTGAATAAATATTCGAAATTGTTCAGTGAGAATATTGCGAAATAAAAACTATTTTTCAACGGACATAAAATAACGTAACCAATTTTTCACTGTTCAGACTTATTTGCAACGCTATCACAACGTTATGTGCTACCTGGGTATTAAAGGGTAAAAACGAACACACTTTCAAGTTCATTTTTTTGTTAGATAGTGACGATATTTAAAGAAATGTATCATTTTCATCTAGTATTTCCTTCTCGAATAAGTAAATAAATAAATAAAATATCTTATGCTTATCTGGTATCTCTAATGTGGGGCATTTTGAGCAGAAAAGACACGTCTGTTTGCATTTCTCTGAAACGTTATGAATACAACAAGAAGGTTTTGCATTTCTATACTTAAGTGTCATCGGCGTATATGTATATAGCGCATTGGCACATACAGTATTGATTGCCAAACTAAATATTAACTAATCTAAATACAATTATGAAAAAATAAACCTGTTAAACAGTGTAGAGAAAAAATAAAGAAAAAAAATATTTTCCATTATTTTTTCTTAATTACTAGATTTATTTTCTTGTAACAGAATATGTACGTGTGTACCTAAATATTTTCGACTAATTTACCATTTTTGAGTTGTTATGGAAACGAAAAAATTATATTTAGAAAACGTCTGTCTGTGTGCGTGGTAGTAAAATATTGTGCCCGCTGTATCAACCGAAGCAAAGGGCCGAACTTTACCAAAACTTTATATTTTGTAATATTTTTAACTAATATTGATGCTGATTAGATTTCCGTGTATTATATTTAACAAGTTGTGTTTGTATGCTGCGATATTCCCTCCATTTTAAAGAAAGATATACACCTGCTTCTATAGTGTATACATTAAGATGTATTTTATGTAAAACTCTGCTAATTCAAATTGTATGAATATCACATGGTAGATCTACTATTCTAAAATTCAATCCCATTTACGAGAATGCTGTGTACGGATTTTATGTTATAAAAATACATCAGACTTTGTATGGGAAATATAAATTAAGAGAAATATGCTGATTAAAATCGGGTACATATCGGTCAATGATTAGCGCTACTGTTATTTTTCTTACCATGAACAATTTATGTGGTGCAATTTTCATTAATAGATGCTTAGATACAAAATCGCAGTATCTGGAAAATCGCAGTATTTAATAGCAGCAGCATTTGTCAGGCGTATACAGCAAAATTAAATCAACTTAATATTTCATAGAAATTGTATCAAAATGCAAGTTTGTTGCTTATTCATAAATTTCTATGTAATGTATATACTGAGATATAGTCTTATTGGGAATGAATTTACGCTGCATCATAGTAGTTCCGCTGTGTTGCCATTCACCCAATGTGCCCTCATATCGAATCAGCATTATTTTATTTATAGCAAACCGCTTTCGGCGACTATCTGGTTCGCGATCCTTTAAAAATCTGAATTTACAAAACTCCAGCTCGGTGGCGCCCGCGGCGCCTCCCCCCCCCCCCCTTTCAGGTCCTACAACAGCTTATTGACATATAGTGAACATAGCATTATTGAAAAATTTAATCACAGTAAATTCCCCCTCGGCAGCGTCTGCGGCGCCCTCTTCTCGTTTCAATATCAGAAACTGTCTGTTCACTCACCGTGTTATGATTTTTCAAAATATTCACGAGGTTTTGAAAGTGTTTCTAATCTTAATATAGATATATATCTGCGTAATAATCTGCGTTCTCTTCTGCGTAAGTAATTTAACATGGTTTTTACTACACAGTGTAATTTAATTAAATTATAATCGTGACAATAACTTTATACGTAATACATCTCAATTCAAATTTCATTGTTGGTATTTTCATCTTTCTTTCATTAGCTGAGTGTTGTAAAGGAATTAAATTATTCATTATATATATATATGTGTGTGTGTGTGTGTGTGTGTGTGTGTTTATAGTCCTAATTTAAAGGTGAGGGTAACGGGGGACATCCGGGGAGGAGCGGTGGGGACTTTTGTAAAAATATAAATAAATAAATAAATAAATAAATAAAATAAAAATCTTAATGTTACTATAATGTTGATCGACTGAAAAAATTCAGCTTTATCCGAATTTGTTCCGACAAAAATCCTTTATTTACGGGACTAGACAGAGTGGAATGAGAGAATTTAATTTTCGTGAATTTATACTTCTATTAAGGGGTGTTTTAAAATTTTTGATGCATATGTTGATTTATGAAAAAAAAAATTATGCAAATTTTATGTTCTTTTTAAATTTAACTAAATCGTTGAAATTAGCATTCGTTATAATTATTTTTACAAAACTCATAACATCCTAATATGCATTCATAGTGTATTGCTACATAATACTTTATATCTTTAAAATATTACATTTTTACAAACCTTCACAGTTAATTTATTTAAATCTCTTACAAAATCTTTTGAAACAAAATTGACAGTAAATGTTAACCAACTAAACTTAAAAATGTAATTCACTTTTATATTTTTATTTATTTTTCTGTGTGTGTGTTATTTGTAATTATTTTAAAGCATGAATTTAATTTAATTTTTATTCATTAAAACTTTTCGAATGTAACAAGCCAAAAATAATTTAGAGAAAATTTTGTATAAAAGTATTTAACGTGTTCTTTCAATGTGAAACAATCCATATATTTTTGCAACATTATTTATAAAAAAAAGAAACAAGTTAAAGAAAAATAGCTGTTTATTACATACAATGTAAATATATTCTTTTTATTACAAATTATATAACTTAAGAAAAAAATATATATATGTAACATTTGAAAAATAATTTCCGATCGTTGAAACTGCACTAGTTTCACCATGTATACATAAATTGCACATGCTACAGGAAAAGAGATATTTATTTTAAAAATAAATAATAATTCATAACAATTTCTTTTTCTGAGTGTGAAAGATATATCGAATTTCTCCAACGACTTTCGCGCTTCTGTTTTGTGCACTAAAGAAAATTGTAGTGGGAATACTTCTTTTTCTTGATTAAATTGCTTCCTACAGGAAGCGCAGGAAAAATATATATATATTTTTTTAAATTTATGCATTTTCTCTGTGAAAAATGTGTAGAAAAAAATAATAGTGCGTTAGTCGTTTTATAAAGCAACAAGTATAATTTATATATATATTTATGTTTTTATTGTTTAACTGCAAAATTTAGGGAATTTTATATTATTCTTATACAATGTTATTAAAAAAAGAAAAGATATATATTGTAATAAATAAGCAATAAGAGAAATTCTTAAATCGGATTTTTTTTATTTATTATTATTATTATTATTATTATTATTATTAAAAAATAAAGTAAGCAAAAACGTAAAGCAAACAAAACTAGTGCAAAATTTTATGTTTTCCGCTTTTCAACTCTTTTTTTTTATTTTGAAATAATATTGTAAGCATTTTTTATTTTCTTTTTTCCTTTTCTTTTTTAAATAAATTGATTTTAACGTATCAAAATACCTAGATATTATAATTTTAATCAGTTACACAAGCGTTTTCTGCTTATATATCCGTAAGTCTAATTAAGATTTTGAAAGGTTCAATGAATATAATTTTAATTTTAGTACAGACGTAAACTGCAGCCAAGTGTCACTGAATTTGTCCAACCATTTTCAGGTGATACCCGGTCGAATAAAAAACGTTCTATATACATCTACTCTCCTACGAACTCAGAAAAAATACTCACAGATCAATTTGTCGTGCTCTGAAATCAAAAACGTAAAGATAACATAACTTTTTTCCATTCAAATCGTTTTACTGAATATACCCTTATGACGCATGCGCAGGTATTTTTACCCATATCTCTAATTTAATCAAATTTTTAAATTTTTGATATATCTATTTTTAAGTTGTGTACAGACCTAAATTTCTTCAGTACAGACCTAAATTAAATTAAAGTGTCGTTGAATTCCGTCTAGTCGTTCTAACGTGATACCCGGACAAAAATTTTATTACAGACATGCTGACACAACGACACACACAAACACAGAAATTTTTCTGTTGTGATTTTTGGTTTTTATTGTGTATAAAATATAAATATATCCGAATTATTTATTTATTTATTCTGACAAATTTATTTATAAATGTCTGATTTTATTAAATTGAATATCTAATACTGGGGTATTATAATGGAACTTTTATTCCCCGAACTTTGTATACATTTTTAAGTACGGCATTTACTGATAAATTATTACAAAACGCATACTATTTTATGTTACTTTGCATAAGATGAGAAAGCAGATATAAAGCGAAAATTATCTGAGAAGCTTAAATATTTATCTTCAAAATTCCGTAGGATATTTTGATCGCAAAATTTAAAATGATTAATATTATGTTCAGTGATTTTCAATAACTTTTTTTATGGATTTTTAAATAATTCAATCTTTTTTTTCCTAAGCATATATATCTCTATCTCTACCTATCTCTCTATATATATATTGAGAATTTGCATCCCCTGGTGGAAGGTATTTTTTGTATTCAGTATGCTTAGAGTACTGGGGAACAGAGGTGAGTTCGGGCTCTATTTTGGCAATCCGAGCCCGCCCGGGCCCCAAAACATTTTTGAACGGATATGCAACGCATATACAATAGTAAAGTTAAATAACGTTTTAATTTTCAAATTAATTTTCTTATTATCAATCCTCAATTTAAATAACTATAAATGTTATTATAACAATTTATAATGTCTGTGTCTCTGTATATATGTATATATTTATATAATATATATTTAATAGTGCAGCCCATTGTTTATAACGCGAATATCGGGGGACAAAAAAATTATCCGATTGAGTGATCTAATGAGGCCCAATATAACGAAAGAGGAAGGATTACTGTATAACAATATGCATCCCGTTGAATAAAAAGTTCAATTTAGAAAAAGGAAAGTCAAAGCTGGTTTGCAAGATTATTTTGTGATTTATAACCTATCATGACTATTATAGAATTACTAAAGGTGCTCTCAAAATGAATGAAATTCTTTTTTTTTTTTTTTTTTTTTTTTTACATTTTCCAGTTAGTGAGGAATAAAATAAACGGAACTTTTAGCTTGAATCCTAGCCCGGCCGGAGCCGTAAGACTTGCGTAAGATTTCAGCCCGATCGGGCTCGGGCTCGGGCTTACGGGCCCGGGCTGAGCCCATCTCATCTCTACAGGGGAAGTGTTTTCCATACATATACAAAAATAATTCTGGTTGGATATTACTATTACAAATAAAAAAATTTTTAATACGCTTTGTAATGTTGAAACAAATTCTAATTATGTGCATTTACACATTTTATGCTGTACAGTCATGTTAAAGATTGTAAAACTGGAATGACAACGCCGCTATTTGAGGTATTCGAGCCGGCCAAAGGCCGTCGTGTACACTAATAGTGGCTGGTGCACGTAAAATCTATCGTGGTCGCAATTAACTCCATGTTCCCATCAAAATTATACCTCTGGGGGTTACCGAAGCCAGGAATCCATTCTCTCCGTGTAGGACCAAAATTGTGATGGCATGTCTCTGGACCAAATCTAGGGGTTAGTCCCAGACCATCGATAATTACCCATTGCGCAGCCCTAGTGCTACGTAAACCCCAACAAACAAACCAGCCGATAGTTGAGAGATTTCACCCCCAAATCTAATATGAACCAGTTTAGGTGGAAGTTTAATTTCATGCTAAGTTTTGTTACATTCTGGTTCCTGATATCCAAATTATTTTTGATATATACAAAGAGAAATTTTCTAAAAATAATCAAATCGTGCTCAGAAAATCACAAAAGGTGTAAATACATCAAAAACATGTGGTAGAATATTTTCACGAAATATTTTTTTTTTTTTCGTTTATATATCGAATAATCTGGTGTGCCACTCACACGACTTTCTCTTACCCTGAAATTTAATACTATAAATACAGGTTGGAGATTAAGAGGTAAGATAACGAGTACTGTTATGTAAACCTATGTTAAACAATTCAAATTAGGCTTCGGAAGAGTTTTATATGATACTTAGTTCTGTGTTAGAGGGGCTCTCGCCCCCCTTAACCCGCCTTTTCATTAATGCGCCTACATTTATACAGAATTTCTTTCGGTTATATAAAAAAAAAATCTGTTTTTAAAAAATAATTTATCAAAATTATTATTTAAACAAATTACATTTTATGATAATGTAGAAGATTTCCATATTAGAGAAGTAGTATAACACTAAATCTTCAAAAAAATGTTGAATTTATTCTCAATATTACATTATTATTATTATTATTAATTTTTTTGTTAAAAATGAAAAAACTCGACAACGTTATTTTAAATTATTGCAGATCGATGGTTCAACCATTCGTCTTAAAGGTAATGGTGAGTCCTTTTGAAAGATACACATCATGAAAATTTACTCCCCTTGAGGGGAGACTTCCCCCCCAGGGGGGAGGCGAGACTCCTAAATACAGATTACTTTTCCTGTTGTCTATCTCTATTACAATATATATATATTCGTTTCATTTGGTTTAGTATATCTATAAGAATTATTAATCTATAGTATTAATCTATAGATGTTAAACTCTACTTACCTGCAATTTCCCCCATAGACGTAATGTATTTGAATATTTTTGAGTGTCCCTGTACACGAGCCATTTGCTTCATCTCAACGAAAAGCTTTTGTATCATCCCTATATGATACACAGTTAGAATACCGAGTTTGAAATTTCTGCTACTATTTGTTCTTAAGATATGCTGATAAAAGACACACAGACAGAGAGACACAGACACACAGGCAGACAGACACACAGACCATTCGCTAAAAACATGATTTTCGTATTCAGGGGACCTCAGAACATGTAAATATAACAAAAACGTAAGTTCGAAAATTTGGTCCTAAAACAATACTTTCTCGACCATATGGGTAAGAGAAAGTTAAAAAGTGAAAAAGAAATTAAAATATATATATATATATATATATATATATAGAATTATGTTAAAAGAATTTGAAAAAAAATTTGAAAAATTTATGATTAAGTCGATTGCCAGAAAATGTAGAATCAGCAATCTGGAAGAATCTTTTTTCTGTCCTGGGAATTCTCACCATTTGTAGCTTGTAACCAAAAAATTTTTCAATAATTAAAATGTAAAATAAAAATAATAACTCTGCATTCTTCCTTGAATGTTGAAAAAATTATGTAAATGGTGACTAAACCATTTATTTACCAAATTAATGGTAATACAATCTTTGTTTATCTATCCATTTTTACTTATTACTTTACATTTTATTTAACATCTCAGAATGCATAAAATTGGTCATTTGTTACTAGAATTTAACCATTTATATAGATATATATATTATGGATTTTATGGATTGTGTTTTTTCTTAAGTTTAATTTTTGTACAAATTATTACAGGAATTTAAATATATATATTAAACATAAGTATACATTTTATTATCTTAAAATCGTATGTAAATTTGTAACCTACAAATTTAATTTAATGACATAACTTGAATATATAATATTCAAAAACTAATTTTTAAAAATACATTTTTAATGACTATTTCTGTAAATACTAATAAAAGTACTTGGTAACAAACCGAAACACACAATAAAAGGAAGCTGAATTAATCCACAATCTAAATATATATTTTATAAAAATATGTTTTTGTTATTAATCCCATCAAAATGTTTACTTTATGAACATGACTTAATGTGACACATTTAATAAAAATACATCACTTTTGGCACAAAAATACATAATGGTAACCACTATTCCATTAAAATATGTAAACCTTTCCACACACAATTGCCATCTTTTATTAAATTACTGAACACACACATATTTTTCTCTTTAATTTTGACGCTATTATAAATGAGAGTTTTTTTCAACATAGCATGTTGTTTTACAAGTATCACGACAAGAAAGAAATGGATGATGGATTTTGCTCTAGCACTCGTTAAGCTATCTTAACATATAAATATTTTTTTATCTATAATGTAAAGTTAATTTGTGTCTTTTTTTTTTTTTTTTTTTTTTTTTTTTTTTTATAAAAATTCTAAGTGCTTTTTAGTAACATTAAAAAAAAATAATAATAATGATAATTAAAAGTTTAGACAATATATATATATATATATATGAAAATGCATATAAAACTAGTATATCACTGAAAGTTTTTTTATTTTATATTATTTTTCTTATGTATTATAAATAAAGAAATTAGATGCATTTTAGTTATACGTATGAAATACTTGTGTTTCAACAGCAGATAATTAAAGCCCCTTTTCATTATATACATATTTAAATTTATTTATTTAAAATTTGTTTTTCAGTATTTGAAATTTATAATTTATAATAAATAAATATCATCGATATTATGACTTTTTAAATTTTCTTGTGAGACCTTTCATTGCTATTCGCTGGGCTATTTCAGGTACTATTTTCGAATTACCTGCGGTTTTGAGACCTATTTTCTTTCGTCCACTAGCAGCCAAATGATTCTGCGCTCGAAGCTGGTAGACGTGAGTTGCGGGGCTCGATCGCGGGTAGCTTTCGTCAGCCTAGCCTTTGAGTGTTTGGTTTTCTCCTAAACTTGAGACGAGCTACGACACCTTATAAAGACATCCATGGAGATCACTCCTCCTCAGGCCTAGGACCTAAGTGAAGGAACTTTAATTTATTTCTACTTGGGATAAGATTTAGACAGAATCTGACATCGATGAGGACAAGATCATTATAGTTACGAGCGACCAGATTGCTTAATCGTTTTAAATAATACGGTTATACCAATTTATCTTTATACTTTCTTTCTGTTCTATATTTTATAGAGATGTTGTTGTTATTATTATTATTTCTTAATTTAATATTGATTTGGCGACCTTTTACGGTTTTCTGATTTTTTTTTCTTTTTTATCTTTTCGATTTATATATCCGTGACTTCATTTTTATTTACAGAATTAATTTGATAAATACCAACTGTATATAACTCATAAATATTATTCTTTTCAGTGGCAATTCAATGGAACGTATTCTTTTTGGGGTTAATACGCATATTGATATCTAATTGTGTTGCTTTCTTTTAATTCTTCTAGCGGAACCTTTATTGTATGGTATAAATTCCCGTTTGGTTTTCGGTGTGTGAATGTATTACGGATTTTCTTAAATCTATATAAATAAAGAGAAGTGTCTGTGTGTGTGTGTGTTTGTGTGTCTGTGTGTGTATCTGCGCTCTGGTGCTCACACTACTGATCGCAGAGCCTCCAAATTTGGCATATAGGTACCTGGGACCATGCATGTGTGCACCTCATCGAGATTTTTTCGAATTTCGAATTTGAATTTTTTAAATTAATGTTTTTTCGATTTTAAATATTGCCTTTAATGCTTCATTTTTCAAAAATTTCTTTCGTTTCAAAAGTCTGCGTATCTTAGCAACGGCTATTAAACAATTATTTATTTAAATTCATTTGAGGAAGAAATCCTTCTTACTATATTTATTGAAATTAAATAGTTATCCACATACAGTAGAAAAAAATTAAACATATTAAATTTTTAGATTTTGGCATATAGGTACCTGGGACCCTGCAGGTGGGCACCTCATCGAGATTTTTTCGAATTTCAAATTTGAATTTTTTAAATTAATGTTTTTCCGATTTTAAATATTGGCTTCTTTTTTTCATTTTTTATAGATTTATTCTTTTGCTTCAATCGTCTGCGTATCTTAGCAACGGCTATTACGCAACATATTTTTATTTAATACATTCATTTGAAGGCGATTTTTTTTTTTTTTTTTTTTTTTTTTTTTTTTTTTTGTTATATTTATTGAAAATAAAATCGTAACGCAGTAGAAAAAATTAAGTACAATTAGTTTTAAATTTAAAAACGTATTTATAACAGTTATGTTTATTTTTTTATAGTGGAACAACTTCTTATTTTTCATTTTTTAGTTAATTCCTTTAAAAGAAAAAACATTCATTCATTAATTTTTACTTTCCGAACACTATAGTGAGAAAAGTATTGTAATCATCTCAAAAATCCGAATTTGAGATTTTGATGTTTCTAACCGTTTCGAGGTCTCCTGAATCCGTTTTCACTATTTTTGCGATGAGGTATGTATGTATGTGTGTATGTCTGTGAGTGAACACGCTGGCGTCTAAACGCTTTGTTCAATCAAGCTGAAAGTTGGTACGTATATTGTAAGTCAACATTGTACGAACCATATTGATTTTGGTGAATCTAGCACTTATAGTTTTTTTACAGGGACACAAAGAAAAATTCTTTATCTTTATGGCCTTTGGGACCAAAATCTTAAAAGTGCGATAGCATCTAAACACCTTATTCAATTGAGCAAACAATTTATACACATATTATAGGTCACTGATATCCAATCTGTATAGATTTTGGAGAATCTAGCGCTTATAGTATTTTTACAGGGACACAAAGAAAAATTCTTTATCATTATGGCTTATGGGGCGAAATTTTTAAAAGTGTGATAGCGTCTAAACGCCTTATTAATCTGAGCAAAACATTTTTACACATATTATAGGTCACAGTTGCACCAACTGTATACATTTTGGTGAATCTAGCATTTACAGTTTTTTTACCGGGACACAAAGAATAATTCTTTATCATTATGATCTATGGGATCAAAGTTCAGTAACGTTAAATAAAACATCGTGTAATACTTGGAGAAAAATACTGAAACACTCTATTACGGTTTTCTCTCTTTTGTTTGTTTAACAACTCCTCTTTCTTTACTTTATCTACAAAATTGTTAATTACCCAATGTTTGGAAAGTCGAGTGGAGTCACACCAGATTTTTTTTTATTTTTTTATTTACAGTATCTATCGGGTAATATGGTAGTATATGCATAGTAAAAAGGATTAAAATGATTAAAATTTATTTGTTTATATATATATGAATCTACTTTTTATTTTATTTTATTTTATTACATTGGTCGGAATGAAATCGTAACATAGTGTAAATAGCATGGGCTATAAAATACACGGTTTAAAACTAAAATATTTTATAGATGCTGAGATACAGTCATATTTAAAATCATAGTTCTTAAATAGTAGCAGACCCCCCCCCCCCCTGTCGTCGATAAATATCCAGATTGAAGTGCCCGAAAAAGATCTTTCTGCAGGCATGGGAAACCTAGACCTGGTGAAGTGCGGGCGGGAAAAGAGCTGCCGTAGACAGCGGGTACCCGAAGCAAGGTTTCGAGCAATTTCAGTTTCTTTTTTTCTTTCCTTTTTTTTTTTTTTTTTTTTTTTTTTTAAATAGTTTTTGCCTATAATGTGGTGTAAAAGAATAAATATTAATTCAATTCTTTCGAAAATTCATTTAAATATAGTGACCAGCGAAGCGGGCGTAGCCTGCTAGTTGTAAATAAAATTTCTGCTATATCCGTCTTTTTTGCAAATATCGATAATTTTACTGAATTTGGTTTTTAGAGATACTGCTTTGAACTTAGTTATTCTAGCACAATTGATTATTTTTTTTTTTTTTTATTAATAATTTCACTTTTGCTGCTTGGTTGACGGTAAACTGTGGTGAGAATTTAATTTTGGTGTGCATGCGTAAAAAACAAATGAAAAAAAACAAACTCTGCTATTATAAAATTCACAATTATATTTATATATTAATAAAGACTGCTTTAAAAGCATGTAATACACATTTTGTTTTTTCGATTTTATAAGTAATACGTTTTTAAATTTCCTCCAAGGGCAAAGATACTATTTCAGGAACATAAAACACGTTATGTGATATTGTAAACTTATGAAAAGCAAGGATTTTGTTATTTTAATGTAATATATTTCTAAATAGTACGAATCGAAGTAATACATTTTTCTTCATGAAAAATAGGATATATATATATATATATGTTTATATTTATAACATGGTGTGACACTGCTTTCTTTTACCCCATTCTCTAGATATATTAATACAGCTTAAGGTGTAAAGTATGGGATACTAATTAACAAAAAAATTCTAGCATACTTTAAAAATATTCTTCAAATGTTTTAGAAATAATTATTGCACAAATAATGTTTAAAGCACATTTAAATATTTTAGCTAAATTTCAAAAGCATTTGGGGTTGTTACCAAAATTTTAAATTTCTTTTAAATTACTCATGAAATTTGTAAAATTTAAAGTTTTAGTAGCCTGCATATTATTTACATTTATAAGTATCAGTCAGTATACCTCACTTAAGCTGAAAAATGATATAGTATCAAGTGGATATCAAACTATCGGTTAGGCTATTTTTTAAAATGTTATAGCTGCATTCATAAAGCATTATAGGCTGATTTTAACATTTAAAAAATTATTTTAAATTTTTCAGAGTACAATACATGTACAAAACACTGTATTTTGATTGACACTATAAAACTCTATAATTGATTGACGCTTTACAAAACACTATATTTTGAAAGTTTAACTTTTCACACTTAAGATTATCCAGTTCAAATTTATTAAAAACTATAAAATAAGATTGAAAATGATAACTGAAAATTTAATTTAACCATAACTCAAAATTACTTAATTATAACACGTGAACATTTGGGAAAATTGCTTAAGAATAAAAAGTAGAAAATAAATATAAATAAATAAATACAAAAATAAACTTAACCTCTTAATTCATAAAAATACTTTATTTACTAAATTGTAAATCAATATTTTCACGTTTGATGGCGCTAGCACTCAATGCATACGTTGAAAATTAAACTTAAACTAAATAATACGATTAAAAAGTTGTTATTAAAATCCATCTATTTAGATTTAATGTTACGAGCTTCATTAAATTAATAACAATCCTTTAATAAATTCAATAAAATTCCTCTTATTTTGAACCTTTATCGATTAATCGTTACTTTACTAGTTAAGATTTTACTCATTAGTATTGTTCTTATGGCATCCAGTTAATTTTTACTATCTCAGTTTAGTTTAATTTGACATGTGGATTTAAAAAAAAAAAAAAAAAAAAAAAACTTTTTACTTGAGTCAATGCAGGTTTGTGTTGAATATTTATCTCATTTTTTTTCATTTGGTTTTTATCGCAAGATAGAAACTTGAACTGTATTTTTGGCTTGAATTAGCTATACAGTTTTCCGTAATCATGCGAATCATTGCTCACAGAAATGCAAGTTTCTTGACGAACGAACATTTCTATTTTGCAGCATTTCTTATTCCAATTCTCATTTCGAAAATTCCAATTTTGATTTGATATATTTAATTATTTTCTCTTTTCCGATTACCTTTTTCGTAGAGTGTATATTAAGTATGATAACATTAATGAAATATGCAAACATATCTCTCTTCGATAGACTTAGTGTTACGGTTATAGAAGTTCATTTCTTCATAAGTAATTTAAAATGATTTAGTTATTAATTCGTATTGTAATTAAATTATTAAAAAAATCTGTGAAAACATTTAACTGAACTGCAATCACTTTTAATTTTGTAATGTTGACATTTTCATTTATCTTTTGACAGCTGAGTATTATAATGGTTTTAATTTATTCAATATATATATATATATATATATACAAGCTGACCCGACAAACGTTGTTTTGTCATATAAATTATTTCTAGAGAATATTTTGCTAGAAAAAAATAACTAACTTATTGTAAGTGTGTTAGGATGTGGTATATAAGTGGAAGATGTATGGAGCGCTGTGAACGGTGAAAGAATATAAAAATAACAAAACACCAATCATTTATTTTTTTAATTTATTAAAATTGATTCTTTAAAATTATATACATATCGCTACTTATAACAATATTACTAAAAAACAATATCATTCCCTTAATGCAACAGAGTGTACAATAATTTTTGTTATCCCATCTTTCGCCAATACAAACAAACTGGATGGTTTGCCCACTCGAGAGCCACGTATAATTGTCCGTGTGAAAAACATGATGTGCTCAAATCTAAGCCACAGACAGACATCGTTTGGCCCTGAGACTTATTGATAGTCATTGCAAATGCCAAACTAATTGGAAATTGAGGGCGTTTAAATTGAATTGGCACATCTGTGGGTATAATAGGAATTCGCAGTAGTAATATATTTTCACCTCGGAATTTGTCATTTAAAATGATGGCTTCGATAACATTTTTCATTAATTTTTTATGACTAATCGCGGGCCGTTGCACAACCGTGGTGGGTTCAAATTACGAAGCAAAATAACCGGAGATCCAACCTTCAGTTGTAAAATATGCGGTGGCATGCCTGGTAAATCCAATGAGTTTAAAAACTTTGTTGGATAATTTACAGCTTCGGTGGCATCGCAAACTGTATCATTAGATTTGTATGACACCAAGTCTCCTGGTAACAAATGTTGTATCTTGAGATTCAATTCGTTGACGTCCACATTTTTTGCTGCTAAAATTGCTCTTTCTGCCAGCCACTCATGATTTGTGTATCGTCTGTGTACATCGGGAAATATCTGGTCAATAAGAGCATCTTGAGAATCAATGATTGTGCAGAAATCGGTCGGTAAATTTATGCATCCAGTTTCATCTGTAGTAACTTTTCCATCGCCGATATCTAACAATTGTTTTGAGAATGTTTCAGCGAATGGATCTTGAAGCTTTTGAACGCACAAATTTACATTCAGTTGTACTTTTTCAACATTAAGCCACAATGACGATGATTTTAATCACGCGTTGATCTCATCAGCGTATGTTGAACACGGAATAACGGGAAATGCTTGTCTGAAATCACCTGAAAAAAATAACAGAGTCCAAATAGTTTGTCGTTGTTTTTTATATCTTTCAATGTCCTGTTCGACGCTTCAATCGAATGTTTGTGTTCCATAGTGCATTCATCCCAGATAAGAACTTTACACTATTTCAGCACTGTGGCCATGGACGATTGTTTTTTTATGTTGCACACTGCGTCTGGGTTATTTTGAATATTTAGTGGCAGTTTAAATAATGAATGAGCTGTTCTGCATCCATCCAATAAAGTTGCCACAATGCCAGATGATGCAACAGCCAATGCGATGCCATTATTTGATCGTATTTCGGCGAGAATTAGCGAAATAAGGAATGTTTTGCCAGTTCCACCTGGTGCACCCAAAAAAAAAAAGAATCCACCTTTTCCTGCCAAAACTGCGAGCATGATGCGGTCGTAAATGGATCTTTGTTCTTCATTCATTAGTGGGACATTGCGAGCAACAATCGTTGCCATTTCTACAGTATTGTATTGTAGTTCACGATTCAATTCAGTGCTTATTAAATCAGATGCATTTCGATTTGTTGAATGCATACCGAAGTGACTGAGTGGTAAGTTGGCAATGATAATGCAAAGATCTTCAATAGCAATCAATGCTTTATTGTACATAGCGTCACTGAATACTATCGTTAGATCGTTGCACCGTGAACGATGTTGATGCAATACATCATTAGTCATTGAATCTTTGTGATTATCCCATAATGTCTCTGCTCGGGCCGAGAAACATGTAGTCAACACTATAGCGAATAGTAGACGAATTTGTTTTTCTGTACAGTTCAGTCCTACTTCAGCAAGCACACACTCCCACTGGTTGTCGTCTTCCAGCAAGCCGAGTGCAAGGCATGCATCTTTATACGTTGGATACTGTTGTCCATTCACTTTACGTAAATCTTGAAATGACAAAGGGCCGATGACATTAACCAATAACAGTCGAAGATAAAAGCACTCAGTCTGCCTTGGATTGACCGTAAATACTCGTTCCAAGGTGTTTGATTTGAATAAACCGGGACATGCATCAATCGGCGTGCCTTGCTTGCGGGGCATCCATTTTTTTGTTGGAGCCCATGTGAAATAGCGTGGTACTTCTGAATAGAGTAATGTCCGTGCAAAAGCACCAAAAGCATCCGCACGATTACACAATTCAAAAAATTCGGTGAGTGTAGTTTTTGGTGGATTTATAGCACGATCAATCGCTGTCTCGCTCGTGAAATATACGCGCTGGCCATTTTCAAGATGGACGGCTAAATGAAGAACTGCTGGATCCCGTTCATGAATTGGGAAATAAAAGATACGCCAAACAGCTTCATTGGAGCTGACGTACCGGCCAGTTTGGTAAAGTGTTATTTAATCGTTGTTATTCACCAGAGGAGCATTCACATTGGTATTTTCAACTCGAAATACAGCCATATCACTGCCTTTATTCACATACTTGCAAATGTATTTGATGCTCTTCACTGAACTGCAGAACTGAACATTAATATGAGCATTGAATGTTTTGCTCAGCAGAGGTGAATATGGGACCACCCATCGGTTATCATTGTCAATATCTATGTTGTTGACATAGATGACCGCCATAGATGATAAGATTGTCCGCCATTATCGGGAATTCTTCGACGATATATTGGATATCCGTCAACATTTGTGATCGTGAAATTTTTCGGAAAACTTTTAGTACATTTTCCATCTGCACAAATAATAATGGCCTAAAAATTCATTTTTCATTTTAACATAAAATAACTCCGTCGGATATTGACGAATTTTTTAAAAGAATATACCATTTTAACTAATTTTAACATTTTAACAATATTAACGTTAAAAAATATTTTAAAAACTTACGGTTAAAAATTCATTTTTCATTTCAACATTAAATAAATTCTGACATCGTGTTTACGATTCTAAAATATTAACTTTGAAAAAAATATTTTAAACACTTCGTAAGATACGGTTACGATTCTAAAAATATTAATTTTGAAAAAATATTTTAAACACTTCGTAAGATACGGTTAAAAATTCATTTTTAACACGTTTTTATTAGCTTCACCTGTATGTATGTATGTATGTTTGTTTGTTTGTTACTTCTCTGGGAGCAAACAAAAAATTTATATTGTAAAAAAAATACCTTCACTACGTGAACGATGCGGCGTCGAGGTAAGACGCTGCGCTACAAATCTAAAGGTCCAGCGTTCGATCCCCGTCAGGGGAGATTTTTTAAAAATGGTTTTTGTTAATTCTAAGTTATTTTAATTAAAGATTTAAATGTATGTAAATATTACGATGTGTCACTCACACGATTTTCTCTTACCCTGAATTTTAATACTAAGATAGATATTTCGTGCTTTTTAGTTCACATTTCTATAAAAGCGTGTTCTTTAATTTTTTAAAACTATAATATTATTCATTTCAACATTAAATAAATTCTGACATCGTGTTTACGACAATTCGCGCCATCTAGGTGGAAAAGTTGTTGAAAGAGTTGGTTAAAAATTAATTAAGAAAGAAATAATTAAGTTACAACTTTCATTTGTAAATCTAAACCATTCTCGAATCCACCTGAAGACACACAAAAAATTTCATTAAACTCAGTCCAGTCGTTTAGAAGGAGTTCAGTGACATACACACGCACAGAAGAAATATATATATAAAGATATATATATTAGAATCTCTTAATAAACTTTTACATTTACATATAATGACCAGCGCAGCGAGCAAACTAATAAAATACAATCTGTGGACATTTTGTCTTCTTATGACACATAAATTTAATATTAATCTAATAAATGTACCAATTATAAGCTAATATATGTACCAGAACGGTTAATATAAATAATGTTAAGCTATTTTCAATCATTATTAACTAATGAATATTCACAAAATTTAAAATTAAATTAAATTACATTTAAAATAAAAAGACTCAAACAAATAGATTTGGAGGCAATTAGCTCAAAATGCAGCTTCTCGGTTGAGTCATAAGTTCATGTTTCATTTACTACTCTTTACCTTACTTGTAAAATAAATAAATAAATAAATAAATAAATAAAGTAAAATAAAAATAAAAGTAAATCTGTATGATATTTTATTTTTACTATATTTTATAAAATTATAGTGCATTTTTACGTATGTGCCTTTTGTATTGCAAATTAAAAGTATAAGGAAATTTTCACAGGAACGTTAAGTTGTAAAATAAATAAAAAAAAAAAAAAAAAAAAAACAGAATATATTATATCACTCAGATGACATTATTTTATATATTTTTTAATGTATTTTAAAATATTTGATTAAATTTAATTTGCGCGTAAAATTTAAATTCTACATTTTTTTTTTTTTTTTTTTTTTTTTTTTTATGCGAATATAAATAAGTTTAAGAAGATAATTTTAATTAAAAAAAAAAAAAAATTAAAATTTTATTTACAAGAACTGGATATTTTCATTACCATATGATTAATGATATTGAAATTTTAACTTTTTATTAATGTTCATTATTTTGATAATGTGATATTAATTCACAGAAATATCGTTTATTTTTATTTATTTTTTTCACTTATAATTTATCTAAATCAAAGTAAAGAAATGTCTCCAGTTTATACATTTATTTTCTTTTTTAAACCCATTATGGTAAGGAAATCTTCAACATAAATTTATTATACTTATTACTTTATTACTATTATTATTACTGTTATTATTATTATTTTACCCACAAGTTGAAGATATTTTAATTTCTATTTGATTGAATCGCATTTTCCTAAAAATGTTAATGTGCGACACAAAAAACTCGTATATTACAATATATAATCTTATTTTACCTGTAGGAAAACGTTTAATATACTTGCTACATTTCTTGTATTTTTTATGATCTAGATTGGCTGTTCTGTTGAAATTAATAACAGTTCATGCGTAAAGAAAACTGTAATGTCTCTCTTTTTTAAATTTTACGGATACACGTGGTCTTTTAAACTCTTTTCTTTGAAGTTATTCATTCGAGTGTATTTCTGTTCTTCATATTATATTAAGAAAAGAAGTCGTGTTAAATCATTTCCAATCCAAATTTTGACCTCTAAAGTCTTATTACGCACAGAATTCTTCTGAAGTACAGTTCAAAACAGACAAAACTGTTTTTGAATATTAAAATAAAGAATTATGTAGAGAAGGTAAAGATTTTAATTTGAATATTTAGTGATAATACTTTATTTTCTAATGTAGGATCGTTAAATATTTTTTTCATTTCTTAATTACTGATATATATTTATATTTAAATGTGTAATATTGTAAAGTTAAATTATAAATTTTCTCTTAATAAAAGAAAATTTAGATAAGATAGTTAGATAAAATGTGACTTATTAATAAAGATTCAAAATATTTTATTGAATGAAAATTTTAGTTTGATAATGATACTTTTCGTAAAATGTTTATAATAGCAAAATAAAATAAAATAAATAAGTATAATTAATTAGTATTAGCGATTTTAAAATCAGAATCTTACTATTAATAAATAAAAACTTGAAAGAGACATAATTTAAACGCTTTCAAAATGTGCTTACGCATATACTTTGTTCAGTTTCCAACCAAATTTACTTTCGAATTAATTAAAAATGTAATTTATTTTGTATTTTAATTTAGAGGGATAGTATTTTCTAAAACATATTTTAACAACATTCTGTTACCGACAAAATAAAAGTGCAATGTTTGTTGTGGTGTATTTCATCATTATATTCCTGAATAAATCTATTGGTCTTCTGGTAAGTGACATCACATAAACTAGCAGGCTTTGCATGCTTCGCTGGCCACTAAATTTAAAGGAAACTCGTTTCTATATAGCCTTATAAAAATAAAATAAAATAAATTACTGAAATTGTTCAAAAGCTCGCTCCAGGTTCCTGCTGCATTCAGCAGCGATTTGGTCATCAACTGCAACTCGGGCGCTTGTCCCTATTACCTGCGACAATAGTTTAACAATGGGCTTCCATTTAGGTGCTTATTATATAACAGTTTCGAAATAGATAGTATCGAAAAAATTGGAGTTTCCCTATTATATTTGAATCCCAGTTACATGTGAACAACACTATACGTGTCGTTCACATGTAACTCGGACTGGACTCAAACGTAACTGGGTTTAGACAACATAATATTTGCTTTTACGTTAATTCATATGTTTTTTTTTTTGTTTATCCAATCAACCATTAAATGACAGCAATTTCATGCTAAATATTACAATATGCTGTGACCGGCTACGTCTGCCGCATGAGACAATTAATTTTTTGTGTTTATATATAATTCATGGGTTGTAAACCTGATAGTACAGCCTTAATATAGTTCTCTTTGGCGGCTTTTGAATTTTTGTCACCATTTTAGACTTAATCCATTGTAACAATAAGACTTAATCTCTTGTAACAATATGCTATGAGCGCTATTTCTGCCGTATTTTAGACAACTAATCTTTTTATGGTTATATATATTTCCCATTAAACATATTTTTATTTATTTATTTAAATATTAATTTGAATTTTTCAAATATTTCTGTTCGACAGCGTGAGAGTGCAGTAACACACAGAGGTTCATTTGTTTGTATGATAAATTAGCATAGTGATTATTATATAAAAAAAATAAATAAATAGGTAAACATTATCGTGTTACACAACTTTATTATGTCGCTCCATTGGCGGCTTTTAAATTTTTGTCGCCATATTAGCGATGGATTTTTTTTTTTTTTTGTATGAAAAGGGGAAGACTATTTTGCTAATAATTTTTATCAGACTCTTTTTTGTTTATACATAAGAATCCTTTATATTCTGCTAATATTTTTAATGCTTTTTAGGTTTAAAATAGTGGTTGTTGAAATAAATTTCCTATCTTTAAAACTGCATTTGTTCTGTAAATTTTGTGTAAAAATAAATCATTTATGTTTTTATATATTTGATGCGCTACTTAGATTAAAATGGCTGTTGCTATATTAAACTTCTTGTCGAAAAACATTCGGTGTACTTCAACATCAAAATTTAAAAAATCGCCCAGCAGGATCTGTTAATGAAGCTGATAAAATAAAAATATGGTTCATAGAGTTTAAATAATCTATTTAAAAGATTTTTTAAAACCCAAACTATTAATCTATCGTATCACATACATAGATATAGTAATAATATATAGATTGATCATTGGGGACAAAAAAATGATTCCTTTTCACTCGGGAAAAGACGGCGATTTTACCAAAATATGGCAGTCTTTCCCCGAGTGAATACACACGGGAATATGCACGAATGTTTTAGCAAATAAAATTCATGAATAATTTATTTACTAAAGGTGAATGAAAAGCCCCAGATATAGTTTCAAATTCATTCTTCTTTTTTTTTCCTTCAATACCACTTAATGGCTGATTCCAAAGCTTTTTTTTTTCGGTATCAAAAATCTTTGCACGATAATATGGGGATGATAGTTCTATATATATTATTATATCTATGATCACATAAATCTTTTCGAAAATAGAATAAAACTTAATTTGAAAAAAGAATAATAACATTTGTTTATTAACCAAAATAATTGATGAAATTTGAAATGCAAGTTGGTCTTGTGGGGTACAGGCTGTATATTATATTTTTGTGTTCGGGAGCGAAAATTTAAAAGAATTTGAAAACTGCAATTTTTAATCCCTTTTAAAAATCATGTGACTTAATGTGAAGCAGATTTTTCATTTTTTTTCTCCTAACGGTTTCCATACAATCTTCTGCTGTTGCCACCTAAAATTCATACTTTAGTTAATTTTAAAAAATCTAATTGTCCGATTGATAAGTTGTTTAATGCATCGGATTTAAAAAAAAAATCCCCTTTCATTTGCTATCTTATTTGTAACGATGCGACTGATATTTCTAATTTATTTTCTAATCTTTCTGATTTATTTTCCTCATTTTTAATAAGTGTACGATTTTTTTTTTTTAATTATTATTATTTTGTCGAAAAAAATGGCAACAATTAAATTATGGATAAAATTTTAAAATTTAAATGTCTTATTTATCAGAAATTAGAAGGTTTTTATTTTCACATTTTAATTAATTAAGAAAAAACTAATCATCCGATTAATAAGCTGTTTAATGCATCGGATTTACAAAAAATTCCCTTTCATTTGGTGTCTTATTTGTAACGATGCGAGTGATATTTCTAATTTATTTTCTAATCTTTCTGATTTATTTTCCTCATTTTAAATAAATCTACGTTTTATTATTATTATTATTATTATTATTATTTTGTCGAAAAAAAAATTGGCAACAATTAAATTATGGATAAAATGTTAAAATTTAAATGGCTTTTTTATCACAAATTAGAAGGTTATGATTTTCACATTTTAATTAATTAAGAAAAAAGCTAATCAAAAATTCGAAAATCTGACTTCGATGTGCACAATGACCCTTCGGGATGCACCTTTGTGTTAAATCTCGTGACTGTCCGAGCTACCGTTTTCGAGATCAGTGAAATATACATACAAATATTGCTCACTTAATAGTATAAGATATATAGGTACCTGTGAACTGTGTTACCCAATCAATGATCTGTTAATTTCCCTTTACTTGTATTAATGCTAAAACAGATCAGTCTTCAAAATGTAACCATGTACGTACATAGTACGTGTATGTGAGCTGTAATTGTTATTCGTGATTTATTAAGTTGTGTGTGTTAAAATATACCTTGTTTAAGTAATAGCTTAATTATAAATCTTTTTCCTGCTACATATGGTAAATTAGTTTTTATACAAGTCTGTATATTGCCTAAAAATGTGTAAACTATTAATGAGTTTGCTGTCAAATATGAAGAAAGGAATTTCACAAAAATAAAATTATACATGCACTTTCAAAGAACTGGTATTAAAAAGATTGCAATTGTGTAGGATTTTATTGTAAAATACATTCGAACCTCGTTAACATTGAACACTATTAAAGTAATATGCTTTTAACATGAACTGTTTCCACAATCCACTTCAAAATAAGGATTAGTTTAGTTATTTGAAACTTAGTTACTGATAGAATGAACTACTGATAACATCATCATTTTCCCCATTGGGGTTAACGTTAACGACGTTCGACTGTACTTACTTCGTCACCAATCAATATACTAAAATATATCTTCATAATGCTATTATAAATTATGAAACTAAGCGATTTCCATTTACATCTTTAAATGGGTATGGATGTTTTTATTTTTTATTTTATTTATTTGGGTTATTCCGAAAAAAAAAAAAAATGGTAAAAGCTATGTCCGAGAAAATATGATTTTTTATTTAAATAATGATAAAGAATTAAAACGCAACTATGTTTGATTTTCCCTGTTTATATTTCTTTCATTGGATATTTTTCTTAAAATTTTAGATGAAATATAATATCTACAATAAAATATTTTAATAGATGAAGAGTGAAAAACCTGTTGTCCCAAGCGGAAATTTATAAAATTCAAACATATTTAATACAAGTTTGCAAAGAGTTATAATAATCAGTTTAATGATATAGAACATAAATACAAATTCTTCTCTATTCTTCTTCGACTGACAAAAAAGAAAAGTCATCACCTTTTATTTTATTTTATTATTATTTTTTTTTTTTTTTGTCTGTGTCCTAAATTTTATTCAACTCTGTTATGTCCACTCTATTACAGTAAAAAAAAAAAAATATATATATATATATATATATATATATATTATATCAAAGCTGGCAACACTACTGAATTGCCTGAAGTGTTTACTATTCCCCTGCAATCAGTCATTTGGGATAAAATTTCCAAGAACAAGATAAGTTGCTTTTTATGCCTGTAATATCTCGAATACATTAAATAAATGTCCACTCTGTTACATTTAAATTTTTATTTCATAAAAAAATTTAAATGAATAAATTACGGAAAATCAATATGTAATTCATGAAGTTTATTTCAGGAAAGCTTATTTTTATTATAACATGAAATTTACAGTCTCTAACCTTACTTTTAGAGTTATATGTGCACTCTCTTACATGTCCACTCTGTTACAGAAATAATGTAACAAAATGGACCGGTAATGTAACAGAATGGACATATTAACAGAAATAGATAATATTATCTACATTAAATACCTGAATTAATATATTTATTTTTGAAATTGATAAATACATTAAATGTGTTACTGGAAATTCTTTTTTTTTTCTTTGATATCGCCAAAAGAAAGTAATGCACAGTGCCAAATCCATTATCGAGAGATTCTAATTTTTAGAATATTTCTAACAGGCTTGTATTTTCAATAAAATAATGTAAAATAAATATCAGTTGTATTATGCAAGAAATACATCACTTTGTAAAACCCTGAAAAATTATTAGAGAACAGTGTAAGTTGTAAATTGACATGAAAGTCATGTATATACGGAATCTGTGCTTAGATGAGGGTCTAGCATCAATTTGGACCCAGTTTTAAAGATGATTCAGATACGAAAATAAATGTTGTTCAGTTTTCTCCGATACACCTTTTAATCAATATCGGCAAAAGAAAAAAAATTACTTATTTAATAAGTATGCAGTTGATTTTAAGTAGTGCACTTGGAATTTTTTCGAAGCAGGTCACCACAAAGGAGCTGCTGATGATGTAGAGGTATATGCTGAAGAGGAAGGTTGATTGTAATATTATGCAGTAATAATGTAAAGGATGCTACTAAATTTTTAACTCCTTTAAAGGTACAACTAAGGTGAAATTAAAGATAAAGAGATTAAAATAATAAAGTAGATGGGAAGTGCCAGGTTCGATCCTAGGCCACGCTCATCAACCTAACTATGCAGAGTTTTCTGTGGTTTTATCTGACACTCACGTAAATGTGTGCTAGGACTCCTTAGAAAAACCATCATGTAAGGGCAATACATTTATTCCTAGGACCCCAGCGAAGCCAATCAGCCTTACATCCAACAACAACTGAAAGCTGAAAATATCGAATTTTTATTTATCGGCTTCATCAGAAACTGATGAACTATTGTCCATGGATGAAGAACTGAGAAAAATAAAAATAAATATTTCAAAAAGATATAAAAGCTGGAGTCCATGTGCTTGAAAAATTCAACACAGATGGTACTCATTCAAATAATATATAATTTAAAATAAAATACATTTATTTTGCATTACTATGTTTGTTTCATTTAATAATGAAACAGCTTCTGTAACAGAGTGGACATTTTCTGTAAAAGAGTGGACACCTTCTGTAACAGAGCAGAAATATTTTATAATACTGGTCATTTTTTCCTTAAAAATAGGAGGATGGGGGAGGGGGGGGGGGAGAAAGCCAAAAAAATTGCAAAGATTATTTAACGATTTAATGGTGTTTTACACAGTTATAGATATATGTTCCTATGCTTTCTCACAAACATCCACACTACATGGCAATTCATAATATAGTCGCACACCCTGCAATTTAAGTGTGGGCTCAGGTAGCATTTCAATGATCTGATCAGATTCTATGTATGAAATATCTTAATCATCAGCTTTGAATAATTTTTTGATTAACATGATGATTTTGAATGTTATTCAAAATCATCAGCTTTGAATGTTAATTTTGATGGTACTCATAAATTAACGTTCAAATATGCTGTAGTAGCACAAGAAGATATGAACGATTGAGAAGTAAGAGTTATTAGTTTGAAAAATTGCTAATAATAGTGCAAATTTATTCAAAGCTGATGATTAAGATATTTCATACATAGAATCTGATCAGATCATTGAAATGCTACGTGAGCTCACACTTAAATTGCAGGGTGTGCGACTTTATTATGATTTGCCATGTAGTGTGGATGTTTGTGAGAAAGCATAGGAACATATATCAAGAACTGTGTAAAACACCATTAAATCGTTAAATAATGTTTGCAATTTTTTTGGCTCTCTTCCCCCCTCCCCCATCCTCCTATTTTCAAGGAAAAAAATCTGGAGTGACTCCACTCGAGTTTCCGAACATTGAGTAATTAACAGTTTTGTAGATAAAGTAAAGAAAAAGGAGTTGTTAAAAAACAAAAGAGATAAAACCATAATAAAGTGTTTGAGTATTTTTCTCCATATATTACACGATGTTTTATTTAACGCTAGTGAACTTTGAGCCCATAGATCATAATGATACAGAATTTTCGTTGTGTCCCTATAAAAAACCTATAAATGCTAGATTCACCAAAATGCTTATAGTTAGTGCAAATGTGATCTATAATATTCATATAAATTTTCAGCTCAATTGAATAAGGCGTTTAGATGCCATCGCACTTTTAAATAGTATGTTGTGGCCACCACATGACTTTCTTCTATATTTTCCTATACAAATTCAATCAGTACAAATAATTTATTAAAATTATTATTTTAAAAAAAATTATCTTCCATGATAATGCAGATGATTTCCATATTACAGAAGACGTATAACACTAAATATCAAAAAAAAGTCAATTTTATTGTCAATATCACATTAAAAAAAATCGATAACTTCATTTTAAATTATCGCAGATCTATGGTTCAACCATTCGTTTTAAAGGTACTGGCGAGCTCTTTTGAAAGATACCCATCATGAAAATTTACTCGAGCCCCCCAGGGGGGAGGCGAGGCTCCTACACATACAAAAAAATTTTCCCAGTTGACTATATCGATTATAAATAAATCTGGTAAATTTCAGAATGATTATTAAAAAAATAATTTTCTTTATGCACATTTATACAAAATTTTGTACTATACCACCATGTTAAAAATTTAGAAAAAGCGGGATGGCAACGCAACCTGTAAGACATTTTTTACCAAAAGTTGATAGGCACTAATTTATGTCAAGGTGCAACTACATACCAATTTCTATGAAATTCTGTGACGTAGTTCCTGAGATACAGTTGCCACAAAAGTTTGTCACACCGCGCAGACACTGACAGAAAAACAGACAGACCTTTTCTAAAAATGGTAAAATCGTGTTCTACAGCTCTCAAAACGTGTAAACCCATCAAAAACCCGAGGTTGAAACTTTTTACGAATCCAATACTTTCTTCTATTGAATATAGAAGAAAGTAAAAATTTGGTCCCACAGGCCAATGTTAAAGAAATAATCTTTGTGTCCCTGTAAAAAAACTGTAAGTGCTAAATTCTGCAAAATCTATACAGTTCGTGCAACTGTGATCTATAACATGTGTAAACATTTTTTGATCAGATTAAATAAGCGTTTAGACGCTATCGCACTTTTAAAAATTTGGTACCATAGGCCATAATGATAAAGAATTTTTCTTTGAGCCCCTGTAAAAACACTGTAAGTGCCAGATTCTCCAAACTCTATACAGATTGAGTAACTGTGACCTATAATATGTGTATAAATTTTTTGCTCAATTGAAGAAGGCATTTACATGCTATCGCACTTTTTAGATTTTGGTCCCATAGACCATAATGATAAAGAATTTTTCTTTGTGTCCCTGTAAAAAAACTATAAGTGCTAGAATCACCAAAATCTATAGGGTTCGTACTATGGCGACGTACAATATACTCAGCAGCTTACAGCTTATTCGAATAAAGCGTTTAGACGCTAGCGTGTTCAATCACAGACATACACACATACATAAACACATACATACACACATACATACATGCATACACACATACACACACACATACATACATCATCGTAAAAATAGTGAAAACGGACTCAGGGGACCTCGAAACGTATAGAAACATCAAAATCTCGAATTCAGATTTTTGACATGATTACAATACTTTCCTCACTATAGTGTTCGGAAAGTAAAAATGACCAGTATTATAAAATATTTCTACTCTGTTACAGAAGGTGTCCACTCTGTTACAGATACTTATTTTATCATTATTAAATGAAACAAACATAGTAATGCAAAATAAATGTATTTTATTTTAAATTATATATTATTTGAATTATAGTCCTTTTAAAAACCATAAAAAAGAATTACATAAACTAAATATATAATAGAAAAAATAATTTTTTTCTTCTGTTGTACCATAATCCGTAACATAGTGAACTATAATATAAGAAAAAATATAAATAATTATATTTATAATAATTTTTACAATGTGTATAACAAATTTTAATGTATTTACATATATTTACAGGAGTAAAGCTCAATCTAAATGACTAATTAATACAAATAAATAAATAAAAAGAATTATGTAACAGAGTGGAAAAAATTTTCCATTTTTTGACAGAAAACGAAGAAATTTTTTAAAAACACTTGATTTATCAAATTAAATTTTATGCTATAATAAAGTATGCATTCTTAGCTACCATTGGAATATAAAGTTCTTTTGCAAATATTATTTTTATTTTTTAAGTTTTAAAATGTGAAATTTACATTTTTTTCGGAATGACCAATTTATTTATTTAATTCCAGTAACCGAGTAAGCACGCTAACCATATTTTATACTACAAGTTTTTTATCTTCCCTCTTTAAGTCCGTAATGAATCAAAAATATTTTATGGGTCTTTTTACATAAAACAGTTTCGCTATTTGCACCACTTTTAATAGATTGTCGTAGTAAACTTAAATAAAACATATGTTAATAAATGCGTTATAAAAATGTGTAAACATATAACAGCACATTTATATCTAAAATAACTCGAATTAAAATCCCTGTTAAGCTTTGTTCGATTGTGTTAAAAAGTCATAACACAACAAAAATGCATTTCGTGATATTTCCAAATATATCCATTATTGAATATTAAAGTGTTTGTGTAACCCTGGAAACCAATCTTTAATTCTATTTACTTTAAAACATGTTTTTCTGCATAGGAAGATCATATGGAATTTCATATTGTTTTTGGGGTACTGGGGTATATTATGTGGAAAACGTTCGCATAGAATACAATACATTGGAATCAGTGTTGGGCATAATTGATTAAAAAGGAATTGAATTACAATTGAATTACAATTAAATTATAATTACAATTATTTTACTGTCAATTAATTCACAAGAAATTGATTACAAATAAATTCAATTACTTATTCAATTTATTTGTAATAATTCAATTTATTTGTAATCAATTACTTGTTAATCGATTGACAGTAAAATAATTGTAATTATAATTTAATTGTAATTCAATTGTAATTCAATTACTTTTTAATCAATTATGCCCAACACTGATTGGAATTCTATTTAGTTCATGTACTGTATATAAAGTTCTATACATGCGATTTTCAGTAGGTAACATATTACACCATACTAAACCTGAATAAGATGGATGTGTTTAAATATTTCTAATAATATACACGTTAATGTTTGAACACAACACTTTAAATTTGCAGCATTTTTTATTTTTCAAAAATAATACCATATTTTATGATACAATTGAAATCTTCAAATAAAAAATAGTACTTTATTTTAAATATATCTAATAAAATTATATATATATATATATATATATATATATATCATTTACGTTGTGATTTTCTCTTTACAATTTATAGTTTTCAAGAATACTGATAAAAAATTAACAGTTTCATTTCCTTTCAGCAATTCATGCTGTAATTTACTCTTGGTATCTCCCTAATAATATCTCATAAGAATCTTCTCATGCATAAATGTTTTGAAATAGACATGCATAGATGCATGCATAAATGCATGCATATGCATAAATGCATGCATAAATGTTTTGAATATTTTCTTTCTATAACTCATAAAGTATACAATTTTTGAATGAAATTATTATCATTCATAATTATGTTATAAAAGTGTATATCATACTTATCAAATCAAATATCATACTTGTTAATGATTAAAATATTGTTCTCGTATAAAATAATAATAATAATAAGAAGAAGAAAGTAGCATCGCTTGTGCTCGCATAACAATTCCCTATAGTTTTAATATAAGAAATTATTCCTACGGTAGGTATTACTTCTATAAAATTCAAAAATTCGAACTATATAACAAAATGCAAACAACATCGTTGCTTTCTTTATTCTATCCCATCTTTAAAAACAATTTTTAGAGACGCCACATGCACCACATAAACTTTTAATTTTATATCTACTTCTTAAGATAATACCCGATCATGATTTTTATAAAAATTAAATCATTAAATTAATTTTTATACTTATTTTATTTCATTATACTCGCGCACTTTTTTATTTCTTAAATAAAAATTATTTAAAAAAAAAAAAAAAAAAAAGAATGTCGATAGTGTTTGTTTCGATACTGATTATTATTAATTTATTAAAAAAAATGATTTTGGTGAAATTCTGGCAAGAGAAGAATTTAGTTTAGGACAAAGGACTAATAGTTTTTTTTTCTTTTTTTTTCTTTTTTCAAATTATAACATTGCTTTCAAATTATTCAATTATATTTTCGATAAATTTTAGATTTCGATAAATGTACAACTATCGAAAAATGACACCGCAAATATCCCAGATTGTGACTAATATTCCTCAGTCCTAATAATAATAAATATTTTATTATCTACGAAAAAAATCATTATATGAAAGAACAAAAAAAATTTATTAAACTATTTGCTATACTGCAATAAAAGTTTAAAAATTAAAAGGTTTTCTTTTCAAAAATTAGACATAAACTTTAACATAGTCAATATTTTTTAAAAGTAAATCGACAATTGCATTCTATTCGTAGCAAAATTGAAAAAAATTGCCCCAGAAAATTACATTTAAAACTTATAGCAATGTAATGGCCATTATAAATTTATTAACGCAAAATAACTTTCGTTTTCTTAAAAAAGACAACATTAAAAGAACATTTGCGCTACAGTCAATAAAAAAAAACCAGACCATTATGTTATTTTTTCATAGAATTAAATATCAATTCAATTTAAGATTTTATTACAATACAGTAAAGTAATTTTCTGAAAAGGCCAATTACTTGTATAAACTATTAAAAAAGTTTATATTTTGCAGTTTTTTTTTATTTTAAGAGGAACTTATTGTATTTGAAGTTTAAAATTTATTTATAATTAAACATTTAAAAAATTAAAAAATTATGAATATTATTTGGATTAGAATTCACGTTTAGAAAATTATTCATCATATTACTAACCATGTATCGGCCAGCTTTACGTTCTTCAATATTTCACATTATTTACATACAATGACACAATACTATTTTCTATGGTAAATAATTAACTTTTGAACGACCAAGGGAGTCATATTCGGTTTACGGAAATTTCACCCCCAGCATCTCGCCCCCGGCATTACACCTCAGCATTTCACCCACGGGAAATCTCGCACTCCGGAAATTTCACCCCCGAAAAGTGAATTTCGGAAATTTCGCCGGCAGCGTCTCGTCCCCGAGTTGTGTAAAGTGTATTTGTAATGTCAAATAAAAATGTAAATATACATGTAGTAATTCTCGATATATTTCTGTTTAATTCACACTATTTTCCATTTTAGTTTCAATAAAAAACATATGAATTAAAATAAGGTTTTCGAATGCAAAAAATGTTCGATTAATATTTTTTATCGCTGTTAAATAAAAGAGCGTTTAAGTGTGCAGAAGTATTATTTATTTATTTATTAAATTTTTAGTGCACACATACTAATTGTATTAATTTATCAAATATTATTTTACTTTGCTTTATTTATTAATCAATTTGATCATTATTCATAAATAAATAAAAAAATAGGATTACAGAAGCAAGAAAATTTCATTACCCTACTAGTGTAGGGTAATGAACTTATACTAGGCGAGTCGTATTAACCCCCGACTATATATTGAACGCCCCGCCGGTTCTCGCTCTTCGATATATTTTTCTAGTCAATTCTGTCCTTTTATCCTTGCTGGAGTTAGCCCTTTTCTTTTCACACTTGGCATTATGAGTTTTTTTTTTTTTTTTTTTTTTTTTTTTTTTTTTTTCCATCCCATGTTTTTTTCTATGGAATTTTGACTCTTCCCCACCCCACCCCCCTGTTTCTATGAATTTTCTGCTTTTTTTCCCCATTTTCTACATTCTAAGGTGCGGTCAGAAAATTCGATATCGAGTTTTAACCTGATTTATACGTTTTCAGGGCTCCTGAGTCCAGAAAAGTAGTTTCTGACAGTTGGTCAGAGTATTTGTATGCATGTATGTATGTATTTACGCGTTTATATGTACGGAATCTTCTGGGTATCACATCTCCGAAGCTAACAAAAATGGAACTACGAAACTTCAGAACTGAGACAGGTCAGGTATACACATTTTTTATTTTCAAATTTTGGGGGAAATTGAAAAACTGGAAATGGGACAGCGGAAAACGTAAGTCCTCTATCAATTTTATTCAAAGTTGCTATATAAAAACTCTATTAGATGACCTTTCAAATGATATAGTTGGTTAGTTCAGGAAAATTGATAGGCGTCCTGTAAAAATAGCGCAATTCCAGGCTTTGCAAGTGCGTTCCTTTAAAAACGACAGCACGGATTTTTTTTTTTCAAACTCGTTATATTAACTCCTTTTTAAACATCTTTTTGTATGTAATTAATCTTTTCCGGTCAATGATTGAGTATGCAAAGTTTTAGTGAAAGTTTGTACCTCAAAAAAGGCTCTAACTATTTTCTTGAAAATTGTTACATAAATCCATTTTAGGTATTCTTTCTCATGTATTACGCAGTTATTAGAGGAAAATTAACAGTCATCCTACTTAAGTAGGTCAGTTTTAGATTTTGGAAATTGGTGTTTAAAAAAATGAGTCTACCGTTTTTACTTCCTTATACAAAGTATAAGTAAGTTAGTAATTCCGATGTGCGAAATTGATTTTGTATTTTGCATAGCTCAAAAATTGAATGATCGAAGAAGGTTGCAAATTTATATGTGTAACTGTTATAATGTCTAGTTGTACACTTGCAACTTTGGTTTTAATAAGAGTTCCCGTTTCAGAGATATCAACGATTTTACACGAATTTTCGTGGCGTGAGTATGTACATATGTGTGTGTGGGGTATGTATCTGGCATAATTCAAAAAGTGTAGACGTATAACGTTAAAAATTGGTTTATAGGTTTGTTATAACATCTAGTTGTGTACCTCTATTTTTGCATTGTCTATGATTTTCCGTTTTGGAGATATTTAGGAAAATTATGTTCATAAAAAAAATACAAAGATTTTGGCCATTTTATATGGCTTACCATCATATAGATTTTTAAAAAAAGATAATGATAGAGCCAGTAATGATATTGTTATGAAACTTAAAGACTTTGTACGTGTAGAAAGTTATGCTTAACGACATAAGCAGGTTCTTGCCAATAAATGCATTTTTTTTTTAAATATTTAACCCGTAGATATAACCTGTAATGCATCTCGCATAACTCAAAGACAGTTCGACGTAGAACGTTGCAAATTGGTATAAGGGTTTCTTATAGCATCTAGTTGTGCACCTCCCTTTTTGGACTTTATATAATTTTCCGTTTTGTAGATGTTTAAGAGAATTATAATGGCCAAGAATATAAAGGGTTTGGCCATTAAATATGACCTACCATCATAGCGATTTCAAAAGAAGATAATGATAGAGCTAGTAATGATATTATTATGAAAGTTGAAGACACTTTTGCGTGTATAAAGTAATATGTAAAGACATACATGAATATTCAACCCGTAGACAGAGCCCGTAATTTTATTGTTGCAAAAGTTGTCGACATTTTAGCGTTTCGAATTTGATTCTTTAAGACAGAAATATATTCTAATTGCCAAATGGATTTTATTTATGAAGATTCAGCTCGTAGATAAAGCCTGCAATGATATTGATAAAAGACGAATTGTTTGCGAATTACGAAACAAACGAAAACATACTTAGTAAGCGAGCATTATTTATTTTGGCTTAATGCAATTTAATTAATTATATGCTGCATTACTAATAAATAGTGTAAAACAATAATGTAAACCCATAGTAAAACTTTATATTCTCTATTAGAATTAACAGTTACTTTTGAAAATGTACCATATTTGCAAATAACCTTAGTTTCTATTCTCAGCTCTTAAACCCTTTGAAGAGCAGAGTTGGTTGGTTGGTTAGGTTTTTACGTCGCACTAGTGTTGTGCAATGGGCAACTGGCGACAGTCTGGGTCTCACCCCTATATGTGATCCAAAAACATGAAATCAAATCTTAGACCCCCACCGGATGGGATTGAGGAGCAGAGTAATTTTGCTTATTGAATGTTAAAAACGACCAGAATTTATGAACGATGTTAGGCGAGAAATGGTAAATATTTTTAGCATCTTTATATCATTTTAAATCTTCATATTCAATATTCATTCACGCATATATTTATCGCCATGCTGTTTGTGAACCCTTGTTATGACCAAAATCAAAACTTATATCAATATCGTATAAACTTCATATTTTTATACAACAAATTATTACATAATAATAAGAACGAACTTTTTATATAACATGTTTTTAAATTTTTCGATGAATCATATAAACGCTACCGAAGGTAGCAGGGACCCGAAATATTTGGCTAAAAGTAATGAAAAAATTCACTGTCACCGTATTCTGAGCTATTCTGAAACTTTCAAATGTCTAGCTAGTCGGGAAGTAAAATGGTTGTTGAATCACATACAGTCTGCCGAAGGTAGAGGGGGCTCGAAACAATTGGCTAAAAGTATTAAAAAACTCATAGTCATCGTGTTAGGAGCTTTTATAAAAGTTTCAAATTTACAGCTAGTTGGGAAATAATACGATTGTTGATTCATATAAATGCTACAGAAGGCAGCGGGAACCCGAAAAAATTGGCTGAAAGTATTAAAAAAATGCATCGTTATCGTCTTTTGAGCTATTATAAAATTTTCAAATGGCTAGCTAGTCGAAAAGATAGTAAAATACATTTTCTGTTGAATTATATAAACGCTACCAAATGCAGCAGATACCTGAAACAGAAAAAAATATTTAAAAAATGCATTGCCACCATGTTCTGAACTATTCTGAAAGTTTCAAATATTTAGATAGGCGGGAAGTTAAGTAAATAAAAAAAAGTAAAAAAGTAAAAAAAAAAATAAATATTCTGTTGAATCGTACAAATGCTGCTGAAGGCAGCAGGGGCCCAAAACAGTTGGCTAAAAATATTTAAAAAACTCATTGCCACTGTGTTCTGAGTATTTCTGAAAGTTTAAAATGTCTAGCTCGTCGGGAAATTAGTTAAAAGTCGATTGCAAAGTTTGTACTTGTAACGCTACCGAAGGCAGCAGGGACACGAAACAGTTGGCTAAAAGTATTTAAAAAATACATTGTAACCGTATTCTGCACTATTCTGAAAGTTTCAAATGTCTAGCTAGTCGGGAAATTTGTTAAATAATTTTTTTGTTGAATCATAAACGCTGCCGAAGGCAGCAGGGACCCGAAACAGTTAGCTAAAAGTATTTTAAAAATGCATTGTCACCGTGTTCAAAACAATTCTGAAAGTTTCAAATGTCGAGCTAGTCGGGTGGTTAGTTAAATAAATTTTTGTCGAATCATAAACGGTGCCGAAGGCAGCAGGGACCCGAAACAAATAGCTAAAAGTATTTAAAAAATGTATTGTCACCGTGTTCTGAACTATTCGGAAAGTTTCAGATGTCTAGCTAGTCGGGAAGTTAGTTAAATAAATTTTTTGTTGAATTATAAACGCTGCCGAAGGCAGCAGGGACCCGAAACAGTTAGCTAAAAGTATTTTTTAAAAATGCATTGCCACTGTATTCTAAGCTTTTCTGAAAGTTTCAGATGTCTAACTAGTCGGGAAGTTAGTCAAAAATTTATTGCAAGATTTGTACTGGACACACTAACAAACAAGAATCGAAGCTAATAAAGCATGATGATAATTTAGGAAATACTGCATGCATGTTTACATTTTTATTTTTAATTACATTTATATTTTACACCTCTCGGGGGCGAATTTTCCGGGGGATAGATGCTGGGGGCGAAAATTCCGAATCCCGTCATATTCTAACCTCATTGTCAGTGTCAACTTAAAGCTGCATTAAATTTTTTGTAGTGCTTTCAGTAGTTTTACATTACTTTGTTACATTAGTTTGTGCACATACTGATTTTTACATTATTTTGTTGCGAAAAAAAAAAGAGAAAAGAAAGAAAAGAAAAACAAAACCCCAAATTTTCTACAGTTTCAACTCGTATATATTCAGGGTTACATGAAATTATTCAAATTTCATTATTGAAAATATACACTGTAGAATGACGGGTGATACATGAAAAGATTGATACGCACACCAAGTTTAAAAGCTGGCGTCATGGTTCAGATACCGAGCTCTTCTGAAAAAAGAACTGTTACATCGCTAGACAGAGCACGTTGGTCCGGGTGCAGTTCCTCTTTTACTATGATCTCCCAATTTGCCAGATCGCACGCCATATCATTTTTTCTTGTAAGGTTAAGGACATGCATAATGCCAACAACACTGCAAGAACTGCCGAAACGCATTATAGTTGCTTCGAGGGATATTGACTAGATGAAACTGGATTATCGTTTGGAGATGTGCTTTGTGACCAAAGGCATACACAGTGAACATTTGTAGAATGTATCAATAACTTTGCAAGTGCACCTTTCAACTGTTTTCGTACATCTTATACTTGTAAATAAATAACATTTTGAAACTCAATGAATCATATAGGTTTCAGAAGTTATTACCTTATTTTTACCTAATAATATATAAAACTTTTTCTTTCTTATCATAAGGTTTTTAAAAGATTTGATGAATGCTGGGCACCCGCAAAACCGATTTAAACCACTCCACCCGTCTTAAACCGTAGTGGTGTCTGTTCTTCTTATTATTATTTAAATTTCATTTGTTTGGTATTGGACCTTACTTCACATAGTTTTCTGTTCTTTTATAAAACATATTTATTCTTTTCTTAAACTATATGTATGCATGAAATGCATGTATATATATATATATATATTACATATACGTATATTATATATATATATATATATATATATATATATATATATATATATATATTTATACATATACGTATATTATATATATATATATATATATTACTTTAAGTGATATAAAATTATTTTTCTTATAAATATATTGCGTCGCTTGAAAATAAAAATCAATTTAATACATGCAGAATGAGTTAATTACATTTTACCTTTTTACTACATCAAAATATAGAGTCAATGATCTCCTTTGCAAAATATTTTGAAATGTTTTAAAGATAGTTTCCTATTACATGATTGATCAAATGATAAACCAAATATTTGAATGCGTTTTTATGAATACGTTGTGTTGTATAAATCGTGGAGATACTTCTGTTTACTCTTGCAAATATGTTTCGAGATGACATGGATGGTCATTGTAAATCACATAAATGTTACTGTTGGGATTTTCCAAACTATTCACGATAAAGTTTGTATTTGATATCAAAAGAATTATATTTATCAAAACAACTAAACTGAATCTTGCAGAACCAAACATTTGGGAATTGGGTGCAGTTAAGAAAAAATTGATTTATTGAAATTAGAAGGTAATTATTCTACGTTAATTTAGTTTTAATAATTATAGTTATGAAATTTAAATAAAAATATGTACATTAATAATACAGTTTGATGATGATATATACATATATATATATAGGAGTAATGCAAAGTTACGAGAACAGGATCGGTTAAAAAATCCTTAAACCGAGAAAATGTGACCAAAAAAAAAAAAAAAAAAAAAAAAAAATGAAATTAAATATATTGGTCAATTTTAGGAGCACAGAAAGGAAATGCCTGATATCTCTTACGGTGAGTGTCGACATTAACAAAAAAAAAAAAAAAAAAAAAAAAAAAACGAATATAAGGACGTGGGCACTGTATAAAATGTTTATGAATTTCTCATTTTTTTTTTCTTATTTATAATCACACTACATTTTAAACGCATAATTTTTTTAAAGAACATTTTATATTTAGAAGTATATGTCTGCAATGAGTGATTGAGGAGCAACATTGCTTTATACGGTGCATATGTACATATAAGTACAGATTAAATTATATGTCAGTGGGCGAATTATGCTAGAAACATTTTAATTAAAAGTTGAAACAAGATATCACAGAATATGTTGATTATTTATTGTACTTTTTCGTCTGCAGGAAGTTGATATATATATATATATAAACTTTCCCTTAATGTATAACAAAAATTTATTTCTATGTCTGTTAAAAAGACAGTAAAGTCTAATACAACGCGGGTGCAAGTTTGCCTCATGAATATTATAATTTTATTTTTTAACACCACTTATTTTATATCAAAGCAACTGCTTTATACAAAAGCTGAATCGAGTGTGTGAAGCAATGGTGTTAAAAAATAAAACTGTTTTATTTATTTGTCATCTCTGCTACCGCGTTGTACAAGACTTTATTGTATTTCAAAAATACGTTATAGGAAAGAGTAATTACATATATATATATATATATATATATACAAGTAATTATTAGTTTTTTTATTATTATTATTTTTTTTTATAAGGATATTGTGTAAAATATTAACTTATAAGCTAATTAAGTTTAATATAATAAAATTTTATTTAATAAATACCTATTTGACATTTAAATATCACATGCTTCGTGCTATTATGATTTGCTAATTGATACACATAAATACGTTATATAAATTGATATTTTTTTCATATGACTTATGATTATTCTTTAAATTATAAACTTTTATAATAATTTTTAGTATAAATTAAAGTTCGAGCATTCTTAGGAGTAGAAAACATTTTTTTTTTTCTAAATTTAACGGACATTTTTCACAAATTCTAAAAATTGCATGTAAAAGGAAATATCAGGGAGCTCTGTGACATTTTACATTATGCAAAAATCCAAAACTTCATTTCCATACATTAGATATATTTAATTTTAATGCGCCGATAAAAATTATTTAAAATATGGTAATCAAAGCGAAAATTCAGTCTGAAATTATGATTTATACTGAAAGACTTTTACTACCCTATTTGAATTTCATTAACCTGCACTAAACGCATACGAAAAAAAAAAGTTTGAAAATATTTTATAACCACTCATTAAATGTCATTTAATGTCAAATATAAAAAATTATAAAATTAATAAAATTTCCGTAAAATAAGATTTTTTTCTTTATATCTTATAAAAATACATTTTTATTAAAGACAATAATGATAATCTTTGTCGAAAATATTTTTTTTTCAAATGCTGTGCCTATAGTTTGCGTAAAAATAAAAATACGTCAGTAAGTTTTTTATACGAATAGAAACAAAAAATACACATTCACGACGACTTATTGCATGTTTCGTTTTAAGACGAAAGTTGTAATGTTATTAACAAAGTACTAAATGAATATTTATTTCAGTTTGAAGTTCAAAATATTACAATATATCTAAAATGAACCTCGTGACTAATCTATGTGAGCTTCCTAATAAATAATACACGCTATAAATTTATAATTAGTCAAACACGCTAAGAATCTGTAGTTATGCTGTTTTAAATTTTCTGTGTATTGATAATCAAGTAAATGCTTAACATCAATTGCTTACTGAACGGAAAATTCTGCATCAGGCGCTCGAAGAGTTAAGAGAAAATATGATTTTAAATAGTTTATTTGTTCGCCTTTCTGTCCTGAGTTCGCTTGTAGCGTCCGTAAATATTTTAAGAACTTGTTCAAAATAATATATTTCATTCAAATTCACTATTGTATGTTCTTTATTCAAAATGCTATAAATGATACAACTGGTTTGTACTCAGGGACATCCAGAAGGATGCAAGTGTAGTGCATTTCATGGTAAATATTTTTATAAATCATATTTAAATAACTTTGTGGTGCACAAATCATGGCGATATTAACATTTGTTATTCACATGTTAAAAAAAATCTATAGAGTTATAACATTTACAATGCTACACAGAAATATTCAGATATATTAAGGGCTATAATCGAAAATTGGCAGAATTGAAATTCCATTTGTGTAAAATGTTAGAACGTTACAATAATATTTAAGGGTGAATCCGAATTCAAATATTCTGTCTATATTCCTGTTATTATATCTGTCCGTTTTAGGATCACAAAGGAAAAGTACACTGAAGATTAAAAATGCAACGAGTACAATTGAAAAGAGTCAATAATCTAAGCGAACAGCAGGAGTTTTCGTTTTTTTTTTTTTAATAGCATTTTATCTAAATATGTTGAATAAAATTTGGTTATTGATAGTGGGTCTGTGTAAGAAATCCATGAATTCGTCAAGAAACAGACGTCATATTCATAGCGATTTGACAGTATATATACATAACATTGACACTGTATATGTTTTGACATTATATATGTAGAAAAAAAAAATACTTTCTATAGAATATGGTATTTCTATTGTTAAGATTTACAGGGCTACACTAATATATTTAGATACATTAAGGGCTATAGCCGAATTGAATTTACATGTGTGCTAAACGTCAAAATTTTCCAATAATGTATGAGTGAATCTGAATACAAATATGCTTTCTGTCTATCATGTAAGCAAAGTACGCTGAAGGTTAAAAGGTGCAACGAGTACGTATAAAATTGGAAAGAGTTAATAATCTAAGCAAACTGCATGATCTTTCGTTTTCTTTTTTTTTTTTTTTTCCTAGCAATTCATCTAAATGTGTTGAACAGAATTAGGTTTTTTATAGTCGGGTAGTATATGAAATCCATCAATTCGCCAAGATGCAGTCGTTAAATGATAACGAACATTAAAATGAAACCGAAATAAAGTTTACAAACATCTTACTTAATTGTTGAATATAAGCGAAACATGAGCAAATATGAACACCAAGCATATGATTTGCGAATGACCGCAGCCGTCATCTAAACATAAAATAACAGTTTGTATTTTCGTTTTTTTTTTTTTTTAATCTAACGTTAAAACACAGTGTAATATTAATAATGCATATATTTTAAAAAATTAAGCATACAGAATAGACGAGTATTTTAATATTTTATTACGAATATTGTAGTACAAAATATTTCATCAGAATTTAAAAAAAATATCATTAAACATAAAATATATTAAGTTTCTAGTGTGGTGTTAGTAGTAGCCTAGAAGAGTTAACTCATAATTATTTCATTTTGCTTAAAATGTTAAAACTAATAAAAACTCTTGTAAACTTAAGATAAATAGTTTATTCTACATAAGTGTTTTACAACATGCTCCATAAATCTTCACTTTCATTATTCAGTAAACATTGTTTTAGAATCTTATTTAGAAAACTGCAATCGCAAGAGAGAAATGAATCAGCTTTTGAACGCTAAAAATAAATTTACACTTCCTTCTCAAAACTTACTTTTTAAGATTGTTTTTATACTGTTACCCAAGAGGACATATTTTTAAATGTTTTAAGTATTTATTTAAACGCTTTTTGAAAAAAAGTGCCCCAGATGATTTAGATATTTATATTTTTTAAGAGAAAGTAACATATCTCTGAAGATGTTTTAAGACAGCACTTAAATTTAAAAAAAATGGTTCTTTTTTTTCTTTATTACAAAATTCTAAAAAAAAATATATAATATATAATTTTTATATTCTCATTAAAAAAAAAAAAAATCTATGATTAAAAAATGAAATAAAACATATATAGCACACTATTTCTTATCTTGGTATAATAACAACTAAACAATAAATTAAAAGCTATTTACGAAATAAAATAATACACTAAAGTATAATATTTCATAAAAATAATAAACAGGGTTGTCCAAAATATAAATGTATTTTAGATATTTATCCACTAGACTAGACGAATGTATGCAGTGTAAATTAAATTGTGTTGAAAATAAAATGTAAAGGAAAACTACTTTAACAAATATATCTACTAAATCATTATTATTATTATTATTATTATTTATATTTTATATGAACACACCTATTAAAATAAAAACCAACAACTATAAATTTCGTCGAATTTGAAAATTTTTAGTGTCCATCAAAAACAATCAGTATAAAAATAGTATATCTAAATCTATAATATAAAATAATCAAGTGTGGCATTCACACGACATTCTCTTACCCTTCATTTCAATACTACAAAGGCAGATTGCAGATTAAGAGTTAAGTTAACAATCATTGTATATAAATCTTATAAAACAACATTAAAATAAAAAAAAATCCAAATCAATCTTAAAAAGAATTTTAATTGACAAATAATTCTGGCTACCAACATTAAACACCCCCGGTTAAATGTGTTACCTACGTTTATGTATTAGGTGAGTGCGAGAATTCTACCCGTTTTTGTACTATATGCAAATTTGCAAAGGAATTGACGTCACACATGACATTGTAATGACGCAAGTCGTCGGCCAATCAAACGTGTGAATGCCACACATATAAATGCATCGTGTCTCCCAAAGTTAATCATCTCAAAAATTATGTATATCAGAGAATGTAACATGGAAAGCGAAAAGGAGCATATAAGACATTGTTTGTTATACGAGCTCGATAAAAAAGAGTACGGCAGCCGCAGCATGTCGCAATGTTTGTCAGGTTTATGGGGAGGATGCAATAAACCAAAGCACATGTCATCGATGGTTTCGCGAATTTAGGGAAGGAAACAGAAACTGCCAAGATCAGGCTAGATGTGGACGGCCATCACAGGTTGGAGATGACGATATCGACCAAACCATACCCAGGTAGCACATAACGTTGTTATAGCGTTGAAAAAGGATCTAAATATGGAAAAATTAGTTATAACAACTTTATAACAACGTTCTGTGCTACTGGGTTACGGAACAACTCGAACCCAACCGTGAAAGATTTAGCGGAGCCTTTCAACATACACCGGACAACGGTCGAGAAACGACTGGTTAAATTGGGTTTTACGCGAAAGTTGGATCGTTGAGTTCCACATAACCTGACAGCTAATCAACGGGATGACTGAATTGCCAATTGAGTTTCATTGCATTTCCGGTATAAAAATGACACATTCTTGACTCGAATTTCGACAGGAGATGAGAAGTCAGTTATGTACCATAACGTAAAGCGTCGTAGGACTGTATGTCGCCCTTCTGATCTGCCTGCATCGACTTTGATAACTGAACTTCCTCCCAAGAAGGTGTTATTGAGTGTGTGGTGGGATGTGCAGAAAATAATTCACTGGGATACCCTGCCACTCTACCAAACCATCAATTCTGCCTTCTACTATCTACAGTTAGGCAGGCTGCAATCGGATTTGGTAGCAAAGCGGCTAGGTCTCATCAATCGTCGCGGTGTTATCCTTCATCACGATTACACGAGGCCTCGTGCTGCTGCCATCACTCTCTAAAAGTTACTGGGCTTTGGTTGGGAGGTGTTACCCCACACTCTTTTATTTCCTGACTTGACACCAACTGACTATCACCTATTTCTTGCGTTCAACAGTTCCTTCAGTCAGAAAAGTTTTAATGATCTTGATGATGTGAAAAGTGCCATCCAAGAGTTTTTTGATTCACCGCCAGAATTTTATCGCCGTGGGATTCATCTCCTACCAGAAAGATGGCAAGAGGTCATAGGTAGCAATGGGGCCTATGCACAATAATAGCTACTGCTCATTTTACGTTCGTTTGCTCTGCTTTATGTGTAATAAATACGGGTAGAACATTTACACTCACCCAAAAGAATTTAAATCTGGTATTAAATTAAAAAAAAATATTATGAATTATTTGAACAACTTTCAAAGGTCAGAAAAGGACACTAGACCATGGCTGAAGCTGAATGCCTTATCGATTGATATCTATGGAAAATTTTCTACTATCTTCCGTTATAGTTTTTTTTTTCTTCTTACATAAATTACTAAAATCATGAAATTATAAATCCATCAGAACTATGTAATTACTCTTCAATTTACTATATAAATACTATATAATTTTCAACTGATTAAAAAGGGTAAAATACATTTTTTGTTTGCAATAAAATTTGTAAACAAATAAAGTTGTTGTAATAAAGGAGACTTATATGCATGTTTACTTGAGGGGGGGGGGATGTACAGGTCTTAGAGTAGAAAGAATTCAGCTTTAAGTTCATTTCTCACCTAAAAACCTCACAAGTACATAAAAATCATATTCACCTTGATGAATAAAATCCTTGTACAAATACTTTTTTTTTATTATTACAATTACGTGGATTTACAGTAACTACTATATTACTTTGTACAAAAATGTACTGAAATAAAATAATTTAAGAAACATTTCAAAATGAATCAATAAAACATATTATATCAAAAATCTCCAAAGCTCAAATTCACAATAAGAATAAATCACCATTCCTGCAATTTAAAAATATGTTTTTGCAAGAGTCAATGAAATAAATCCTTTCCATACCATACCAAAATACTCTTACGCTTCAAAACATTATACTGTGCTTGAATTTATGTGAACATTACATTTTTCTATGGATTCTCTATTTCTTTTCAAATAGTATTTGCATTTAAAAGTAGAACATTTAGTGATTTGTATAGAAGTACAATGACAAAATACAACTATGAAATTTCCTAAAAGTAATTTCAGCAGATTTACGCTATATCGAAATATAATTTTCATCGAAAAAAAAAAAAAAAAAAAATCATTCTAACCCGTCATCTACAATTGCCATTGTTATGGACTCATAATGGAATAATATATTTTTATTTGATTTAATAATTCCATTTAACATTCTACAAATATATTTCAGATTAAAAAAAAAAAAAAAAAAAAAAAAAAAAAAATATTATTATTACTTCTATCCTATAGATTTAAAACATTACAACTCATCACACAAACACACTAGCTGGATTGTCAAATGAATATTACAATTTTTGTGCACCATTTTGTTTATAATAAAAAAAAAAACAGATATATATATATATATACATATATACATTCAAACCTCGTTAACGCGAATCACATTTAACATGATCTGTTTCCAAAATCCCCATCAAAATGAAGATTAGTTTAGTTATATGCTTATTAGATAGCATGAATTAAAAACGGTAATGAAACCAGTAAACTGATAGATGAGAAAATTACTTGTGAAAAAATAAATAAATAATACATATATAAATAAATAAATAAATTAAATAAATACCGGTTTCATACAGAAAACCAACATTCCAGGCCCAGTAATTAAATTACAGTGCGTTGCATGAATATAAACGCACCTTTTCAAATAGCCAGAAATAGAATTTTTAAAATTTTAAAAGAAGGAATGCGACTTACAGTTATTGCATATGACTAACAACTGAATAAGGTGCTTTGAGCAAGTATGTTTATGCTCATGCAAGCTTATTTAATGAATGTTTAAGAATTTTCTTATTTTTCACTGCTATTCGTCTGTTGCACGAAATTAAACGCACTCTGTATTTTGGGTTTAAAATTTAACAGAGCCGCCGGAATTAAATCAAAACACAAATAGTCGTGTTGCTAAAATTCTCTAAAATCAGTTTTAATGCTTGAGTGCAAAATTTACGGAGTTTGTATAGGATGGCAAGAGGAAAAACTTTGACAGCAGACGAGAGAATTAAAAATCGACTGTATGCATCGTAAAGGGTTTAGCAATCGCGAAATAGGGCGCTGAATCGGAAGAAGTGAGAGTGTTATGCGAAATTATATAAAGAAAGAAGCCAATTATGGGGGAAAAGCGTATGAGAAGCGAACAGGAAAGCTCACCAGTTACGACAAATGTCGAACATGCAACGCTGCAAAGACTTAGAATAATTCCTGTGCGAAGACAAAGGCTCAATACAAGCTGGATGTTCATCGGACAACCATATGGAGAACTATCCAAGCTGCAACATTCCTTAAATTTAAGAAAATGAAGGCGAAACCACCCCTCACTCAAAAGCACAGGGATATGCGGTTGGAAAGGGCAAGAAAATGGATTCTAGATCGACTAAATTGGGAAAAATTAATCTTCTCAGATGAAAAAAGTTTCATCTCGATGGCCAGGACGGATTTCATAGCTACTGGCACGATATGATAATCGAAGAAACGCTCTGTTCAAAACGTCAATCTTGAGGTGGGTCTGTCATGGTGTGGGCAGCAATAGGTTTTAAAGGGACTTTCGAACTGGAGTTCGTGACGAACAGTATGAACTCTGTAGATTATGACCAGATGCTCACAAGGAACCTCGCCGTCAAGCAGTCAAAATATCTGAAAGAAATTATATTTTTCAGCAAGATTGTGCATCTGTACATACAGCACATATCGTGAAAAAATGGTTCCGTGACAATAAAATTAAAGTTCTGGATTGGCCCTCAAAAAGCCCCGATTTAAACATAATGGAGAACGTATGGGGGTAATCTGGTTCGCCGTGTTTACGCAAACAGAAGGCATTTTAACACGAAAGATGAACTAAAATCTGCAATTCTGTTAGCTTGGAAGACAATCAGCTTGGAAGACCTCATGCTACTATATCAGTCAATGCCAAGGCGTTTACTCGCTCTTCTAGAAGAACATGGTGGCTTTACAAAGTATTAGATACAATATATGTTACTCAGTTATTTATTTTTTACATGTGCGTTTAAATTCATGCAACATGTATATTTGTCATAAATTCAATAAAATTATTTTCTAAAAAATCATATTGGTTTTTCGTTGTTTTGACTCGTAATTTCATTTCTTGAATCATACACATACAGTTTGCATCAAGTGTCACCTATTCATATTTTTTTATTACTCTTCTATATCATTCTAATTGTTAAAGCTAAGGTGCGTTTATATTCATGCAACGCACTGTATTATTGTCCAAAATTATGAATAAAAATGTTTATTTTCTTCAAATATGCCGATATGTATATGTACTAAAAATGTTAATGTATCATCAGATTTTAGTGTATTATCAATAACTAACATTTTATGGAAAATAATTGCAAAAAATTTTATCTGTATTTTATATATGCATGTAACAATACGAATAATTCAGTGTAGGTATCCCAATAGCAGTTGTTATTACCCTGCAATTTGCACGACAATATTTAAATCTTTGTCAAATATTAACATTTTTTGCCGGTTTCGCTGACCAATATGTATAAGTGAATTCTCAAAAATCCCTAACATTTGTAATATAAAAACCTTAAAACACTAAAAATTTGATGGAATAGTGCAAAACCACAGTTAATGTTCCCATTGCAATCGGCAGTGAATTATCCACACGCAATTTGATGATTTTAGGTCCCTACCATCTTCGGCAGCTCCTTTACCGACTTTACCCCACTTTTCCAGAATTTGAATCTAAAATTTTTCGAAATCCCATCAAAATGCAAGCATTGTGTGTACACTTAATTAACACACATACACCCAAAACCTTTCAATTGTTGGTAATTTTTTGCCGATTTAATCTTAAAAATCTGTTTTTGACCCCCTTTTCCGTAGTTGTGGGAGGGGGTAGTTTGGCAAAACCTCTTTGAAGTACATATTGCGCATATATAAACAACCCACGAGTAAAGAAACACTTTTATAAGGTAATTTGAAGAAGGGTTTTTCTTAAAAATGTTTTTTTACTCCCTTTCTGCTGCATAGAAATGGGATACATAAAAAAATTCGTACTATTACGGTCTATAATCGGCATTTCTTAAAAGTGCATTTTAACAAACCCTCGTAAAATATAATGAAATTTTATTCGAATTTTAAAAGAATGTTTTTCTGTGAAGATGAGTGGGCATAAAATTGGTAATCCATTCACTGTGTTACACAATATATTTCCGATATGCTATGTAATCATTTTGCATAAAATTTCGTACGAGTATTTATGAATTACAGGGAAATAATACTAGACAATCAGTTATTAGGAATACATGTATATACATACAGGGTGATCAATTTAAAAGAGCACCCGTTGGTTTTTCTTATTACCCTTAACTATGACGGATGTGGCAACTACTCTAACACTGAATTATAATTGTTTGAGGAGACAACTTGAATAGGCAACAAATTGTGGGAGACAACTTCCAACACTGAAGTGCTGTTGCAACTTTATTTGGGAGGTAAAACAGAAATAGGGACGAGCAAGTTTTTAATCTTGTAATAATTTCATTTATGATTTTTTTTTTTTTTTTTTTTTTTTTACATTATCATTCCTGCATTACATTTACATTTCCATTATCATTTTTACATTATCATTTCATAGGCTTTTCCAGAGAAGTCCTGCAAACATCAATGAATTAAAACAGATCATGACTGAAGAAATCTAGTCAATAACACCAAGAATGCTGCGAAGTGTGTCAAAAACCTGTTTCGACGTGTTCATGTTTGCATTCAAAATGGTGGCGAAAATTTTCAACACTTTCTGTGAGGAATGATAATGTATAAAAATTGAATTAAAGTATGTTTTTAAAAAATAAAATCATTAAAGGATTAAAAAAATTGTGCATCTCTATTTCTGTTTAATAAAATTTTAACAGTCCAACAGTGTTAGAAATCATCTTACAAACTTAAACAAGGTTCAAACAATCATACTTTACCTCTGACCCAGAGTTGAAGGGACTACCCAGAGTCTCTGGGTAGCCTTGTTATTGTCTACATTCAATATGTACTATAAAAAATTATGTGTATTTAAAATTAGTATTACTTGAAAAACATCTAACTCAAAAGGAATGACGAATTCGGCAATTTCCAAGTAATACCCTCAGTATAATGCAAATACTTTGGGTAGCCTTTTAATTGAATGATGAATGATTTCCATACTACAATCTACGCATAGCATATTTTTATAATTATAATTCATTTTGCTCATTCTGTTTCATTTAATTCAGCCTGTAGATGTTACATTGATTTTCTGCCATTATTTATTTTTGAGATATTCTGATAACAGACAGACAGAGAGACAAACATACACCAACCGCTTGTAAAACTTGATTTTTAGATTCAGGTGACCTGAAAACTCGTAAATATAACAAACAGTAAATTTCTAAAATTTGACCATTCTCTACCATAAATATGGGTAAGAGAAAGTAAAAATTAGATTAAGGCAAATATTTTATAAAAATGTATGTAAATTCATTTTATTTAAATTCCTTTTATTTCACTAATTAGAATATTTTTCAATAAAACTGAAAATGTTTCAATGAAAATGATAATATGGTAATTTGCACATTCTAGCTGTTCAAAATACTTAGCTAACAAAAAAGAAAATATACTATTTAATAAAATTTTAGAATCATAACGCTCTTTTTGTATTCCCTATGTGCTAAAATACACGTTTAAAATGTTTAATTTTCTACGTAATAAAACCTATCAAAAACCTAAATATATTTCAGCTTCATTTTGTTTATTTTTCAGAATTAAATGCTTTTATACCGTGATAATCTGAGATAAAAAAAGACTATAAAAACAAGTATATGCTTTTTTATCTTTATTTCTTGTAATAATGTAAACATTTTTTTTTTCTTTTTTGTATGCAATTAAATTTGATAGTTTCGTAAATGCATTACACGGAAATAAAGATTTTCGTTTATTGCAAGTAGTAAATGTTTGAGCCAAAGTTTCTGTAAAAAAGAAAATAATTACCTGTTTTCCAGATTTCGCTGAAAGATACACTATTTGTTAACTGCATAATTTTAATCGTATATCATGAAAAACGGCAGTTTTTCTAGTGACGCAAGCGCAAAAACAAACGAACGCCACGACACTCAGCGGAAACGGAAAAACGAACGAAAACTGCGACACTTATATCATGAAAAACGGCAGTTTTTCTAGTGACGCAAGCGCAAAAACAAACGAACGCCACGACACTCAGCGGAAACGGAAAAACGAACGAAAACTGCGACACTTATATATACAGGAATTTAAAGATCAAAGTAACCGCTGAAAGCCGACACTTAATATCTCAGGAAATATGGGAGGTTATGTTCTGATATTTTCAAAATAGACTTTCACCTTCTGTCTGATCCTACCCTGAAATCCCTACATTTCTGCGTGCAATATATTTCGAGATATGAATTGGCTCATTTAAGTTGTAAATGGGCGGCGTATGTAAGGTACAAATTTTTCTCGAATATGGCTCGAACGAATGTCGTTTAATTGATATATGATATTAATCGCTTTTATCTGATGTGCCTGACGTCTCCCTTTTCCCTAGGAAAACTCTTGTTTCTTTTCTAACTCAGTTTGAAAATCGAACTATTTTTACTACGCGATACAAAGATTTCTATTGCTAATTCTCAGAATTCTTAATAGGTGGAATTCGGTTTGGTCTTGTAGTTGGTTGGTTGGTTCAATCTGAATGCAGTCAATAAAAAATTTAGATTTTGTTTTTTAATGCAAGAAAGAAACTTTATTGTTTGTTTAAAATATTTATTGTATATATACGAAATAAAATTTCATTTAAATATATTTTATTTTTTTGTTATAAAGGAAATATTTAAGATTTTAAAATTTCGCATTTCGTCAAAAAACTATTTCGATAATATTTTAAATAGGGAACTATTTTATAATTATAATGATTCTATTTCATAATTGTTGATGATTAAGTTACAATTTTTTAAGGAGAAAATATTTCTATGTATTCATCCGCTAGTCCCCAAACAATTAATGTAAAAAGCAAATTTCTGATTGGCAACACTGCAAACGACAACAATTCGTTAGCGAGACTAGCTCTTGTCTTTGTGATTTTGTGCGTACTTAGCTATCACGGATTGCTAATTGCTCTTAATTATATCATTTCATCATTGTTTGGAGTATACTATCGCATTATTCTATTATTCTCCATAAATTACATTTCAGGTAAGAATTCGTCTTTTAATAGTTTTATTAATTTTTTTACATGCCTTTGTGATGCACGTGTAAATAAAATTCCTACATTTAGCTTCTAGTTTTTTTTTTTTTTTTTCAGCTTTTTTATGTTATTGTTGTGTTTTATTTACTATGTATCTTATTTATTACTCTAATATAATAGATTTTGTCATTAAAATTCTAGTATTTCATTTCGATATCTTGCCTTGGCGTTTAGTTTCAGCTTTTTTGTAGTTTTGCTAATTTCGTCCCTGAATTTAAAAATTTTCCCAAATTAATAAAATAATTCATGATTAAAAAAAAAAAAAAAAAAGCAGAAGAATTTTCTGTCTCTCCGCAGAAAAATATAATTTATCTTCAAACCATGAAGGAGGAAGGCACTCCCCCCTCAGGCCTAGTTACCCTAGTGTAGTCAGTCGGTCTTAATCCCAAACACAAACACACACAACCCATGAAGGCCGAACCAAGTCTGATATCACTAGGAATAATAGCAATTCATAAAATTAATTTGTAGATGCATATTTTACATAAATTAATAATGTAAAATATATAAAGTATGTAGATGGATAATATTTCATTCCATAATCTTACGGTATTTTTTCTTAAATCTTGAATTGGAAAGTCATTTTCTTAAAACTAAAGTAAGAATTTTATTATGTATGCTAATTTGTTATCATGAAATTGTAGGGTAAATATAAGGCATGTTTAAATTAGAGTTGTACCGAGTACTCGGTATATACTCGGTACTCGGCATTTATTTAGTAATTTAAAAACAAAAATAATTAATGTGAAAAGAGAAGGGGGCATTCAACCAAGTAAATGCTTTTAAGGTATTTTACGGTACATATAAAAAACGTAAAACACTGAAACGTTATTTAAAATGTATTTTCATAATCAAATCTGTTGTTTTGCCAATTATGGCCCAAAACCTTCTATCATTTTACATTTCTACGATCTGAAGATTAATGAAGCCTATCATAAATTTCATTTATCTTAAATTGTCTTAGTGCATAGTAACTTTTATATTCTCTAAGAATTATCTGAGGATGATAATTCCACATCTAAAAAAGATATTAAGAATAAAGTTATCAGTTATGGTTTTAGTAATCCACTATGCTGAAAGTATCAAAATATAGCAATGAACCTAATTATGTATAAACACTACAAAAGTTCTGCATGAAAGCATGCTGTTTAAAATTTAACTAAATTTTATGTTCAAAAGCCTTTTTTATTCCAAGATGTGCAAATTTCTTCATATATGCATCAATTATTCTTTCTTACAACTACTTGGCTGGGTACTCGGTATTCAGCTACTCGGCCAAAGTGCTACTCGGTGCAGTGCTAGTTTAAATAATTGTGAACCTTAATCAATTTGAAATGAGGAAATTTTCTTGTACTTCTATTAAGATTGTTTTTCTTTACTTTCTAAATCAACTTCCATGAGCGTTGCAAACATAGTTTTTTTAAATTCTGAAGTCTATATATGTTTATTTAGAAACTTTAATTTGCATATAAACGTATTCAAGTGTTATTTTTACTCATCTTTTTAAAGCAAAATAACTCCAAATAAAAAACATGTGGTGTTGTTTACATTCTTTAAACTCCAAAACGTTAACTGCTATCCACAAACGGCTGTGGCTTTCACAATCTTGCTTACGCGACTTTGTTTTTGCGATCACATCTCTTTTCTAAATTTTAAATTCTCTTTTTAATTTTAAATCATTAAATAGCATGATAACTCCATAATTGTACCTGCATATGTAACTTTAATAGTTATCGTTCACCCTGTTTTGTTCTTTCATATCAGTTAATAACAGTGCAATTAACTGTTTTTTTAACTGCTAGCAAATTCTAGACTGCTCAGTTATTCTATCAGGGTTCAGGTTCACACTCCTCAGGGAAAACCTGGAAAACAGGGAATTTGGAATTTGTTAAAAAAAAGTCGGGGAAAACTCAGGGAAAATTAAAATTTTCATTAAAACTCAAGGAAAATCAGTTATAAACCTGGAAAAACAAATTTTTTTTTTTCTCTCAAGTTATGTTTTTCTTGTTTAGCTTTGTATCAAAATTTTAATGATTAAGTATTGTGAAAATATGCATGTAAATAATGATTTATATCATGATCGGCAGTAATGACATCATAGAGTGGAAATAGCTGTATTTTGTCATGTCAAGAACAGTGTTTCTTGTCATATGTCGCTAATATTTTCTTGAAACTTGTCTGGGAACTCAGGGAATTTTTTTCCCATATTTTAGATTGAACCCTGTCTATGAGACTGCTTCGCTTCGCGATCGCGATTTGTTTATCACATGTTCGTGTCTGTTTCTGTTATTCCAAATACTTTTTTACTTCCTTCTATATGTAATATAGAGAAAGTATTGGATTCGCGAAAATTTTCGACCTCCGTTTTTTGACGGATCTACACGTTTTGGGATGTCCTGAACACGAATTGATAGTTTTTAAAAAATGTCTCTCTGTATCTTTTTTTGTAGACGCTGTATCTCACGAACCAAGGAATGAAATTTAACCAAACTTGGTATTTAGTTGCACCCTGACATGAACTGGTGCCCATTAGATTTGGGGATCAATAGCTCAACAGGTGGCGCTGTGATCGCATTTTATGCAAATTTTTAACATGGCAGCATAGGACAAAATTCCGTATATAAATGGGCATAATGAGAGTTATTTTAAACTTGTGATTGTAAAATTAATATGAATTATTGATAATAGTAGTAAGTTAACTAGGAAAAAAAATTTGTGCATGTGGGGGCATCGGTTCACCCCCTGGGAAGTAAATTTTGAAGATGGGTATCATTCGAAAGATCTTGTCAATACTTTTAAAACGAATGGTTGAACCATAAATCTGTGATAATTTAAAACAAAGTTATCGATTTTTTTTTACTTTTAACAAAAAAAAAAAAACTTAGAAAAAAAAATCGTATTTTTTTATTTATTTTTTTTTAAACGAAATTTTACCAAACTTGGTATTTAGTTGGTCCCCGACATAAACTGGTGCTGATTATATATGGGGATCAATAGCTCAACAGGAGGCGCTGTGATAGCATTTTATCTAAATTTTTAACATGGCAGAATAGGACAAAAATTCGTATAAATGTGCGTAATAAGAGTTATTTTACACTTGTGATTGTAAAATTAATATGAATTATTGATAATAGTAGTACGTAACTAGGAAAAAATTTTTGTGCATGGGGGGGGCATCGCTTCCCCCCTGGGGGGAAGTACCCCCTCGGTACTCGGCCAAATTTAGGCTATGTATTCGGCTAATACCGAGTAGTGAGAATTTCAGTATTTTTATGCATTACTGAAAGAAATGTGTTAATGAGAGATATTAATTTTATAACTAAACTAAAAAAGTATGAAAATATAAATACAGAGTCATTATAATTAAATTTTTTCCTATAACAGCTTTCTACAGTTAAAACGGGCTGTTACCAAACTTAGTATAGAGATGATTTATGATATGAGATTTTAATTATAACTATCTTGTATGCATTATTTTTATTAACATTAGTACATAAAATTGTATCTATAAATCGGACAAAAATAAAATATTTTAGAAAAAAAAAAAAAATTAACCTCTATGTAATATTAACGCAAAATTTTAGTTGCACATTTGTGCAAATAAAAGTAAGACATTTTCAAATCGGTAAGAAAAGATTGAATTTGAATTTTATACTATAAAATAACGTAGAAAACTGGAAGAAATCTATTTCTTCCGGCCGGTTTTTTCCGCCTTGGAAGAAACTTGCCAACCCTGGTTTGAACTCAAAGAGAAAGATATTTTGCAAAATTGGTCGAATTGAGTTCGGGAAATTTAAAAACATGTAACTTCATCAAAAACCGAGAATCTAAAATTTTTCTGAATTTTATACTTTCTTCTTATATATGCAGAGGAAAGAATAATAAATCCACTTTTTTAAAAATAAGTAGTTGATTTAAGTTAATTGAAATGCAAGGAAATCTCAAAATGTGTAAATTTATCGAAAACTGGAAATCAAAATTTTTTTCATATCTTCTACTTTTTTCTTACTGATGCAAAAGATATGCACAAGCAAAGTGTGATGTCACTGACCATTGGTTGGGGCTAAGTAAAAGATTTTTTATGTTAATCGTCCATTGGATTTTTTGTAAAAAAAAAAAATACTAAAACTTGAGGAAAAATATTTCCCAATTTTAATCCCCATATATGGATATAATTTATAAATTATCATGCACATGTGCTTAATTTAATTTCAAAACTGTCGTCCTTGGCATTTTTTGTACTTGGCGACAGTGGCAGTTCGTGAACCAAAAATAGGTGAAGAGCTCAAAAGTAATATTGAAGTATTTTTAATGCATAATTTTTATTAAGCATGGTCTTAACTAAAGATACTTATGTAAATGTAAATTTATATTCTATAAATGAATACAGTGTGGTGTGCCTCTTCACCTGTTTTCAGTGCACGAGCCGCCACTGCCTGGCGATTAAAAACGTAATACAAAAATATGCATACCAGATGTATATTTTCATAATTTCTGTTGTATGAAATATTGTTTCATATTATTGATTGCTCTCTTAATATACATTGTTAAAATAAACATGGTTTTTGAAAGGAAATAAATGTGTTCGCCAGATAATTTGGCGATTTTCTTCCCTCCAAGAACGACAGATATCAAATATCTTCCACTGCAATATATTAGTATCTTACAGGGGTGCAGAACATGTCCGAACGAGGTTCGGGGGAAATTTTGAATATTTTTTTAAGAGAAAATAAAAATGTAAATCAAAAATAACAATTTGCTACTTTGAAGTGCTTATACACTAACAGCGATATTTTTATGTTACACTGTATGTTTATTCTCTTAAAGATTTATTACATAGAGCAAATGACTTTGAATAGCAAAGTAGATTTTTGCATTATTGAGGGAAATTTATACTGTGTTTGGGGGAAATTTCCGAGGTTTGAACATTTTCTGCACCCCTGGTATCTTATATCAGAAAATTTAACTTCAAATTATGATAGAATATTTACCATTTTCCTTTTATTTAGTATATTAGTTTGATATATGGGAATTAAAATCGGGAGATAATTTCAGTTAATTTTTAATAATTTTTTACAAAAAATTTCAATGGACGATTAACATAGGAAATCTTTTTTGTGGCTCCACAGACAGCCAGTGATGTAATCACTTCGCAAGCGTATAGTGATGCTACGTTATACAAATTACTGTGTCTGTGGTTTTATTTGAGTTTTATAAAATTGCCAGATTTAACAACTTTCTACTTTTAGGTATTACTTCTATTACCCTACTACCGTAGGTAATGGAAGTATTGTATTCAGTCTGAAAATTCGATATCAGGTTTTCACCTAATTTACACGTTTTAAGGTCCCCCTGAGTCCGAAAAAGTGGTTTTTGGAAATTGGTCAGTGTGTATGTATGTATGTATGTATGTGGAGAATCTTCTGGCTATTATAGCTCAGAAACTAATAAAGATAGAGCTACAAAATTTTAGAATTGAAATACGTCTGGTGTACAGATGAAATTTCCAAATTTTGGTGAAAATTGAAAAACCGGATTAAACATCGGAAGCCGGAAGTGTTACCGTAAGTCCGTATCTCAAAAAGAGCTCTAACGATTTTCTTCAAATTTGCTATATAAACACTCTATTAGATGTCCTTTCGAACAATATAGTTGGTTAGTTCAGGAAAATTGATAGGAGTCCTTTATAAATAGCTCAATTTCAGGCAATCAATTACTTGGAAAAGTTTAATTCAGTGTGAATGCATGTTAAGAAAACGATATTATCTAAATAAAAAAAGTATATAAATATAAAATGTTTATAATGTGTACTGGGTAATGTAAGTCGTGTGGCTGTTACACACCAGATTTTTTTAATGTAAAGGAATACTTGTATGAAAGTAAAAAATGGGGAAAATGCATAAAAATATAAGTACTTTTAAATACCTTCTTGACATCGTAAGAAAATAATTTTTGTATTCACAGCATCTGGCTACTTACCATACCTTTTGAATGATACCATTTTCAACCCTCTACTCCCATAATTAATATGTTAAAAAGGGACTACAAATTTTATGCTTGCCTATTAATATATATATTAATAGGCAAGCATAAAATTTGTAGATAGCTGATGAGGAACAGCTAGATTTTTTGATAGCTGTTCCTCATTCTGATTTTGAAAATATAAACATAACGAATTGCTTTATACTAAAGCTGTATGTTTGTTTACATTTGCATTATCAAATAAAGTATGGTGAATATTTTGATTTAAAATATATATTATATATATTATCATAAAAGTTGATTTTTTTTTTTTTTTTTTTTTTTTTTGCACAAATATTATTTTCCTGACATGCTATTAAATTATAGTTTTTATTTTAGTGTGTGAATTTATTCTCATTTTTTCAACTGTTTTATTTCATCACACATACACACGGCCATTGCTATTCAGACCATCAGTGTGGTTAGTGTGGAGAGGCTATTCGGACCACTTCCTTGTTGCTATGGTAGCGATCTACAAGATCCATGTTTATTTCAACATTACTGTTAGAAAACATTACAAAATGAGTACAAAAGTCATTTTCAGAAAAAATCAAATATGTATTTGTATAGAAAATTGGGTTTGGTTTGTATCATATTATATTGAAATGGTTTAATTGTTTTAAAAAAAAAACAGGAGGAAAATAATTAAAAGAACGAATAACATCTATGTAGTTGAATATTGAATATGCAGATTTATTTATAGATATTCATAAACAAACATATTGCGAAGATTTTTTTTTTCAAAAATTGAAAATACTCATTTACTAAGATCTGTTTTCATATTGCATTTTTACTTTCTTCTATATGTAATATAGAGAAAGTATTGGATTCGTAAAAATTTTCGACCTCGGGTTTTTGATGAATTTACACGTTTTGAGAGCTGTAGAACACGATTTGACCATTTTTAGAAAATGTCTGTCTGTCTGTCTGTCTGTGTGTGTGTGTTTGTGTGTGTGTGTGTGACAAAATTTTGTTCCAACTGTATCTCAATAACTACTGCACAGAATTTCATACAAATTGGTATGTAGTTGTACCTTGACATAAATTAGTGCCTATCAACTTTTGGTAAAAATTGTCTTACAGGTTACGTTGCCATCCCGCTTTTTCTAAATTTTTAACATGGTGATATAGGACAAAATTTTGTATAAATGTGCATAAAGAGAATTATTTTTTAGTAATCATTATGAAATTTACAAGAATTATTTAAAATAGAGATAGTCAACTGGGAAAAAAATTTTTTATGCGTAGGAGCCTCGCCACCCCCCGTGGGGGGGAAGTCCCCCCTCGAGGGGAGTAAATTTTCAAGATGGGTATCTTTCGAAAGGTCTCGTCAATACCTTTAAAACGAATGGTTGAACTATAAATCTGTGATAATTTAAAACAAAGTTATCGATTTTTTTTACTTTTAACAAAAAAAAACTTAGAAAAAAATCTTTTTTTTTTTTTTTTTTTTTTTTTTAAACGAAATTTAACCAGACTTGGTATTTAGTTGGCCCCTGACATAAACTGAGGCTGATTAGATTTGGGGATCAATCGCTCAACAGGTGGCGCTGTGATCGTATTTTTTCTAAATTTTTAACATGGCAGTATAGGAAAAAATTTCGTATAAATGTACATAATGAGAGTTATTCTTAACCTGTGATTGTGAAATTAATATGAATTATTGATAAAAGTAGTAGTTAATTAGGGAAAAAATTTGGGGCATCGCTTCCCCCCCCCCCCCCGGGGTGGGATGTAAATTTTCAAGATCGGTCGAAAGATCTTTCGAAAGGTCTCGTCAATACCTTTAAAACGAATGGTTGAACTATAAATATGTGGTAATTTAAAACAAAGTTATCGATTTTTTTTTACTTTTAACGAAAAAAAAAAAAAAAAATGAAAAAAAATCGTTTTTTTTTTTTTAAATATTGTTACTGCGTGAATTTGTATAGGAAAATATAGAAGAAAGTCTTGTGGTGGCCACAACATACTAGTTTATTTTTGTCATTGAATTTTCGAAAACTTTATTATTTTCATTTTTGCTTTTTAAAAATTATTTTGAGTTATTGCCCTTTTATGAAGAAGTTTAGCATCATTTAGAGTACAAAATGTCTGTGAAAATAATTAATCTCTACCCCACTCCCACACATATTTTATTTATTATTTACTATAAAATGATGTTTAATTTTAATTTGTGAACTGTTTAGTGCAATTTCATTTTTAAATTAGAGACTTTCAGGATTCAGAAATTTTTTTCAAGCAAATTAGTTTTCATGCACATACTATCAAATTACTGCTTAGTTAAAAATCATGAATATAATAGATAATAAACGATTTTTATATAGAATAAGAATTCCAGAAATATTAATTATGTAAATTAAATTTTTTAAATCCACATTTTTTTTTTTTTTTTTTTTCCCTGAAAATCTTTTTAATGAGAATACTCTCTTTAAATTTCAAATTATAGTTACTGTTCTGTTACAAATGCAAATCTTTAAACATTGAAATTTGTATTTTAACATGAATAATTATTCATTATTTGCCATTGAATGCTTTTTGTCATGGAATAATTAATGAACTTTTAGAAAAATTGTTTTGTGGAGCTTACTGAAGCATATTCTCAAATTGAAAATTATGAATTGTAAAGAGAATATCGTGAAATAAAGTTTGTTTGTTTTAGTTGTGCCTTTAAAATTCAATAATTATGAATAAGTTTCATAATTCAGGTCATAAACAGGAAATTTCTTATAAATTTAAGAAAAATAAGAATATTCTTGATTGTTCTCTTCTCTGAATTTGGAGCATTGGAGAATATTCTCAATATTCTCGTTCTCAGTTAATATTCTCAACTTACATCTCTACAGCTATGTTTATGTATAATTTTTATAATATAACAACTTTTTATTTTACATCTATTTACTTAAAAGGGAAATCCCCCCCCCCTTTTTTTTATTTTTTTAAATATTGGAAAACATTACCAAAATGTTAAAACTTATTAAAATTTCAAGTTTAATTAAAATTAATTTTTTATTTCTTTTTTAAAGGAAATCTTTCATTTTTATTTATTAGTCAGAATAATTTCTAAATGTTTCTAGGTTTTGAAAGAATTGAAGCTACTTCAACAGTTTTCCTTCAGAATGTTTTCCAGAGGTGTCCATGTTAAGACAGGTAAGTATTTACCTGTTACATCTTCAGTTGATGTTTTAACTTCTTATTCTCGTCCTGTGTGCTCTGTTTTTCCGAGTGTGGAGCGTGGCCGTCTTAGCGTTTCTGAGAAGGCAGCAATGCAGAAATTTGTTAGGAAGCTTAACTTTAATCTTAATGATGGCTTAATTGCAAGGGGTCGTAAAGGGAATCGTTTTGAGTGGCTTTTTGCTGATAGGCAGTATGAGTATGGGAAAGATTTATGTAGAAAAATTAAGCCATTTGGGGCCTTCTCAGAAGTAGAGCATCTGTGTGCAGGGGTTGTTAGGGATTTGCGGCTAGGTAAACCAAATGCTTGTCTAGTGGTCTACTATCCAAGTGGGACTTCAGGACTTAGCACTCATAAGGATGATGAACCTGCACATGACTCAGAACAGGTTGTTACTTTGTGTTATGGTGCTGGAGCCACTCTTGTGTTGGAGAACAATAGAAGGCAGGAGGTTGCACGGGAATGGCTGATAGGTGGGGATTTTTATGTGTTCAGGGACCAGAGAATGTTTTACCATGGGATTGATGGTGTTGAATCGTCTAACAGTGGACGTTGGGCTTTCACCTTTCGTGTGTTTAAGCCGGGAACAGAAACTGTTAAGTCAGTTCTAACACCTAAATCACTGGTACGAGTCTCTGTGGGAGTTGCAGTAGGTTCTCCAGTTAAAGCTGCTTCTTTTTTTGGGCAAGGGTGTGTCCCTCCGGTTAAGCTTCAGGTTTCCTCTTCCGCTCCTCACTCAAACACCTTCTCTTTTCTACCTAGCGATTTTCCACCACTGTCTGGTGCTTGCCCTCCGGCTGCTCGATCCTCTTCTGCTGTTGCTGCTCGTCGGTCTGTTGCTGCATCTGCTCCTGTTGCTGCTGCCCTTCGGTCTGTTCCTGCTGCTCGTTGGTCTGTTGCTGCTGCTTCATCTGCTGCCTCTGAGGCTTGCCCTCCGGCTGCTCGGTCCTCTTCCGTTGCTGCTGTTTGTCCGTCATCCGCTGCTGCTGCAGCTTCTCCATCTGCCAGTTTGTCTGCCCCTGCTGTTGCTGCCCGTCTGTCTGTCCCCTCTGCTTCCGTTTGTCCGTCTGTCGCAGCTGCCTGTGCGCCTGCTGCTGTTGCCCGTGCACCTGCCTCTGCTGCCCGTCCATCTGCCCCCGCCGTCTGTCGGTCTGTTCCTGCTGCTTCTCCATCCGCTGCCTGTGGTGCTTGCCCTCGGGCTGCTCGGTTCTCTTCCGTTGCTGCTGCCCGTCGGTCTGTTTCTGCTGCTTGTCCGTCAGCAGCTGCTCCTCCATCTGCCGGTTTGTCTGCCCCTCCCGTCGCTGCCCATCTGTCTGCTGCTGCTCCTGCTGTTGTCTGTCTGTCTGCCCCCTCCTCTGCTTCCTCTTGTCCATCTGTCGCAGCTGCTTGTGCACCTGCCTCTGTTGCTGCTGTTGCCCGTCCGTTTGTCCCTGCTGCCGCTGCCGCTTTTCCATCTGCCTCTGCTCCTGCTGCTGTCGCACGTCCATCTGCCCCCTCTGCTGCTGTCGCTGTCTGTCCGTCTGCTCCACTGCTGCCTGTCTGTCTGCTTTTGCCACCACTGCTGCTGGTCTGTCTGCCCCCGCCACTGCCCTCTGCTGCCGCTGCCTGTCGCCCTCCTCCCCCCTTGTGTTCTGCTCGTTCACCGCTACTCTGTTCTCCTCCCCCCTTGCGTCCTGCTCGTTCCCCACTGCTCTGTGCTCCTCCCCCATTGCGTCCAGCTCGTTCCCCGCTGCTCTGTGCTCCTCCCCCATTGCGTCCAGCTCGTTCCCCGCTGCTCTGTTCTCCTCCCTTGCGTCCTGCTCGTTCTCCGCTGCTCTGTGCACCTCCCCCATTGCGTCCAGCTCGTTCCCCGCTGCTCTGTGCTCCTCTCCCCTTGCGTCCTGCTCGTTCTCCGCTGCTCTGTGCTCCTCCCCCATTGCGTCCAGCTCGTTCCCCGCTGCTCTGTTCTCCTCCCCCCTTGCGTCCTGCTCGTTCCCCACTGCTCTGTGCTCCTCCCCCATTGCGTCCAGCTCGTTCCCCGCTGCTCTGTTCTCCTCCCTTGCGTCCTGCTCGTTCTCCGCTGCTCTGTGCACCTCCCCCATTGCGTCCAGCTCGTTCCCCGCTGCTCTGTTCTCCTCCCCCCTTGCGTTCTGCTCGTTCTCCGCTGCTCTGTGCTCCTCCCCCATTGCGTCCAGCTCGTTCCCCGCTGCTCTGTTCTCCTCCCCCCTTGCGTCCTGCTCGATCTCCTCTGCTCTGTGCACCTCCTCCATTGCGTCCAGCTCGTTTCCCGCTGCTCTGTGCACCTCCTCCATTGCGTCCTGCGCATTCTCCGCTGCTCTGTGCACCTCCCCCATTGCGTCCTGCTCATTCCCCACTGCTCTGTGCACCTCCCCCATTGCGTCCTGCTCATTCCCCACTGCTCTGTGCACCTCCCCCATTGCGTCCTGCTCGTTCCCCGCTGCTCGGTTCTCCTTCTCCCTTGCGCCCTGATCGCCCTGTGCTGCGTCATGCTTCTCCCTCCTCTCGCCCTGCTCGTCCTCTGCTGCATCGTGCTTCTCCCTCCTTGCGCCCTGCTCGTCCTCTGCTGCATCGTGCTTCTCCCTCCTTGCGCCCTGCTCGTCCTCTGCTGCGTCGTGCTTCTCCCTCCTTGTACCCTGCTCGTCCTCTGCTGCGTCGTGCTTCTCCTTTCCATCCTGCTTGCCCCCTGCTGCATCATGCTCCTCTTGGCTCTAAACAGCTGTCCCATGGTTCCCCATTTTTGAAACTACCATCTAGCATAGCCCCTTCCTGTTACTCAATATCTTGCTATTCACCTTCCTCTCATCCATTGCCTTGTAACTATTTTCCCCTTTATAAACACTTCTTTCAAATTAGAAATTTTGTTTGTTTTTTTCTATTAAGTATCACTTCAATTTTTTTGGGGGTTGCATTATTTTTAAATAATAAATTGTCAAGTAATATTTCATTGTGTAATGTAAACTTTAAACAAGTGAATCATTATGTACTTGGGGTTGGAATAAATTCAGTTGTTGATAGTATAGTAGATAGAACACTAAATTCACTGTCTTTTGTGGGTTTTCGGTTTGCTTGCCCCTATAAATCTCATTCATTTCGCCATTTTGTTTCAGATTCTAATACACTGTCTAACATTAAAAACTTGAAATTATGTGGTGGAGGTCGGCCTCGTAAACGTATTAGCAAAAATCTAAGAAATAGAGCAGAAGAAAATGTCATGAGTAAAGACGAAATTATTTTGGAAAATGAATTCACAATAATAATGGGTAGTATTGATCAAGGAGATGAAATATTTTTTGACACTCGTGGTAAACAATGTACACCTATGTCTTGTGTTGCACTCGCGTATTTCTATAAAAAAAATATTGACACATGGAATTCAAATGATATTAACTATATATTACATATTGGAGATCAATTATACAGAACTTCTAAAAACACAATTAATCAAGAAATTAATGCTAATTCAGATTACCTTTCATTTGATGAAGTTTTTAACACAGTTAATTTTCGTGGCGATACATTTAGCTTTTATGAAAACATTGAAATGCACAGTAATGGAAATATAAAACATATAGAGGAGGGCTTTTGTACATTCAATAATTTGATTACATCGTTAACTTTTTTTTTTGAAATAAATAAGTACACAACAGGACTTTTTACATGCAACAACTATACATTTGCCATTATGAAATTCAAATCTAAGTATTTTTTTTATTCACACAAACGAAACTCTCAAGGTTATCCAACTTCTGATGAAAAAGGTGCGGCTGTCTTATGTTGCATGAGATCACTTGAATGTTTAGCTAACCAGTTACTAAGCAATTGTTGTTTGGTTGATAAAAGCGATCATGATTATACTGTTACAAAAAGATCTCAATTTAGTTTAATGTCTGTCCGTGTAACACATAATCAAAGTGTCGAAAAACAATGCTCAGAAGTAAGATTAACCAAACATACACAAAATTTAACACAGACAAAAGTAGTTAAAAAGAAAATACAGCGAAAAAGAAAATTCGGTTTAGAAATAAGAGATAAACAAGAAAAAAGTTCCAAACGTAGAGCCTACAGGAAATTATATAAATATAGAAATTCGCAGACACAAATCCAACGTCAAATTTACTTAAGTAAAATAAAAATTCACACAAAGAAACACATTAGTTCAGAAACACAAGATAAACGAGAAATAAGGTTAAGAAAACTTAGTGCATATACGAAATTATCTAGAGATTCACAGACACAAACCCAACGTAAAATATACTTAAATAAAAAAAAGATTCGAAGGAAGCAATGTATTAATTTAGAAACACCAATTCAGCGACAAACCAGATTGACAGAAAAAAAAATTCACAGAAAAATTTCTTTAGCTGGAACGAATCAGAGTAGCAATTTAAATAATGAATTTACTGCAATTAAAAACTTGTTTAAATTGTCTGAAAATAAAGAATGTATAATTCTAAGAATCTTGGAAAATAACAAAAATGTTGATAGGCGATTGCAGGCAGAAAAAATTGTAAGTAAAATATATAATTATCGAGAGAGTTTAATAAATACATTTTGTAGGACATTTATCTTCTTAAAAGAAAAATTAAAATGTAGCAAATTAAAAGTTAAGCCAGTTTCTGATTTAGAACACAACTTTAATGCATTATTCGGAAATTCTCTTCATACTTCAACATCAGAAAATTTTTTTACTGATTCAACTTATACTAATCTTTCTATAAATTATGAAACAAATTTAGAATGTAACATTAAGGGCCAAGTTATGAATTTATTTCAATATGGTGACAGATGCACCACTTGGATTTGCAACCCTAATATATGTTTACTCAACAAACAAAAAATATTTGATCGTCTTCTTACTGTTATAAATGTTATTCTAAATTTACAGTGTTCACAAATCTTACAGTTTTTTCAAAATATCGATAATTGTAGGAATTCTGCATTAAAGAAAACATTTGGCACTGGGAAAATTTCTAATGAATGCAATGAAAGTGATTCACATAATTATGATAAATGTAAGCTAGGTCATCCATCTTTCTGTTATGTCAATGACAACTGCGATTCTGTTTTACTATTTTTTCGTTCAATTGCTCCACATTTTCCAGATATTCGTCAAATTGTGAGATTAATCTATAAAATTTTGCATGCTGAAAAAAGTATAAATTACTATGAGTTCTCTCTTTTCAATTTGAATTTAGAATGTTTAACAGATATTTGTGACAAAATTAGTATTAAAAATTGCTCTTTTATTGTTGATTCATTCCCGTTTAAGGAAGAAGGAGAAATTTTCGATCATTTTCAGAAAGCTTTTCATAAATTCAAGGTAAAAGATACAGATTGGCCAGTTAATACTTGTGTTTCTTGCTTACAGCTTTGTCATAAACGGAATGTTCGTTTAATTTCTAGTTTGCCTCTTAATACAGGCACAGAGTGGGAAAAATTAGTAAATTATTACAAAGGAAAATTTGGCGATTTAAATTATATTTGTTTGTATTGTGTAAATAAATTTAAAACTAATCAAATGCCACCCACATGTATATTAAATAATTTGACATTCAAACCAGTTCCAAAATGTATTTCTACTTTAAATGAATTTGAAAAAATTTTAATTCAACGTGCAAAAGCTTTTCAAGTTATCACTAGGATGGGTACAGTTCAGGGAAGTACTAAGAAACCAGTAGTGGGTCTTGTTAAGAAAATGACAGGTAGAGTTTTTCATTTGCCATTGCCATTAGAACAGACGCTTAAAAAATTACCCAATCCATCCGATGCACTAATGGCAGATCAGGAATTTTATGTGTTAGCTCGTAGTTTTCCATCTAAACAAAATCACATTTGGCAATCATTAATTAACATTAATAAAATTTTTGAAGCATTACATTGGTTAAAAAATAATAATCCTTTGTATCACCATATCATTATACCAACTTCAGCTGATAAATTGCTAGAAAATGTAAAAAATTGTGATATTAAGCTAGATTGCGATAATGATGAAATTCCAGAAGTAGAGGGTGCTATGTTAACTCAAAAAGACATGACAGATTGTTATTACAATAACATGACAATACATCCATTATTTGAAAAAAGGATCAACATGGATTCTAGCACAATATATCAGTTTTTACAAATTATGGAAAAACATTTGGATGACCGTGATGTACAGTTAGATTTAAAATGCTTTCCAGACTTATTTTGTTATGGTGAAAATGGTAATTCTGAAATACGACTGATTAATTTGCCAGTAGCCGATTTTATTAAATGTTTATTAAAATCTTCTCATTCACAGTTTCGACTAAATTTACAATATTTGTTTTATTTATTAAACAATGCTAATATCAGACAGTTAAAAGCTGGAATTTTTCATAAATTAAATATTACAAATTCTACATCAAATCTTACTGCAAAAAAATGCTTAGATATGATTGCAAGCAAAGAATTAGAGGGTAATTTATCCACAATTTTTAGTAGATTACGAAATACAGAACAGTTTTGGTCAAAACCACGCAATGATTTAAACTGTATGGTGAAGAACTATGGTCCTGCTACATTCTTTTTAACTTTGAGTCCAAGTGAATATCATTGGGAAGATTTGCATATGTATCTAGGACAAACAAATACAAAATACAAAGATAAACCTTTATCACATTTAATAGCTTTAGACCCAGTAAACACATCACGCTTTATAGAAAATAAATTTCGAGCTATGTTAGATTTTATAACTTCTAGTAATGGACCGTTAGGTGTAGTTGAACATTATGCTTGGCGCCGTGAGTATCAGTCACGGGGATTACAACATTTTCATTTATTGCTATGGATCAAGGATGCCCCAATATTAGGGAAAGCTAGTTTAGATTCCATTGCTGAATTTATAAATAAATATATAACCTGCAGAATTCCCAGTAAAAGTAATTTTCCACTACTTCATGATCGTGTTATGAAATATCAAATCCATAAACATAATTCATATTGTATGCGGGCTAAAAAGGTTAAGAATAAAACAATTAGAGTTTGTAGGTTTAGCTTTCCACGGGAAATCTCTGAATATTTACATATTAATGAAGTTGCTGATGCAGTAATAGGTCGAAGAAAGTTGACAAAAACTCGTTTGTATAATTTGCCGCGAAATAAAGATGAGTTATACATTAATGATTATAATGCAGTTATAATGCTAGCCTGGTGTGGTAATGTAGATATTCAGTTTATTGGTGAAAAGTCAGCGTCTTTAACTACATACATAACAAAATATCAAACTAAAGCTGAAAAATCATTTGCATCTGATGATTTCAGTGATTTTTATTCCACAAAACCTTTATATAATCGTTTATGGAATTTCGGTTTACGAACATTATCAAATCGGGAATGTGGGGCTTTAGAAGCCGCTGACACTTTATTATCACACTCATTATTTGGAACAGATTCTGGTACGGTTATCAGGTGGTTAGACGTAAAAATTCATAGATCTCGTAAATTAAAAAACCAAAATGAACTACAGAAATTAAGTGGTGATGCAACTGATATATACTGTTCAAGTTGGATTGATACCCATTACCCACGTAGGCCAATCCAACTTGAGAATCTTTCTTTGTTTGATTTTTCCAGATGGTATGATATTGTAGATAAAAAACCTTCTGAAAAAGTAATTTCTTATGAGTATGAAGAAAAACATTTACGTAAAAGAAAAATTCCATATTTAATTAACCATTATAATTTCAATTGTAAACAAGAACCAGAAAATTATTATTTCTGTTTATTAATCTTGTTTAAGCCATGGAGAGCTGTTTCTGAACTAAGAGGTGATTTTAATACATATAGTGAGTCTTTTGCTGATTGCAAGGAAAATTTACTGGAGGCAATGAAGTATCATGAGCGTTTAGAGGAAATACAGCAGGCTAAAAGTGATTTGAATTCAGACATAGAAAATATAGAAAAACAAATGCTTTCAAATAACCATGATGGTGGTGATAACTTTAATATTATTAATTTTGTTGAACCAATAGGGAATGAAATAGAAGACTTTGAGAAGTTATTGTCTAAGGAAGATATTGATAGTATGATTGAACATTTAAATGTAGATCAAAAACGTGTTTTCAATGAAGTTGTAGGTTGTTTAGAACAATATATTAAAGAAATGAATGCTTGTGCATCAAGTAATCGTAACAAAAGATTGATTCCAAATTCAATTTTGAGAAAATTTGTGTCTGGAATAGGAGGAACAGGAAAATCATATTTAATTAAAGCTATCCGATGTTATATTTCAAATAAATTTAATAAAGTTGCTGTAACAGCACCAACTGGTATCGCTGCTTTTAATATAAATGGCTTAACTATTCATCGCTTATTGCAATTACCAGTTGAACATGGAACTATACCAAAATACAGTAAATTATCTGATGATAAATTAAATTCTATTCGTGCTGAATTAAATAATCTGGTTTTGCTTATTTTAGATGAAGTGTCCATGGTTTCTAATGTAATGTTAATGCATATTCACATGAGGTTATCGGAAATTTTTGACACTATAGATGAAAATGATGGTTGGTTCGGGCGAATAAACATTTTGTTTTTTGGTGATTTATTGCAACTTCCACCTGTAATGGGACATTCTCCATTTGTGAATATTTCTAAAGAAGTCGGTGCTACACATTTTTCTGGATTACATTTTATAAATATTTGGCAAGAATTGCTTACTTATTATGAGTTATCCATTAACATGAGGCAACAGACAGATAAAATATATGCATCCATTTTAGATTCAATTCGTGTAGGTATATTAACTGATGCTGATGAGTTAATTTTACGTGAAAGAGAAATTGTTTTAAAATGCAATAATCCATCGGACTGTATGAAAGAACTAGTTGAATATGTAAAAAAATTAGAATATAAAACTATTTGTTTATTCCCAACAAAGAAGCAGTGTAATCTTTTTAATGCAGCAATGCTAGAATATTCAAATGAACCGAAAGTTATTCTGAAAGCTATTGATATAATTGAAGCAAAAACTAATGCACAAAAAGATAAAGCACGGAAATCCTTAAATAAGATTAACGAAGATAATAGTCGAACTGCAGGGTTAGAAGATGAAATAGAAATTAAATTAGGAGCAAAAGTTATGTTATTAAGAAATATCGATATAACTAATGGCTTAGTAAATGGAGCAATAGGTTTTATAATTAAAATTTATAAAGATAATTTTGCAACCGAAAATATTAATAAACTTAGAATAAAATTTGAAACTGGAGAATTTGACATAGATCCTGTAACCTCAAAATTTCAGTTGTTTACAAACATATTTGTTTTTCGAAAGCAGTTTCCGATTTGTTTAGCCTATGGAATAACTATCCATAAAAGCCAAGGCTTAACTTTAGACACTTGTGTAGTAGATATAGGTAGCTCGATATTTTCATCTGGTCAGGTGTATGTTGCTTTATCCAGAGTTAAATGTTTAGATGGTCTACACATAATTAATTTAAATCCAAATAAAATTCAAGCTCAGACTAGTGCAATTTTAGAGTATAATAGATTGAAATCTACATTTAAACCAGACATGAAACTGTTCTCATTAGACAAAACTGTTAATAAGAATGTGCCTGATAAAAACAATTACTTAACACACTTGCATACACCTCCATTAATTGATATAGAAAATGCACAAATTAGGAAACACGGAGAAGACATAATAGAATCATTAAGTAATTTTCATGGTTTTAATAATCCATATGGTGTATCTTGTTACGTTAACTCTGTCTTACAATGTCTTTTTAATATAGAGTGTATAAACTCTGCAATAATGTTATCCACGCATTCAGAATTAAAAAAACTATGTTTAGATTTTTCAAGTTCCATATCCAGTACTGCTTTAGATTCACATAAATTACAATTAGAGTTTCATGATGATGATATGTTTGATATTAAACAGCAGCAGGATAGCACAGAATTTTTACAGTTACTTCTTGATAAATATAGATATTTAAAATTTCTTATGTCATTTGATACTAAAAATTATTATAGATGCCAAAATTGTGAATATGGAAACCAAGAAGCGATTGAAACTCAAATAGGAAAATTAATAATACCAATAACAAAAAACAAATTTCAATTTCAGGAGTTACTTGACTATAATTTTAATGCCTGGAATTCAAATTTATGTAAAGAAGCAAAATGCCCTAATTGTAATAACGTTAATGTTTTAATTACTAAAACTAACATTGAAAATACACAAAATGTTTTAATTTTTTCATTGCAATTAATAAATTCAAACATGCAGAAAAATACAAACTTGTTACTGTCAGGAGTTACACAGAGTAAAATAAAATTTTGTGATAAAAATTACATATTAAAAGGTGCAATATTTCATCATGGTAAAAGTGCATCAAGCGGCCATTATACAGCTATAGTCCGAAAAAACAAACATTGGTACAAAGCAGACGATAGTACAATTTCTAAGTGTTCATGGCCAAGAAATAGCAAAAATATATACATTTTATTTTTTGAAAAAACAGAATAACCTTTTTAGTTTAGAAAACCCATTTTTATACATCAGGTAAACATTAATAATTACTACACAGGAGTTTTGAGTAAAAATTTGTCATCTGTTGTTTAATTTTTATAAAGTTTTTTTTTTTTTTTTTTTTTTTTTTTTAATATTTATATTCATAATGCCTGAACAAAAGTGGGCAACAATGAGCCGTTCCATTGGTAACGGTGATACCCCCACCTTGTTCTGTGGATAATAGGGAGTAATTGTTTTTAAATATTTTTCTTCTCCCGGGGACCCACATTACCAATTGAATGTTCAGACGTTCATTATATAAAAAAATAAATGTTACAAGTTTCATGTATTTCTGTAGTAATATGGAGTTGCCAATGAAAAAAAAATATATATATACTGTTAAAATCTTCTTTTTATTTCAATTTTACAGCATGAGTAAAAAATTTATTTTTCTTGTGAAACTGTTTTCAAAAGTTTATAAAGTTTATTTTTAATAGTTACATGTTATGCAATTTTATTGTATGTAATAGCTTCTCCCACCCCCAAGTAGTATGTTTTTGTATTGTTCTGTTTTTCTTTTAAGTTTTATCACTTGCTGTATAATTTTAAAATTTACTTTCAAGTTAAATTTAATACAAAAATACTTTTTATATAGTGCTATAAACTCATTTCTGTGATCTTTTAATCAATAACCCTTAAAAAGTAATGATATCAATACAAAAACCCTTAACGGGTTAAAAGTTTGTGACGCAGCTACTTTATGGCTATAAGAATTTTTGAAATATGGGTCTTAAAAGTAATGATATCAAATTTTATGTGACGCTTTGCTGTTAATTAAAATGTACATAATTTTCTTTTATTTGATCATTTTCTTTTTTCTTCTATTTATAACTACAATGCACACATAATATTTTTAACTTCAACATAGGCAGGTAATAAAATATACTCACTGATGCTTTTTCATTCACATTTCAAATTCAAAATAAAGGTTTTAAAAAGAATGATATCAAAATTCCAGTGACGCCTCGATGTCACTTTAAAAGATTTGTTTTTAGATTGCATTAAAATTGCTTTTGTTTTGTCTAATAAATTATATTTACACATTCAGACAATGCTTTTAATTTTCAAATATACTGTCAAATAATCACACTTTCACAGAGTTTGCATTTCAAATTTAAATTATTTTTTTCAATAAATTGAATTGTCTTTTGCGTCACGCTATCCAAAACTGTAAGTAAAATTTATGTAAATGTTACTTTGTATCATAGTATCCAACTATCTGAAAATATGTGCAAAGAGATAGTGTGATGCAAAGAAAACATATGCACAAATTTTAGTTGCAGCTTTGGATAGCGTGACGCAAAAGACAATTCAATTTATTGAAAAAAATAATTTAAATTTGAAATGCAAACTCTGTGAAAGTGTGATTATTTGACAGTATATTTGAAAATTAAAAGCATTGTCTGAATGTGTAAATATAATTTATTAGACAAAACAAAAGCAATTTTAATGCAATCTAAAAACAAATCTTTTAAAGTGACATCGAGGCGTCACTGGAATTTTGATATCATTCTTTTTAAAACCTTTATTTTGAATTTGAAATGTGAATGAAAAAGCATCAGTGAGTATATTTTATTACCTGCCTATGTTGAAGTTAAAAATATTATGTGTGCATTGTAGTTATAAATAGAAGAAAAAAGAAAATGATCAAATAAAAGAAAATTATGTACATTTTAATTAACAGCAAAGCGTCACATAAAATTTGATATCATTACTTTTAAGACCCATATTTCAAAAATTCTTATAGCCATAAAGTAGCTGCGTCACAAACTTTTAACCCGTTAAGGGTTTTTGTATTGATATGTATACAACAAAACAAAAAATATATATACATCAATTTTAAGAACATTTATTGTCTAACGCAGGAAATGTAAATAACGTAAAATATTTAGAATAATAACATTATTTATTTAGTATTCTTTGTATTTAATTATGAAATAATTTCGAAAATTAAATTTACAGTGTTATGTAATAGAAAAAAAATAAAAACATATTCATATTTATTTTAGCAAATTAGTCGTTCTTTATAAGTAATATTGTGATTTATTGCATAGTGGAACATTAATTACGCTTTACATTTAAGTCTCAAACTTTTTTCTGCGTTTCAAGTTTATTGTATTGAATAAAATGTAGGCGTATATTTTTATTCATTTAAATATTTTTGTTCGTTTGTTTTACATAGAATCTAGCAAGCTTTACTTGCTTGCTCATCACATTATTTTATATGTTAGTCACTATTTATAAAACTCATTTTAAATAAATCAACAAAGTAATTTCACTGAAATGGACTAAAAACTCGCTCTGTGAACCTGTAACCTTCGGTAATATTTTACTCGCTTTTTCTTCATTGGGTCAAAATTCTACTACCTGCGGCAGTGCCTTGACCGGAGACTTTAATTTGGATGTTTATCGAGCGGTAATTGGCGCTGCTATTTAAAAGAAAAAAAATAGAGAGAGATGTTACAGATGAGTATATCTTAGCATTTATTAATTATGTTACTTTCGTTAATATATTAGCAAATTTTAGTAACTCAATTTTTCTACGGCTATCCTATGATAATATATCTATAAATACAATAAACTTATAATTATATTGTGTTTTATTATATTATAGAGAAATTTTAAAAATCTCAGTTGTTATAAATTTCAATTTCAATTAAAATATAATACGTTAATAAAATTTAGTAAAAGCTTAATTATTTCTTCCTTTCTTTCAATCATTTTTTTTTACTATTTTATCAGTTGATTTTGACAAATAATACAATAAAAAAATCTTCCTTTTCAAAGAAATTGCATTTTGTATAAATTATCACTTTTTTTTTCGTCTTAGAAGATGTAATGATAGCAGTGCTTAATATATTATATTGTCTCAGAATGAAAAAAATAAATAAATAAATATACTGATTTAGAAAAATCACAAAAATTCTCAAAAAATTTATTCTTATATAAACAATATTAATAATTCGACTGTCTTCATTAAACAAATGAAATGTAATTAAATTAAAGGCCATAAAGAAAAAAAATCATGCTGATTGCGTGCTTTAAACCGCTGTTTATATTTTAGTTTATGATTACTATCATTAATAGTTTTTTTTTTTTTTTTTTTAATTTAACCCGTTGGTAGTCGCTAGTTGGTCGATTTGCCGCCCATCCTTCAGCGTTGCCAGATTTTTTTATTCAATAGACACCAAAAAATTTTAGATGTGACATTTGATATACTTAAACCACGAATAAAATCGACGAAACGTCGATCACATCACTTCTTAAAATTATTGGTGACAGTTAAATAAAAAGTGCGCAATCTGTAATAGGTGGCGCTGTCTATAGCGACTACTAACGGGTTAAAAACAGAAAAAAATTAGAATTCTTTATATTATCACATTTCAAATGCTCTATTATGTTAGCAAATGTTTGCTAAAGGCGTAAAACTTATACTAACACTTATGATTTAAAACTTTCGGGCTTTTTATTTTATAAAGTTATATCTTAAGAAAAAAAAAAAAAAAAAAAAAAAGAAAAAAAAGAGAGATTCTGAAATTTTAACATATTCCAATAACAGCAATGCAAATATTTTATCATTTTAAAATTTCACCTGTATTGTTATGCAGTTTTAAGATTGTCTCTTTAAAATATATTTTCTTATATATTGATCAATTTAAAATGTGCTTTTCGAAAATACTTTTCGAAAAACTTCAATGTGCACATGGAAATGAAATATTCATCATAAGTTATCATTGTAGACTATTTTTAAGAATTGTGCATTTTCTAAAAAGGCATTATTTTCGTTATGATTACCTATTGTACGTTTAATGTGCAAATATCGCTTAGGAATAAAAATAATTGCTTTTATAAAAATAAATGCTTAAGTATTATGATTAACAGAAATGAAATCTTTATGGTATCCAGTATGATGCATTGTATATAATTTTAAAGAGCACAATCCCATTACTTAAAAGATTGTTCCATGTCACTCAAGCAGTTCTTTTCTCCACACTAAAAGTTTATTAATCAGCATGTACTAAAAAAAAAAAAAAAAAAAAAAAAAAAAAAACATTTTTTTTATTGAATTATATTTAAAAAAATTATTTATTTTGTGAACGCAACTTTTTTTTTCAAAAACATTTTACTGCCTATTACTATTATTATATATTGTTTTTTAATGTAAAATATATTTTGTTTAAAATAACGTATTTTTACGTGTAAATCGCAACAATAGTCTCATGACACAAAATAATTAGAAGTCATAGGCTAAAATCATCTTCAGTAGTGTCATTGTATGTTTTAGATATTTATCTGTAAATACATACATTATACATAATTGCTAATCATATTTATATGCTCACAACTGTAAATATTTAACAGTTTCATTTAATAAATAAATAAAATGACATTTGATGTACATAAGTTTGAAATATCTGTAATCATATTTGTTTTATTTTTAATATCAGATTTATTTGTTTTTCATTTAAAGTTTGTATTTTTCTTTTCATTTTAAGCTAGGTCCCCCAATGCTATACTTTTAAAATAGCTTGATATAAAGCGAAACCTTGCTTTTTATGCAGATTTTGATAATATATTTAAGCAGTTTGTGGAGGGTTTTTTTTTTTTTTTTTCCTTATCTCGTTAATTAAAATTCCCACTCATTCTTATGGTTTAATTTTATTATTTTTTATCATGAAGAAGACTCTTTATTATAGTCTTAATATAATAAATTCATTCTTGTTCATATATAATATTTCTCTCTATATATATAGATTTTTTTTATTTCAATTGTATTAAAGAAAGCAATATTTTGGTTTCCATATCTATCTTAAATTTATACTCGAAAAGTTATTCATATCTTTTTAAAAATATTAATGAGTACTTATTTGTTTATTTATTTACTTATTTTGTTGTTATTTAATAATTTATTTAGACTCTTGTAAATTATGATGGCATTTAATCATCTGCTTAGTTTTTGCATTCTACTCGTTTGCTTCTTTATATATATATGCATATTTAGTCCATGGGCCAGGTTGCCAAATTTAGTGAAATGCAATAATTTGGGGGTACTAATTTTCCTTTTCACCATAGTTAGATATGTTTATTAGGATGCCAAAGAAACATGCTTTCCATATCAAAGTGGTTGCTTATAAAAATGGCGGCCAATTCAGGATGGGGGATGTTGAGTTTCAAAGAATCAACTGTATCTCGAGAACTATTTATCCAGTTTCGTTACTTTTTTTTTTTTTAAACTAAATGTTTGTACACGGGATTCAAATTTTATTATAGGAACTGTTTTGCTAAAGTCAACCGTTATTAAGGTATTTAAGAAAATTAAATTTTTCTGATTTATTTTTCCTTTTGAGGGGGGGGAGGATAAAATAAAAATAAATTAAATTAAACAATTTTTACAAATTCTTTTGTACATTAGAAAAAAATGCCTTGACACTCGGAAAATGCAGACAATCTAAGATGGCGGATGTTGAATTTTTAGAAGTTGTAGCGTTTCCAAAAATAATGTTTCAACTACATTTTAATAATTTTAATATAATTTTAATTAAATTATATATATATATATATATATACTTTATAATGTGTAGTATGTATTCATATATTTATTATATATTTATTTACAGAGGGGCGGTGGAACTAATTTGATCTCTATATATAAAAAACAATAAATGAATAAAATAATTAAATTACTGTCGTCAAATTTTTTTGTCTGGACCACATATGATCGCTGAGGGCAAAATTTTCCTCATCATGGGACTTATCAATGTGTTCCGAATACTCCCAGAAAGACATTCGAGGTAATTAGAAGTCTCTATCATTTTAATTAACAACGTTATTAATTAAAAACTTAGGATTTATAGAGATACTTTATTCTTTATCTCTCAAATAATTCCTCTTATTACGTCGTTTTCTAGAAGGAAATTAAAATATTATTAATAATGTAAAAAAAAAATAAATAAAAGAAAATAAAAACAAAAGAAATTAAATTTCTGTGTTACTATTGGTAACGAAAGAATTTATTGTCTGTAAATAAAATGTTGTATTTTAGATATGTTTAGTAAAAAATATTTAATTTAGAATAGTAATTAATCGTCTGCACAGACATTTTTTTTTCTACATTTAGGAAATTGATTTTTTTACTGGCAATTTCTCAAATGTTGTTTGTCAAACACTGGAGGAGACAGTCAACAAAGATACACAAACTTCAGGCGGTACAAAAGGATTCAGTTTAAAAAATGGTGCTGTGGAAAAATACTACATAACTGCTGAATACCGTGCATCAGCTTTGAGGCACTTACGAGGAAACTTAACTATTATAGTTATTTTTCCCACTCAGACTTACATGCACCTCGAATAAAAGTAGATGAACTATGTGTATCGTCTGCTTTTTAACTGCTGCACAACGAGTGGACAAATACATTTGACACGAACCCTTCAGACATAGTTAGCTTATCAACAGGAAGAGCAGTACCTTCAGATGTTCAGTCATCTCTGCTAACTGTAAGAGAGAAAGGCGAATAAGCTTATGAATCATTTAAAAAAGACCGTCTGGAAAAAGGAGAGAAGTTTTTCACTCCATTAAAAAAAGTAATTTTAAGACTTTTACATCCACAGTAACTTTGAAAAATCTGTCAAAAATAAAGACGTGATTATCAATTCAGACAGAAAGCTATTTGCTTGTATGATGCTCATAGCAGAAAACCGATGTTTGAATATGTTTGAAGTATTCAGTCATCCCTTAAGGTCTTTACCTTAGAGTATTTCTAACCCAGATGGAACTATGAAAAAAACTATGAAAGTCACACTACGAAAATACCTGGAAAGATTAGTCTCTCGTACGGATGGAAATATATCGTCATCTGCTACGATGATTGATGGGATGGCATTAATTCAAAAATTACATGGAGAAAGTAGAACACTTGGTCAGTTATCTCATGAAATCCTCAATCAAGTTTTAAACATAGGCTACTATAGCACTCGAATTGATGTTGTGTTTGACACCAGAAAAATAAATCAATAAAATCGCCTGAGCGTAGCAGTAGAGGTTCAGACACAGGAACACATTTCAAAAATATTAAAGGTGGTCACAGAATCATAAAATGGAGATGTCTCCTACAAAGTGGTGAGAGTAAAAATAAATTAATATTATTTCTTGCTGACAGCTGGCAAGAAGAAAGTAAAAGGGCAAAAATTGGTAAATAGACTTTATATGTTACGCACTCTAACAAGTGTATTAAAATAACTGGCAACGGGTTTCATAAAGTGAAAAAACTTGCCTCTTCTCAAGAAGAAGCAGATACGCGAATGATGCTACATATAAAGGATGCGGCTACGGAATTCCCAAATGTTATATGTGTATCTGACGACACAGACATGTTGGTTTTGGTTCTTTATATATCATCCAACATAAACGAAGAGAGCAACCTGTTTATAAAATGAGGGTCTAGTGGGCGAATAAGATTCATACACATAAATAAACTAGCATCTATCGTTGGCTGTAGCATAAAATCAGCATTGCTTGTATTACATGCGTGGACAGGATGTGATACAGTAAGTGCGTTTTCTGGGGAAGGAAAGCTAAAGGCGTTGAAACTGTTACAAGCCAATACAGAATTTAACTTTTTGTTTTCACTGCTTGGGAGTGCATTTACACGTTTGAATTCTGACCACAATCTAATTCAAAAGTTCATTAGTCAGTTATAAACACCAAATTAGAAAACATAAACGAACTAAGATGCACATGTTCCAAAGTCGACAAGGCCAGATAGACTCAGCTCAACTTCCTCCATGCGCAGATTGCTTAAATCAACATTCTAAACGAGCTAATTATCAAAGCGCAATTTGGAAGATATGTCTGAATAACTTTCCCGATATACCAGATCCTGAAGATGGATGCTAGATGAAGATGGTATGCTAAACATTAAATATGATGGGAGCACCTGCACCTGAAGCTGTATTAGAACTTCTAAATTGCACTAGTTCAAAGTCATGTAAAGTCTCCTCGTGTACTTGTATGGTTAACAATTTAAAGTGTACAAGTGAGTGCAAATTGTGAAATTGTGAAAACATAACTGAACAAGCAGAAGATATCACAGATTTCAATTTGTACGAATCTTCTGAAAGTGACGAAGAAGAATTTTATTAATTTTTGTTTTGATGTCACACTGTTTAACCCATTTTAGGCCAAGCATAGAAATTTTATAAAAAGTGGTATTGTTTTCATTGAAATATGCTTAAATTACATTTATTAAGACACAAAATAAGTTTCGTGCATGAAAAATTATGTTTTAGTTAAGAAATAAAATGATGCATATTTAAATAAAAAATAAATTTAAATGAAAATTTCTAAAATTTTTATGACATTTGTTTTATTTTTATTCTATTTACACAACTTGGAACATTAATCCATTATAAAAGCATATGCTTAATCTCAATTGGAATAATTATACATTTTCAAAAATTAGAGTATTTCAATAATCGTTTCAAGTTAGTACACTTGCGTATTTTGAAAATTTCTCAAGAGAAAGTGTTTACTCTAATTGAATTACGAATATTTTATAGATGTCTTCAGAACCCTTAAAAATAGCAGAAAAATAAAATTAGTGAAAAATACACATCACAGTGTTAATTAAAAAATATTTACTGAAATGGGGCGTTTACGCACCTTTGGCTGAAAATGGGTTAAAATAATGATTCTATAAATGCAATGTATTTTGTTCTTTTACTTGCAGATTTTTCTTACGTAAATGTATCATAGGTATTTTGTAAACTTTTAATAAAATAAATCATAAGAAAATCAGAAAATTTTCGTTGTTTTCTTAAATACTAATTAACGGTTTATTTTATTCAGACGATGTATCTGACGCTTATTCTTTTGAATGCAGTTATTTAGTAAAAGGGGGATTTTAAGTGAAATAAACTCAAATTCATGTTTCCCTGTATCTTCACCCATCTGATTCAAAAATGTGTATCTACAGCTTTCATTCGAAGCATTTTTTTTCTAATGTACAAAAGAATTTAAAAAATCGATTAATTTTATTTTATTTTATTTTATTTTATTCCCCCCCCCCCCCCAAAAAAAAAAAAAAAAAAAAAAATATATATATATATATATATATATATATATATATATATATATATAAAATATAAAAAATATATAAAAAAATTCAGAAAAAATTTAAAGTTTCTTAAATTTTTTATTAGTGGTTGACTTTAGCGAAACAGTTAATTTTATAAAAGTTGAAGCCCACATGCAGAGCTATAGTTAAAAAAAAAAAAAAAAAAAAAATAGAAGTAACGAAATTGGATAAATAATTCTCGAGATACAATTGATTCTTTCTTTGAACCAGTACATCCGCGATCTTGAATTGGTCGCCATTTTTATTAGCTACTATTTTGAGATGACAAGCATGGTTTTTTTATCCTAATAAACCTCTCTAACTATGATTAAAAGGAAAATTAGCACCACCACATTATTGCGAAATGTCGGCTGGCCCATGGACTAAATGCATATATATAACATTTTTTATAGATTTTGTATATACTTATACATGATTGAACCCTTTAACGCTCTAAAGTGCTCTAAACAGTGAAGCCAAATTAAGGGACTGTTTTACTCAACTAACACCAATAATTGTAGGGTGTGATATTTGATTTACATAATGAACGAACAACGATCGAAATGTTTAATCAACTGTTATAGTTAAAATTTAGTGTTGTATATTCCATAAAAACGTATCTAATTTTTGTAACACAGGAGTAAAATTAAATAGGATCGGCAAAGGATTAGATAATATACATCCATATATTAAATTTTCAACAGCTTAATTTATATGTATATATACATATTCATTTATCAAAATTTATGAATTTCTTATCACTACATTGATTTTTAGTTTAAAAACATAAACTGTTTTTTTTTTTTTTCTTTTTTTTTCAATTACAAATTTCACTTTAAAACTTAAAATTATAAGTATTGTAATTTTGTTTCTTACTACTCTTCAGATATATATATATATACATGTATAAACTATCTTAATCGTAATAAATGATTATTTTTTACTTATCATGACAAAGATAAGGATATTCAGAATTTCTTTAACAGAGCTGTTGAAAATGATTATTCTATAGATTTTTTGCATGGTTATATTATAGAGAAATATTTAAAACATTTGAAATGTAAATGACTTTTTTAAATTTTCCTTTTTAAATATTACTTATTTTTCGATTAAATTTAGTTGTACTAACTATATTTATTGTATTAGTTTCTTTTATTTAATATAGATGCCGTTGTAACATTATATTTTCGATGGCTTCGTATTTTGGTTAGTTATCTCGCTAGAAATCTTATGAATTTCATGCTGCTGTTTGAGGGAATGTTGATAATTTTTTTTGCCTGTTCCATTTTATTTGATCAATTTCCTGCCTGATCCATATAAGTTTTTGTCTGTTCCATATTATTTTATCCATTTTATTTTATCCATATTGATTTTAGCCTTATATGTGCTTTTTGTTAAACTGTCTGCCTGGGGGGAGAGTTTTGATCAATTAAAAGCATGCTTTAACCCCACACCTACGTCTCAAGTCATACGGGGCATTTTTGACAGTATAAAACATTTATTTTATGTTTCTGTAGTACGTTCTACTTATGATTTTTTCACATTTATTAATTTTCATGTAATTTTATCTTTAGTTATTTTTGTTACATTTTTTCATCTTTTATTTGACTGAAAACATATATTATAATATCTTATATATATATATGTAAGGAATTCAACTTTCCCACTTCCAGAGAAAACACTATCAACCAGCCTCTCATTTATTAGTTGATGAAGAATGGCAACAGCAGTTACCTGAAACGAAAGTTACGAGAAGAAGCGAGAGTTCTTCGCTAGATGTCAAACTGATCAGACGGGACCAGATAATAAATACTTGAAAACGCCGTTGATTATTACGTGGAGGTTTCGTATTAAATTTAGGCATTAAATATTATGAACTAGTATCATTGTTCAGAGATTACACAAATCGAAAAAAGAAAAAGCCTGATTTGCCCCTTGGTGGACAGCTACAAATAAGCGCTCAGAATGCTCTGAAATCTTGCACTATTCGTAGGAATACGCCTAGATAAAACAGTACCGCAAGCAGTAGGTACCGGAAATCGGCAAACATATACAGGTTTAGTCTATAAAAGACTAAGTGTGCGGTTGGTTGGGTAGTTGATTGGGTTTTACGATGCACTAGTGCTGTGCAATTGGCAATTGTCGACGGTCTGGGACGCATCCCGAGAAGTGGACCGGATACATGCCATACCAATTTTGATTCTACACGGAGAGAATGTCTCCCCTACTTCGGTAACCCCCAGAGGTATAATTTGACTAACTGTGTGTGAATCATCAGAGAAAGATGCTGTTTAAGGCATTCAGGATCTGAAAAAGTATTTTTTCCTAAAAAATTGCATGCGCCATTTATTAACCAACATAAAGTCCCTAAAAGAATTTATACGAATACTGAAAAGAGAAAGACACTGCCGAATGCATTGAGTACCCGAATAATGGAACATTTGAATATTTGCTTCTTTTTGAGAACTATTTCTCTAATTCCAATGTAGTTTTACATAGAAGGGAAAAAAACACGAACAAACAAATTAATGTATGAAGCGTGTACTGGTAAGGCACTCCCAAAACCCATAAGGACATATTTCAAGGTTACTTTTAAGAATATATGTCATTATTTTTCGGGAAGTAATTTGTTTGAGGACCTCAACTGATGTCTGTTTCGCGCAATGAGGTCTCCTAGGTATTAAGCAATCACAGGTGGGCAAACAATGTTTTTTTTTTTGTTTTTTTTTTCACATAATGAAGGGCATAGAGGGCAAATCCTGTTAGTAAAAAATTAAAATCTGTGAACATTTTAATTTTTTCTGACATATACATACATACTATTATTTAGCTAATATACAGCTACGTAGCTATTTTGAGAATGATTAATTATGTTAAGCTATTTCGAATCATTATTACCTAATAAATAAAATCTGTGAACATTTAAATTTTTTCTGACATATACATTTATAATTTGGCTAATATACAACTATGTAGCTATTTTGAGAATGATTAATATAAATTATGCTAAGCTATTTGGAATCATTATTACCTATTAAAAAATTATATATTTTTTAAATAAATAAAAGGTCTCAAACAATCATATATGATAATTGTTAGCTCCAAATTCAACTTTTACGTTGCGTTACACATTTACCACTTTTTACTGCACTTGTAAAAAGCAATATTACTTTTGCAGAAGTCAAATTTGATACTGTAACATATTTTTGAAAAATTTTTAAATATGCGTAAAAATGATTAAATATGCTCTTTAATACGATTTTTTTAAAGTTTTCTTCATTAAAAAAATGCATGTGCTATTTCATTATTAACTTATTAATAAAAGTGAAATGACGTCTTTCAGTCTGTCTTTCCCTCTGTCAGCTGTATACAGAAAAATCTGCCGCACTTACACACATAAAATTTGGCACACACATAGTCTGGAATATCACCGTGTGCACCTCGACTTAGGGCATTCAAATTTTTGATTAGGAATCAAGTTCATAAGTAAACTGTATTAATCTATTAAATTTCCCTACAGTTTTCTTTGCTTTGTAATTTCATACTGATGCCAATCCAAAAAATTCATACAAATTTTCATTTTTATTTTATTTTTTACTTTATTTTTTAGCATGAAAATAAACATTTCTCGACTTGTACACACACACACACACACACACACACACACACACACACACACACACACATATATATATATATATATATAATAAAAATAAGATAAAATCAAAAGTGGAAAATCAAACCTTATCATCAAAATATCTGATAAAACTGACGTCATAATATTTACAAAAAGGATTACTAGCTGGAACCCGTCGAATTCGACGACCACTTTATTGACCGAAATGTTTCAAAAATCGTCGCATCAATATTTAAATGTATTTCATGTTAAAACATCTAATATAATTTACGACATTTCACTTAAAAAAAGAAAGTCGGAAAATGCTTATAAATAGAAATACTGTATATGACATCACTTTCTACAAAGTACTGTCAATGTGACGTCAAACTGACTCCAAATAAACAGATGATATCTTTTATTTTTTATTTCGTTTAATACTACGACTATATGTTAGCTGACCCGTCCGGAGTCGCCTGGGCACATAATATCTTAAAGGAACCTTAAATTTGTATTATTTTATACCTTTAACTCTATATTGTTTGAATTTCTGTTTTTAAATGAAAGAATCACGAAAAAAATAATCATCTGTAACAAAACAATTACCTCGAACCGAGCAAAACTCTGCTTTGTGACCCCGGTGCTTACGACAGCGCAAACACGGGCCGCTAACAGCATAAAAAAAAATTCCCAAAAATTAACCTGGAACCGAACGAACCCGCCCGGCAATGCCCAGGCCCATGATAATAACCTTAAATAAACCTTTACATTGTATGATTTCATATCTTTAACTCGATTTTGTTTGAATTTCCATTTTTAAATAAAAACATCACAAAAAAATAATCCTCTGTAGCAAAAAAATTACCTCGAACCGAACGAAACTCTGCCTTGTGACCCCGGTGCCTGCGGCAGCGCATACGCGGGTCGCTAATACCATGAAAAAATTCCAAAAAATTAACCTGGAACGGAACGAACCCGCCCAGCATTGCCCGGGCCCATGATAATAACTTAAATGCACCTTGAATTTGTATGGTTTTATACCTTTAACTCGATTTTGTTTGAATTTCTATATTTATCACACAAAAAAAAAATAAAAATAAAAAAATAAAAAATCTGTAACAAAAAAAAAAAAAAAAAAAACCTCAAACCGAACGGAACTCGGGCTCGTGATCACGGTGCCTGCGGCAGCGTATATGCGGGCCGCTAATAACATGAAAAAATTCTCATATAGTAATCTTGATCCGAAAGAACCTCTGACACGTATTTCCGCTGCCTGTGGCTGCGGCACCGTATAGCAGGCATGCTACGCACGCGCAGCAAATTCCACTTTCCTCCACCAGGGGCGCAATATATTGTAAACGAACGTCACCAAACGTCTTGAATTTCCAAGACCTTTCAAATAAGGTGTCACATGGGGGTGTCAACTGCAAAATCCTTTAGTTGCAGTTTCCACCGCCAGGGGGCACAGTGTGTTCTGTACGAACATCACCAACGGTCAGGAAATACCAAGACCTTTAAAATAAGGTTTAACATGATAGGGTCTACAACAAAATAACATAGTTCCATTTTTCACCACCAGGGGATGCCCTATATTGTATACGAACATCCCCAATCGACATGAAATTTCAAGACCTTTAAAATGAGGTGCTACATGTGTGGGTCTAGAACGGATTTCACTCTCAAACTAATTTCCCTCCTTTCCCCCCCTTCCCCCCCTCTTTAAAATTGAAAATTCCAAAATAGGAGATATTGATTTTTTAGCATTCGAGTCCAGTCCCCCCAGGTACAATTTCTTTACCGTGAAGTAATTTGGAGCTGAGTTAAGCTCGTAAACGTATTTTTAACCCCTGCCCCCCCAGGGGGGGGAGGCCGTTCGACTTTTTATATTTTTCTCTTTTCATAACACATCTACAGACCAAGACCTTTCTTTAGACACCTCAATCAAATTTTTACACCTAGCCGTTCTCTCAATGTAGTGGAGACAGACAAAAACACGTTTCAAATTAATACATAGGTTCAATTCTTTCCTATTGCCACACTGTAAAAAAGGCACAGTAATTAAAAAATAAAATGATAACACATGAACTTTGTGTTTATAAGGCAATAAAAATTCTAAAAATTCAGATTAACTCGCTGTATTTTTGCATTTCCGAAAACGAAATAAAGAAATAAGAGAAAAAACGGCAAAATAAATAAATATTTTTTCCTGTTGCCACACTGTAAAAAAGGAACAATAATTTAAAAATAAAATGATAACACGTGAACTTTTTTTTTATAAGGCAATAAAAATTCAGATTAACTCCCTGTATTTTTGCATTTCCGAAAATGATGTCATTCTAAAAAAGAAATGTACCTTTTTCGTATATTAATTGGGACTCTTTAAAATTGAAAATTCCAAAATAGGAGATATTAATTTTTTAGCATTCGAGTCCAGTCCCCCCATGTACAATTTCTTTACCGTGAAGTAATTTGGAGCTGAGTTAAGCTCGTAAACGTGTTTTTAACCCCTGCCCCCCCAGGGGGTGGAGGCCGTTCGACTTTTTATATTTTTCTCTTTTCATAACACATCTACAGACCAAGACCTTTTTTTAGACACATCAACCAAATTTTTACACCTAGCCGGTCTCTCAATATAGTGGAGACAGACAAAAACATGTTTCAAATTAATATATAGATTTATTTTCATTTAAAATAATTATTTCAATTAATCAAATCGTCTTACTTTCTTTTTCTTGATTTTATCGTTCAAAATGTAATGTGGGTACAGCCTTATTATAGGACCCCACCCCCTCATGTCGACTTCATTTTTTATTATTTATTTATTTTGCCATTTTGGCAATGAATAAAAATGAGTATCGCAACTGCATTATTAAACATCTTGGTGGAAAAGGTCCCAGCTAATGTCCAATTTTAAAATTTCTTCAATGGGCAAGAAATTTGAAGGCAGAAATTTGAGGCAGCAGCATACTAAAGATGTTGCCTCAAGTAATGCATATTTAGTTTATTTTAATAGCTTATTAATAAAACCAAAAATGATGTCTGTATTTTCCTGTGTCATCTGTCACTAGAAATATCTACCGCATTTACAGACGCGATAATTGGCACACACATAGACTGGAATGTCACCGCGAACACCTCGATACCGGATTTTATTTTATTTACTTTTCTTTTTAATATTATTAATTAGGTTAAATGCGATTAAGGCACTATATATATATATTTCCAATCGTGCGTTTATTAACGGATCTTTTTTTTTTCTTTTTTTTACATCAAATTAAACAAAAAGTATTTTAGTACTATATTTGAAGTGTAATTGCTGTCATTTTATTGTCGACCTTCTAAATCAATGAAAGATAGGAAATAACATGATAGTAAATACTATGCATGTTTCTTATACGTTTGTTCAATATGATTGCGATTGAAATAGGAAAACAATACCTCTAATTTTTGATATTTTCAGTTTCGAATCAAACGTACGATACGCACTCAAACTGAAGTCGAAGGTAAAGGCATTGGTTGTCTCAGGCCATAGGGTCACTGACCCGACACACTGACGTAATGAAGACGATGCCGAAGGCAGCGTGAATTTACAAAGTGAAGATTTTTTTTTTTTTTTTTACAAAGCGAAAATGGTGATTCTTTTTTTATTATTATTCACTTAAATACAGTGACCAGCGAAGCGGGTACCATCTGGTAGCATTTTATAAAGTTATATTGCAATTTTATGTACGTGCTACTTGTATTGGAATATGAAAATTATCAGGAAATTTTTCAGGAACGTTAATTTGTAAAGTAAGAAACATGCTTTAAATATAACCCCGAGAAAATCATTTTATTTAAAATATTTGATTTGATTCAATTCACATGTAAATTTTAAGACTTTTGATTTTTTTTTTTTTTTTTTTTTTTTTTAACATTTGTGATGAAATAAATAATTTTAAGAAGATGGTTTTTACAGGATAGTTTAACAAGAATTCTTAATTTTCATTAACACATGATTGCAGATATCCGATTTTTTTTTTTTTTTTTTTTTTAACATTTGTTATGAAATAAATAATTTTAAGAAGATGGTTTTTACAGGATAGTTTACGAGAATTCTTAATTTTCATTAACATATGATTGCAGATGTCGGAATTTTAACTTACTATTAAAGTTTACTATTTTGGTAATGTGATATTAATTCACAGAAAACATCTATTAATTTTATTTATTTTTTCACGTATTATTTACCTAAAGCAAAGTACAGTAATGATTCAAATTCATGTATTTCTTTTCTCTTTCAAATTCATTTTTTATGTAAATATTAAACATAAATTTAATATATATATATATATATATATATATATATATATATATATATATATATATATACATATATATATGTACAGGGTGATTAGAAAAAAACTATATCCCGATATATGAGACCATAGCCACCATACCGTTCCGTGAAACTGAATAAAAATTTGGTGGAAGGTATTTTGAGGTATGCGCTCAAGAATTATATAAAAAACAACAGTTAAACTCTAACAGTTACGGTTACAGTGAGAAAATTTCGAAAATTTCAAATGGTAACACCTACTTTTTTTTTTATTGAAATGTAATCTTCATAGCAAAAAACCATAAATAGCGTTGAAACGGTACCTCTAGCACGAAAATCGGAAGCGCTAGCAGGCTAACAAAAGAAAAAAAAAAAAAAAAAAAAAAAAAAACGACTGTTACGTGCCTACCAGAGCACCACTTTCATTTTTTAATGACGTTACATTTCGCACTGAGTCTTTGGTTCAGACTAAAGTCTACTCATTCTGCTTCGAAACGAAAAGGAGATACAAGGTATCCTTAATTTCGTTTAAGGCTATTAAATAAAGGCTTTAATTTCGTTTTAATTGAATTTTTTTATTTTTCCGACTGAGTGAAAATAATGCCTGGACCGGGACTCGAATCCCGGAACTTTGACTTACAAGGTCAAGGCTCTACCAATTGAGCTATCCAGGCTGACATCCCGGTCAGCATTACTCACTCCGGAGTTCGAGTCCCGGTCCAGGCATTATTTTCACTCAGTCGGAAAAATAAAAAATTTCAATTAATATGATTTTCTTCCACAGTTGATTGTGTGTTTTTAATTAAAAAAAAAATGTATTTAATTTCGTTGTTAGTCGTAAAACGCTGTCATTTGACGAGAATTATTAATTTTCATTAGCACATGATTGCAGATATCGGAATTTTAACTTACTATTAAAGTTTATTATTTTGGTAATGTGATAGTAATTCACAGAAAACATCTATTATTTTTATTTATTTTTTCACGTATTATTTACCTAAAGCAAAGTACAGTAATGTTTCAAATTCAAGTATTTATTTTCTTTTTCAAATTTATATTAAACATAAATTTAATATATATATACACACATTACCTGTAAGATGATTTTTTTTTTTTTTTTTTTTTTTTTTTAGTTTCTGTTTGATTGAATAGTAATCTTTTGAAAAAAAAAAAAAATAATGCTTGAAAGAGATACAAAAAGTTCTTGCGTTGCAATATACAATCTCTCTCTCTTTTTTTTTTTTTTTTTTTTTTTTTTTTTTTTTGATAACCGTTTAATATACTTATTACATTTGTTGTATTTTTATGATCCCGATTAGCGGTTCTGCTGGCATTAATAAAAGTACATAGATTTAAAAAAGAAAAAAAAAAAAAAAAAAAAAAAAAAACCTATAATCTCTCTCTCTTTTTTTTTTTTTTTTTCTAAAGGGTGTACACGTGATTTTTTAAGCTGTTTTCTTTGAATATATTCATTTGAGAGTACTTTGATTATTTCATAATATATTGAGAAAAAAATTCGTGTTAAACCCTTTTCAATTCAATTTTTATTTTCTAAACTCCTATTATGCACTGAATTCTTTTGATGTACATTTAATACTGACATAAAGCATAATTTAGAAAATATAAGATTTACAAACTCGGATTGTCGGTGATAATACTTTTATTTTTTAACGAAGGATCGTTAAGAAACTTTTCATTTCTTAGTTTTGATATATAATTAAATGCGTATGTGCAAAGATATAATATAAGTTTTTGTTTTTGCTACATACTATTAGACGGCATTATTGGTTGCTTAACAAATCATAATAAATGTAATAACGTTAGTTTGATTATTGGACATTTAACTGAATGAAAATGTTAATTTGGTAATGATAATTTATATATATATATATATATATATATAACTAAATAATATTATCGGATTTAAAATGAGAATCATGCTAATAAAAAATGAAAACAAAAAAATACATATTTTAAACATTTTCCAAATGTACTTACACATTACCTTGTTCAATTTACAATATAATTTACCTTCGGAATGACAAAATACAAATTAAATACTCATATAAAATACAAACTGTATTTTAATATTAATATATTAAATTGAATAGTAAAATACAAAATGTATTTTAATATAGTGGAAGAATATTTTCAAAAACATCAATAAATTATGTCCACCACAAAAGAATATCAATGTTTAATTTTACACACAAGTGTGTATACTGTCTAACAATATGTAAACTGTAAATGAAAGTTTGCTGTTAGATGTGGAGGAAGGGATTTTACAAAAAATATATTTACGTCTGTACTTAAAAACAAAAGACACAAAAATCATTAAATTTATCTAACCCTTTTTACTCTCAAAAACGTACTTAGTCACCAATTAGTGTAGTAAAAATAAATTTCCATTATTCTATTGTAAATTTTAAAACAAAAACTTCCATTTATGTCTTCAAATGGGTATGGGTGTTTTTATTAAATTGCCGATTTGCGAATAAGCTTACTAACTATGCGATATACTACAAGATTTTCATCTTACCTCTTTAAATCTGTAATGAATAGAAAATATTTTATGTAAATATTTTATGGGTCCTTTTACGTAACCCAGTTGCTCTGTTTGCACTGTTTTTAATAGACACCATATCATAGTTATTTTAAGTAAAACATATTTCAGTAAAGTCATTATAAAAATGTTTAAGCATATAAAAACAAAGACAAACTTATACTTAGAGTAATTCGAATCACAATCACTCTTAAGCTTTGTTGAAATGTGATAAAAATTCACAACAAAAAATATTTTTTTTCGTAAAATTTCCAATTACGCATCCACAATAGCATATTAAAGTGTTTGTGTAGCCCTGAAAATCAATCTTCAGTGCTAATTACACCATACTTACGCAACACATATATATGTATATATATATATTTCATATGAATATAATATGTGAATTTCATTATGTTTTATGCAGCACAGGGATACGATTTGTAGTAATTACTTTCATAGAATGCAATGCATTGTAATTCTCTTTAGGTGTAATGTAGATAAAGGGCAATATATGTGTTTTTTTCAAAGAGAAACGTATTATACCATAATTAATGTGAATAATATATATGAGTTTTAAATATTTATTATAATATATATTAAAATATAAGCTAGACAGACAGGTGAGCAAACATAAATAGTGACGAAATGACATAGAAAATGAATACTTTTCAAATTTTTAGGAAATTGTTAAAACAATTCTAAAAGAATACTAAATTTTATGATACACTGGAACTTTTCAAATATAAATTATTATTTTACATTAAAAATGTCTTATAACTTTTTAGACTCTTTCATATTGAAAATTTTGTCAAATTTAGCGTTGTCAAAAATACTGATCAGCATTAAACGTTTTATTTTCCTACGAGCAATTCATACAGTAATATACTATTTTTATCTCACTCAAAACGTATAAGGAGCATAATCTCATGCATACTTGTTTTTAAATAGACATTATAGATTTCCCACTGTACATACAGAATATTTTACTTAATATATTTTTTTAACTACATCTTTTTCACCTTAGATCTACAAGTAGTCAAAGTATGACTTTTTTGTGAAAAACAAAAAGCGAAGAAGATAGAAAAATTCTGCCCGATAAAATTTCCTTGATAAGTTCATGTGGCATCCAAAAATAGTCTTTTGACATCAACATAAGTATCTTAATGATATCCAAAACTATTGAATTGCGAGTCTATTGAATTCTGATTTGGAAATCTGTACCTACAGAAGTTACTGTAATAAATCCTTAACTTTTTTTTTTTTTTTGCAAACATTGATATTTGATGATACCCGATTTCATTCATCGCTCAAATTTTAATGTTATAAAGTTATATAAAGATATAAAGTTGTTAATGCAAGGATACTGTTTGGCATTAAAAGAAGATATCTATAAAGTATATACTATTTGCTAGTTTATCTTTTCTTATTGGTTTAAGTGCTAACAAGGCGACTATTTAAAAAACAAAGAATTTTCCATTACACTCAACATATGCCTATTAATCACTCTTTTGTCTTTTTTCAGTATTAAGTAATTATCATACGTATAAAATAAAATAGCATGCTTATCAATGATTAAAATATTGCTCTCGTATAAAATAATAATAATAATAATAAATATTTTATGTTGTATTTTATTATCTATGAAAAAAATAATAATAAATTAAAAATTAATTAAATAAACAAATAATCCCTATGAAGCAATTTCTAAAACTGCATTTTTTTTTTTTTTTAATAATGAGGCATAATGTTATAAATACTTTTTCAAAGTAAATCGAGAATTACATTCTATTCTTAGCTAAACCGAAACCAACAAAATTACATTTAAAACTTATAGCCATGTAATGGTCATTATAAATTTATTGTGGTAAAATAACTTTCGTGTTCTTAAAAAAGACAAACGTTTAAAAAACGTTTTCGATAGAGTCAATAATAAAAAAGACCATTAAGTTATTTTTTCAAAGAATTAGATTTCAATTTATTTTAAGATTTTGTTTACAATGCTATAAATTGTTTTTTCTAAAAATGTCAAATACTTGTATTATCCAATATAAAACATTTATATTTTCCTTTTTTTTAAGAGGAACTTATCCTATTTAGAAACTTAAAAACAATCATAATTAAACACATAACAACTTATGAATTTTTTATCGATTAAATTTCCTGTTTCGAAAATTATTCATCATATGACTGACCAGTTATCTGTCTGTTTTGCGTTCTTTAATATTTCACATTATTTATATAATGACACGATATCATTTTCTATGGTAAATACTTGACCTTCGAAGAAACTAGGAAGTTATATTATGGGATTACAGTTGCATTGAAATTTTTTACAGTGCTATCGGCATTTTACATTATTTTGTGTACATACCGAGTTTTACATTATTTTCTTGCGAATTTTTAAGATGTAGCTTCCCCTCATATAAAGAAACTCCTCAAAAATAATATTTTATATTAGGGTAAATAAAGGAATCCGCCAATTCACTAATTTATTAAATGCAAACTTAATTTAAAATAAATAAATAAATAAAAAGTAGAAAACCATAAACTCTCGTATATGATATGCTTATAAATAAATAATATTTTGACACTCGATGAATCATTTAGGCTACAGAAATTCTTTTATGAAATGAATATTTGAAATGAAAATAATTGAAATTAATAAATTGAAGAAAGCGAATTATATATATATATATATATCACCAAATAATATAAAAATCTTAATTTTAATTTTTTTTCTTTCTTAAATTATGGTTTTTAGAGGATTTTGGAAATTTGGTCACACGAAAAGCTAATTTAACCCGCTCCCCATGCTTTTGGTGTCTGTTCCTTTATTGTTATTTAAATTAATTTCATTTGTTTGGATTTGGCCCGTTGCTTCACATACATTTCAGTCCTTCTATTAAATACACTAAGCGACAAAAAAAAAAAAAAAAAGCCGCACTTGGATATTTTCCTTTTCACCTTCTACAACCGCCAATTTTATCGTTTAAAAAGCAAATTTTTGAACAGATTTTATTATGTTGTCCTCCACATACACTTTAGCAATGAGTCCAGTGTTAAAAATAAAATGCAATTGTCAGAAAAACTGAAATTTTAGAAATTATTTCAAAAATGGTAAGAATAAGGCAGTTAACGATGGCACAAAAAGTATTAATTTTTGAATGAAAATCAAAAAATATTTTAATACGTGAGATGACAAAATAATTAAATGTTAACGAAATATTGTTAAAATGGTTTTTAGCAAAATATAATTTTTTTGGCCGCTTAAACTGGGAATTTGGCTTTAGACGGTCATGTGCTCATCCAAGCAAGATAACCGCAAGTTAAAAAGCGAATGTTTAAAAAATCGATTTGTATCATGTTCAGAACTTAAAAAAGATTTAAAAAAAAGTGTATATTAAATTACTTTCTTCAAAAACAATGCGAGTTAAAGAACAGAAGATCTCCGAAAAAAGCCATTATTAAGGAAAAGAATTAGAAAAAACAATACTTTAGTTGACCAAAATTTTAAAAACATTATCAGTTAATTATTAGGCTGAACTGGTTTTCTCTGATGAAGCAAGTTTTCTTTATTTCGAGCAGTTGAAAAAAGCCAGAATGAGGATGAAAATGTGACCGACTTAATGAAAATCGCACTCTTAAAACAGTGACATTTTCTCCGTACATTATGGTACGGAGGTGCACATTTTTTTCAAGGAATCGGACAAATTTTCATGCTCAAGACATCAATTAACTCAACATAAAACACGGTGATTATAAAAGTGGCGCCTGACCGACCATTTTGGAGTATTTCAGACTTTTCTTCAAACAGCATTTCGTGATGAAATGCACCTTGCAGTACGGCATCTGTGGTACGTCAATTTGAATCAAATTGTTAAAATTACCTATCCATTACCATGAGCACCTATAATTATGTAAGTAGTAATATGATTTTTACTCTAAGTTAAATCCCACAAAGAATATCGTAGAATTTCTTATTTATTAGACTTGGAAACACTCCTAATCTCAATTCGTTCGAAAATGTTTATTCACAAAAAGGCGCGGGAAGAGAAAGGAGGATTCGAAATTTGCAGCCTACAACTTTGCAAGAACTATAAAAGTTATTTAAAATCTTTAGCACAGTGAAATTTTTGAGATTTATATCAAAAAAGGGTATAATACTATGCCCCTGAGCATTACAGAAGTGATTCCATATAAACGTGGAATTAATCCAATACAGAATACATATTTTTAATAAAAAATTGCTTAGATTTAACAAATAAATAGTTTTATTTCATATATTAAAAGATAACTTGTTTATTTCATATAAGAAATCATAATAGAATACAAAGTGTATGGTAATTGCATTATGTTCAAAAAGAAAGTTTTATGCAGATTTTTAAAAAGTACTTCGTAGAGTGCAATAAAGCGAATTATTAAATCGAAAATGTTCATAGGTATCATTTCATCCCTTTGGTATTATGCAAACAAGACACTTTTATTTGTTTTAAACCTTAATTTTAAAGTTATTACAAATAAAAAAGGTATAAGTTATTTTTTCTGCAGTGCGGCTTTTTTTTTTGTCGCTTAGTGTATATGTATTCATTTATTTTGTTATATTATATTATTTTATATTATATTTTACACACACACAGACACACATATATATGTATTACTTCAAAAGATATAAAATTATTTTCATTAATATTACGCGTCGCTTGAAACACTTTTGAACTTAATATATACAAAATTAATTTAATAAGATTTTATCATTTTAGAAATTTAAAATATAGCGACAGTGATCATATTCGCAAGACTGAAGCATTCTGAAAACTTTTAAAGATAATTTTCTATCACATAATTGATGGAATGGTAAATCAAATATATGAATGTGTTCTTATAAATAAATTGTGTTGAATAAATTGTAGAGCTATTTCTGTTTACGCTTGCAAATATGTTTCGAGATGACATGAATGGTCATTGTAAATCAAATAAATGTTACTGTTGGGATTTTCGAAACTATTTACGATAAAGTATGCATTTGATATCAAAAGAATTACAGTTATCAAAACAACTAGACTGAATCGTAAAGAACAGCACTTCTGGGAAATGAGTGCAATTGAGAAAAAATTGATTTATTTAAATCAGAAGGTAATTATCCTACGTTCATCTAGTTTAAAAATAGTAGATATGATATTTAAATAAAAATATGCACAGTAATAAAAGTGCTTGATGGTAAGCATATATATATATATATATATATACATAGCTGTCAAGTTTTATTTATTTATTTTTTTTTATTTATTTATTCCGGAATGTTGATAGCCCTGCCCTTTTTTCACACCGTAATATTTTTAGAGAAATTTTCGTCATATTTGATCCTAGTTACATATTGAAGAAATTTTTTCTTCAAACATTACTGTGTGAAAACGGACGGGGACTAACAAAATTCTAGAATAAATTTAAAAAATTGGCAGTTTTATTTGTGTATATATATGTATACAGATGCATTGTAAAGTATCGGAAAAAATCCTTAAACGCGAAAAAATGCGGGAAAAAAAAAAAAAAAAACCTTTAAGACTAAATATCCTGATCAATATCGGGAACACGGATTTGAAACTTTTTGCATTATGTCTTTCAGGATGAGTGTCAACTTTTTCAAAACAATAATAATAATAATAAAAATATAAGGACCTGGGTACTGTATAAATAAAATGTATCAAAATTCTCATTTTTTTTTAAAATTAAATATACCGCATTTTAATTGCGTAAAATTGTAAAACCATTTTGAATTGGAAGTATGTGTCTGCGATGAATGATTGTGGGGATAAAGGCCTCTTTGAAACTTTGCTATTTGCGCTGCATATATGCATTCAGTACAGATTGCATATATGTCAAAATACGAATTATGCTAGAAATTTTGTTGTTGAAAGTTTTAAAGAAGATATCGCAGAATACGCTATTTATTTATTGTATTTTTCCGTTTGTAGAAAGTTGTAGGACTTACCTTAAAAGATCTTAACTTTACATATAAAATACTTAAATTGATTTTATTGTCATATGATAGATGTTTATTCTTTAAATAATATACTTTTAAAATTATTTTTAGTATACCTAATGTAAGAGCTTTTCTAAGAGTACATAACGATTTTTTCTATTTAACGGGCATTTTCATAACATTTAAAAATTCAAATTAAAGGGAAAAATCAGACAGTTCTGTGACATTTCACATCATGCAAAAAGTCAGAACTTCATTTTCATACATATTTATATATTAATATACATATTAATACACATATTATATAGATATATTTAATTTTAATGTGCCTATAAAAAATAATAATAAATAAATATAAAAATAAATAAAATAAATAAAATATGGTAATCGAAGCGAAAGTTGAGTCTGGAATTATGATTTATACTAAAAGAATTTTACTAGTCTATTTAAATTTCATTAACCTGCACTAAATAATAAGGAAAAAATAGTTTGAAAATATTTTATAACCTATCATAAAATGCCATTTAATGTCAAATATAAAATTAATGAAATGTGCACAAAATCTAATTTTTCACTTTACATATTATAAAAATACGTTTTTATGGAAAACAATAATAATAATCTTTAAATGGACAATAAGACTTCTTCACACACCATACATTTTAAGCCAGCACAACCGGTTTCAAAAGGACGTAGCCTTCCTTCATCAGGTGCAAAAAAACACGTGCTACTGCCTTGGAGGCAAAAGCAAGACTGAAAGCAGGGCAAAATCCAAAAGGGGAGGAGCAACACAAACAACCAATAGGAAGCATCATGCAGGACCAATCAGAGAGGAACACACATGCACACACAAAAACAAAAGAAGGGAGGGTAGGAATAAACAATTAACTTTATTTTATTTTATTTTTATTTATTTATTTATTATTATTATTATTATTATTATTATTACGATTTATATATATATCTTTATTTATTTTTATTATTTATTTATTTATTTATTAATTTATTTTTTAAATTAATATTATACTAATAAGTAAATTTAATAAAATTAATTAATTTATTTATTATTATTATTATTATTTTTATTTATTTATTTAGAATTATTTAATTAAATCTATTTTTATGTTATAATCATAATGAAGGAAATTATTTAATTGAATTAAACAAATTTTTCCAGGCTGTAGACAGCGAAGTGGAATCAGATATTTCATTGGTTTTATCACGGTTAAGGTAAATAGCTAAATTTTCCAAAAAATCCAGTTCGGAAATGCGTTTGGCATGAAAGATAATTTTGGCACTCTTAAAATTAAAACTATGATCAAATTCCCAACTGTGCTTCGCAATAGAAGATTTAGAAATTTCTTGATTAACAACATACCAAGAATGCCCTTTTTCTAAAATAATAGCATGTATAACACAAAATAGGGAGGGTTCCGTCAGTGCAGTTTTGTCATACACCCCAATACAGTGTTCAAGTTTATATAAAATATATCTCAAGGAATTTTAAACGTAACTTTATTCAATTTTTGGCAAAGAATTTATTTATTTATTTATTCATTGTATTCAAAATATTTGGTGTGTTAACACGACTCCACGCTTTTTGGTAAAATAAAACATATTTGCTAGTTCACAAAATGAAAGAATTATATATTGTAAGTATGCTTCAGTTACAACTAAAAATTTTAAGCATTCCTCGGTTAATTAATGGATTTCCTCTCCGAATAAAAACTGGTCTTTGGAAGCAATCTGATAAATAAAACAATTTTCGATCTCTGCGTGAGAAATGAACCGCTGTTCAGAAAGTGACGGTTGCACCTACTGAAATAAGTGATAGCCTGAAGGTCGCTATGTCTGGTGAATACTGCAGGAAGGAGGGATAGAACTTTCCAATTCAATCATATTAATTTGTTTTTCACAACATTTACAGCATGAGGATTTTCATTGTGATACTGGAAAATTATTTTTCTTTTATCTACTCACCAACTCTGGTCGTTTTTCTCTTATAGCTCGATTCAAACGTATATTTGTCATCGGTAGACATTGTCATTAGTAATCTCCTAATTCCACCATATCATAATCTACCATACCTTTCTGATACCACCAGATACAGGTCAGAAAATTACTAGAATGAAGATTTTGCTTTGGTAGCAATGAATCAGATTCAACTAAACATTTTTTTTCTGAATCTCATAATAAATCGCTTTTTAATCTGCAGCAAAAATTTGGTGCAATAAAAATCTTTTCTTTGTACCCCTGATTCAGCATTTCACAAATATTTTATTCATGTTTCATGTCTCTTTCTTCTAATGTATGTAATATCCGATTATTAGATTTTTTATTTGTTCCAATTTTTTTCAAAATATTCTGCAACAGTTTATCGGTCAATATTTAATGCTACAGCCAGTTATGATTGTGTTTCACAATAATCATCAGCCAGTAATGTTTTCAGAAATACAGAAAATATTAAAACATCATATTATATGTACATATTAAAATGTCTCTCAAACGATGCTTATTTGGAATAAAGTTCGAGATTTTTAAGATGACATTTGACATCTAACACCAGGTCCTATCAAATATATATACCGCTATTTTATCCGCACCAATTGGGAATAGATGCAGTCATCCTCACACAACGAATACATTTTTTTTTTAATTAACTAAATTTGTTTACAGAGATTATATATATATATATAAAGCAACACAATAAAACTTCCTTCTATATTTTACTATTCTTTCATTTTAATTTAAATTATTAAAATCATGAAATTATAATTTTATGTGTGTTCTATGTGTTTTTACTCTCCATAACTATAATTTTCAAATTATAAAAAAATAAAAAAAGTACATTTACTGTCTGTGTTAAAATTTGTAAAACAGTTGTAAAAAAGTTGTTAAAACAGTTGTAATAAAAGAGAATTACATAAATGTTTACGTGCGGATAAAAAGAAGAAGATAGAAAGCACAGATATTATGCTTAGAATATAATGAAATCATCTTTGAGTTCATTCTTTACCTGAACACCTTACAATAACATAATAATCATATTCACCTTAATGCATAAAATCCTTGTAATGAGCTTTTTTTTTTTTTTTTTTTTTTTTTTTTTTTTTTAATCTTATTTAGTATTTGTTTTATTATTATATTACTTTATACAAAAAAGTACTGAAATAAAACATTTTCAGAAGCATTTCAAAATGAATCGATAAAACACCTTATATCATAAATCTCAAATGATCAAATGCACAATAAGAAAAAAATCCCCATTCATACAATTTAAAAATGTATTTTTATAAGAGTCAATGAAATAAATCCTTTCTATGCCATACTAAGATATTCTTATGCTTCAAAACATTATGCTGCGCTTGAATTTATGAGAACATTACATTTTTCTATGGATTCCATATTTCTTTTCAAGTAGTATTTGCATTTCAAAGTAGAACTTTTTGATGATTTGTATAAAAGTACAGTGACAAAATATAAATCTGAAATTTCCTAAAATTTGTTTCGATAAAATTATATATTTTAGATATATTATTTTCACTCATAATCAATCATATACAATTGCTATTGTTATGGTTTTTTAATGAATTAGCATGCTTGTTTTATTGAAAAACTTAATATTACAATTTGATTTAACCATTGTCTTACAATATGTTACAAGTCTATTTCAGAAAAAAGTTATGCATTATTAATATTTTTAACCTAGTTATTTAAAATATTTTAATGCATGTCACTCTAGATAGATTGTCAGATGAATACTACAATTTTTGTACACAGTTGCTTTTATAATATAAATAAAATTTATATATATATATATATATAGTAATTCAATTAATATTGCGTAAAATAATTAAAAAAAAAAAAAAAAAAACGTTATTTCTATTTATTTCAGATATGCCGATGCACGTATCTACTAATTTTTTGTGTATCAATATTTTTTATGAAGAGTAATTGCATAAAAAAAATTATATATTTGCTATATATGCATGTAACTATACGGATAATTTAGTGCAGTTGTTGTTACTTCCCACTTTGCACTACAATATTTAAATTTTGTTAAAATATTAGACGGTATTGCTCATTTCATTATTATTTTTATTATTATTATTATTATTATTCATAGATTATGTTGTGTCCACTACAATAGTTTTTTCAAAAAATTCTATAAATATTCTCACACTACATTTTATTTATTACAATTGCTATTTACCAAATTTATTTTTCATCATTAATGCGGGTGATTTTCATCACAGAGGAATAAAATACGAAATGTTGAAAGAAAATCAAATTTATGCTGTGCAGAATGGATCTTAATGAATGCATAATTATTTTATTAGTAAAAATGAAAAAAAAAAATGATAAATTTGTTTTAAAATAACTTAAACCTATGGCACAACAATTCGTTTTACAGGTATTGGTGAGTTTTTTTGGAATAAACATCTATTGAAAGTTTTCACCCCTTAGAAGTGCAGCCTCTATCTTTACAAAAATTACAGGGTAACAAAAACTATTACATCATTGTAGCACTGATCGATCGTAATTTCACAATCTTTTTGTCAAATCCTCGATATCTGGTCGATTATTAACATGCACATATAGTTTCAACCAATTTCTAAGACCGATTATTTATGTGGAATATTTAACCGAAAACATGTATCTAACCCATAAAAATCTTATGAAAGCTTCATGGAAATCAAATATTTTTATCAGATTTTAATTGTATCATGTACTAAAATTCATCGGGTTTTGATCATCGAATTCGTCTATCATGATGAAACATTTAAGGTGAACACCGAATGAGATTAAACGTTGGCGATGAATTTCTTATAATTATCGGTCGTTCATAAATCCATCGGTCTTCGATGAGAGACCATTCAAAGACTGATTACATTTTTCTTATAGGATATATTTATATGTACATAAATAAATAAACAATGTATATATATATATATTAATATGAATTCAGGATTTATTTTTCTTACTGAAAACATTGATAAAGAAGCAACAGCCAAATTATAAAACTCCACAAAACGAGTAATTTATTCAAAATCAGAAAGGGTGTAAGAAAAGGGGACACAATTTTAGCTAAACTGTTCATTGCAGTACTTCAAGAAGTATTTAAGAAATTAAACTGAAAGAGATAGCCATAAATTTTATAGATAATTTATAAATCATTTGTAATTTGTGAAGGAAATTGTACTGTTTGCTTCCTCATTTGAGGATTTGCAAGAAATACTTCAAGAATTAGACGAAGAAAGCAAGCTCGTTGAAATAAAACTGGACATCAGTAAGATAAAAATTATTTCAAATTCCTTTGTATCTCCCTTGAACATTTCTGTTGATATGGACGAATTAGAAACAGTTTGTAGTTATACTTATCTGGGATAAGCCATTACCATGTATGGGAACTTGATGGAATAAATTAACAACCTTGCATAATGAGCATTCGGAAGAAATAGCTATATGATCAAAATCGACCTCCCAATTTGTATAAAATGAAAAGATTTTGAACAATGTATTTTTTCTGTATTAACTTATGCTTCAGAAACTTGGACTGTAACGTGTAAAACAGTACAATAACTTCAAACAAGCCAGAGAAGCATAAAGAGATGCATGTTAAGACTTAACCGAACTAACTGGAAGAAAAAAACATAGCTTTGGGAACAAACCTAAGTTACTAATATCATTTGTAGGGTTAAGAATTTAAAATGCAGCCTTTTTAGGAGAATGATGAGATATGAACTATCAAAGTCCAATTTCGGTTAACGATGGATAATAAAAGACGTAAAAAGTAACCACTATGTTATTGGAGAGATGAAATTGTGAAGTCTGGAAGAGTAGAATGGAAATAAATTACAGAATATAGGAAATAATCTTATATTACACGGCATTGCACCGATAATTAATCCGTTATTTTTATCAATTAAATCTATCTGTATTTTTGACTAAACTCTATATATTTTACTCCTTCACAAAAACAATGATCATATTGTGAATAATCAAATTTCACAAATACTAAAACCTGCGTTGTGTTCTTTAAAAAAAATTACCATTTGTTTCTATTTCTAAAATATTAAAATTATTTCTTTTCTTTTTTTTTTTTTCACCCTGACATCGGGAACAATTTTAGAAATTTTTCAAATTTTTGTCTAAAATAAATTTCTTTCAGAAATATTTTTATAACGGAGCGTAAAAAGAAATCACGAAAGCCTAAATTTTCGATGCGATACTAGGAATAACAATAGTAATTACCTAGGCGAGGATTTTCTTCCTGAAGAGGATTGATGAAGGCTAAAATTGAAGATGATATATGTATATATATAGAGAGAGAGAGGGAGAGAAAGAGATAAGTTTATATATATATATATATATAGATTGCAATTTGAAAAGTGTAAAAATATTCTCTTATTATGTTCATTTATACAAAAGTTGTCCTATACTGCAGCATTAGAAATTGTGATAAAATGGGATAACAGTACCATCTGTTCACTAATTAATCTTCTTATATAAACAGCACACATTTAGATCAAAGTTAAACTAGGCGGCAAGTTTGGTTGTATTACCTTTATCGTTTCGTGAGATACAGCGTGCGCAAAATTGTTAATGTACACATATTCACACATACGTATATTTTTAAAATGATCAAAACATGTTCAGGAATTTGATAACGTGTAAATCTAAACGGAAACTGGAGAATGAATTCAGTCCTCTATTTTTTTGTATATAGAAGAATATAATAATAATAATAATAATTATTATTATTATTATAAACAGTCAACAAGTAATTAATATATATATATATATATATATATATATATATATATTGTATATTAAATGTTTAGTTAATAATAATAATAATAATAAAAAGCATAGCGTAGCATTTAAGAATTAGACACCTTATATTAAATTCATTAACCTTTCTTCCATAAATCAATGAAAATAATAATGTTCTAAGTTCCATGATAATGTTTTAAATTCTAAATTCTAAATGAATAAATTAAACATAATTTAATTCGCCTTTCCTCATTAAATATATAATATGGACAACACATGACTTCCTGATATAGACATTAATACATACATGTCGTTACGAAAACATTGGCATTTTGTATGTGGTAACTGGTTCATAAATAAGCTGTTAGGTTTTAGTCTATGAACATCCCCGTTAACAAGCCAAGAAATATTTTTCTCCAAACAAAAATGTCACGATTATAGATAATGTACATCGTAGAGAACTAATATCGGTTGTCCAGGTATAGTATTTCGCAGTTTATTAAAAAATCTTCAAACAATGGTAATAAAGTAAGAAGAATAAAATTAAAACGATTTAATTTCTTCTAATACGAAACGCTTTTGTCTTTATAAATGGAATTTGAATAATGCATAAAAATTAATCGAATTTGTAAGTAAATAACGTAAGAATAATATGAATGGATCTAAAAATGGTTTTAAACAGTAAACTCATGTTTTGTGGCTTTGATATTTCTATGTATGTTATGGTAAAACTGAACACGCTGCGTTAAATTTAATGTGTCGTGTGGCAAAGATTCATATTATTGATTTTTTGTGACGTCATTAATTACATACTTGCAGGTAATATTGTAGGAAATTCTGATCACTTACTCAATTTTTAAATTCGTATAACTATATGTTTTTAACCACTCTTTATTCTCATTGTGTTCTTTTGGGATATGGTCAAATAACTGAATTAGGATCCTGAGACTGTGGATGAGTGATCTCCATGGGATTATTATAAAGTGTCAAGTCCATATTCATGCAAGTTTCAGAAAAAAATTATAGAAAACTCTGAAAGAATAAACCAACGAGTGCGACTTGGGATCAAATGAGGCACCTCATGCCTACCACCTTCGATGAGAGAACGGCATGGCCGCTGGTAACCCCTTTAATCTAAAAAAGAACTATTAATACTTATGTAAAGAATTTTCCTTCAGGTATTAGAAAATATATAATTATGATTTGCATTACGTATTATTATGCTCAAAATTTCTTAAAACTCTACCAAAAACTATAGTTTGTATTCTGTAATTAAACTATACTTTATGTTTCTAAAAATATAGAATTATGATTTGTATTAAATATTATTATACTCAATATTTCTTAAATCTCTACTTAAAACTATATTTTCTATTTCTTAAAACTATATTTTCTATTTTAAATCTGCAGTTCTGATGTATGAAATTCTTCAAAACTCATTTATTTATGAATTCGTCTCAAGTAAAGAGTTTTTTCTAGTAAGATATAGTTAAGAATTTGTAGATAACAGTCGTTATTTTTATGTCATTTCATCTAACGTGGCTTAGTAACCTTATAAAATATTGATTTTCTGCTTTTCTATTTTGTTTTGGGATTAACATATTTCATTTTACATTAAAAACCCGCTAAAAAGCTTTTCAAGGCAGAATTGGTCTTGGCGGTGAATTTGGCGCTATGTGGCTGAGTTTGTCGCATCTTAGAAAGATTTTATTAACTTTGGGAATAAAATCATTAATATTGATATATCGTTTACAGAAACTCTAAATCGAATATTTTGCGGAATATTTATTAGAAAATTCTCGAAATATGCTAGGCTATATAAAGAACCTCATTTCAGCCGTGGACTGTCAGTTTTACGTCAAGTCATCGCAATATAAAGAGTTCTGCTGATATTATAGCTTATATGCTGCGGGTTATGCTTATGGTACAGATTATACTGTGATTTTTATTTTGTCAGCTATTGTACTAGTGTTTTCTGATGAAGCTGAAGTTGATATACAGCTGATAGACTTACAGTCTTCTGGAATATTATAAAAATAAATTTTAATCCACTGCAATACTTGCCGTTCATTTACGGACGATTATCGGTCCTTGTGTACTCAACAGTATAAAATGTTAAATTTGAAACGGGAATAAAGATTTTGTCATGCTACATACTTGTATAATTGAACCAATTTGGAATAATTCAAAAGTGGATCGAATCATGAGTACACGAAGTTTTAAAAAAAAATACTTCTATTTTAATTACTAAAAAAAAAAAAAAAAAAAAAAAAAAAAAAACTAAGCGTTATATTTTAGATTCGGAAAAAAATAGATTAGGGGAATAATTCTATAAAAATGTATGTAAATGCATTTTAACACACTAAATAGAACTTTTTTTAAAAAAAAAACTCAAAAAGTTTTAATGAAAAACGATAATAGGTAATTTGCACATTCTTACTGTTTTTTACTTTCTCTTACTCATAGGGTCGAGAAAGTATTGTTTTAGGGCAAATTTTCGAGCGTGGGTTTTTGTTATATTTACATGTTTTGATGTCCCCTGAATACGAAAATCATGTTTATAGTGAATGGTCTGTGTGTCTGTGCGGATGTATGTGTGGCTGTTATCAGCATATCTCAAGAACAAATAGTAGCAGAAATTCCAAACTCGGTATTCTAAATGTGTATCATATAGGGATGCTACAGTAAGCTTTTCGTTGAGATGAAGTAAATGGTTCGTGAGAAGGGACACTCAAACGTTTTCAAATACATTACGTCTATGGGAGAAATTGCAGGTAAGTAGAGTTTAACATCTGTAGTCTGCACTAAGCCAAATGAAACGAATATATATTTTTTGTAATAGAGATAGTCAACTGGGAAATTTTTTTGTGTAGGTAGGAGCTTCGCCTCCCCCTGGGGGGGGGGTCCCCCCCCTCGAGTGGAGTATATTTTAATGATGGGTATCTTTCAAAAGAGTTCGCCAATAACTTTAAAATGAATGGTTGAACCATCGATCTGCGATAATTTAAAATAAAGTTATCGATTTTTTTCATAAAAAAAAAAAATAATAATAATAAAATAAAAATATAAAAATGTAATATTGAGAATAAATTCAACTTTTTTATATATATATTTACTGTTATGCTACTTCTCTAATATAGAAATCATCTGCATTATCATAAAAGATAAATTTTTTAAATAATAAGTTTAATAAATTATTTTTTAATAACCGAAAATTTTTTTATATAAATGTAGGTGCATTAATCAAGTGGGGGGTTGAGGGGGGCGGTAGCTCCCCTTACACAGAACTAATTGTCATATAAAACTCTTCCGAAGCCTTAATTGAATTGTTTAATACAGGTTTACATAACAGTACTCGTTGTCTTACCTCTTAATTTCCAACCTGTATTTGTACTATTAAATTTCTGGGTAAGAGAAAGTCGTGTGAGATAGATGTTTGTATAGATGTAATGTAAACATTTAATTACTTAAATTTTCAATATGTATTGTTGTTCTATTTTTGTTGTAATTTATTTCATCAAATGTAATTGTATAGTTTGTTAGTTTTTACCTCATGACCAAGGATTGTACTTGCCCGCGACATGCAGTCTTTGGGTAGGGGCAATGTTACTAATTTTTTAAAAATAGTTATTATTTTTTTCATTTCATCTAAATTAGAATAGTTAGGGTATAAAATATTAATTTTCGGATTTTCTATCTTGCTTTACCATTAAAATAGTTCATTTTCCTTTAACAACCTGTTAAAAAGCTTTTCCAGCTCAGTATTGGCTTTTGTGGTGAATTTGGCGCCATGTTGACAAGACTGTCGAAACTTGGTGACTTTGATGAAGTAATCCTTAGAATCGATATATCGGTTATCTGAGCTCTAAATCGAATATTCCGCGAAGTACTGGAAAATTCTACAAATATGCTAATCTATATAAAGGACTTCATTTCGGCCTTCGATAGTCTGTTTTTCGCCAAGTCATTACTGTGTAAAATTCTCTGCTGACCATGGTATGCTTCTTTTGATTACAGCACATATGCTGTGTGTTATAGTACAGTTTATGCCGTGATTTTTTATGTGGCCAGCTATAATTTAAGCTGTATTTTCGAATGAAACTAAAGCTTATACATGATTGATAGACTTGCAATCTTTGGAATATTCTGAAAATATATTTTTTTATGTCTCTGCAAGATCTATCATTCTTTCACGGATAATTAACAAACCCCGAGTACGCAACAGTATAACATTTTAATTTTATAACAGAAATGTGGACTTTAATTGTTATTTAATAATGCTACATATTTCTATAATTGAAACAATTTGGGAATATTTAATTGTAGATCTAATAATGCGTACCTGAATAATAAAAAAAAATATATATAATAACAATGTTTAATTATAAAAAAGCTCTAAATGAAATATTTTAGAATTAAAAAAAGTTAATAGGATTAGGGGAAAGGTTTGATAAAATTGTATGTAAATGCATTTTTACTCTCTAAATACAATATTTTTTTTTTAATAAAACACAACAAATTATAACGAAAATGATACTTTGCTAACAAAAAAGAAAATATACTATCTAATGAAATTTTAGAATCATAACGCTCTTTTTATATCCCCTATGTGCTAAAATAAACGTTTAAAATGTTTGTTTTTCTACTTAATAAAACCTATCAAAAATGTGAAATTTGTTTTAGAATCATTTATTATTGCTCAGAATTAAAAGCTTTTTCACCGTGATAATCTGAGATAAAAAACACTATAAAAAGAAGCATTTGCTTTTTTATCTTTATTTCTCGTAATAAAGTAAACATTTTGTGTTTGTGTATGCAATTAAGTTTGATAGTTTCGCTAATGCATTACACGGAAATAAACATTTCTGTTTATTGTAAGTAATAAATGTCTCAACTAAAGTTTCTGTAAAAAAGAAAATAATTACCTGTTTCCTAGATTTCGCTGAAAAATACACTATATGATAGCTAGATAACTTTAATCATATATATACATGCAACACTTTAATAATAAAAAAAGAAAAGAAAAATATATATATATATATATCAATTTTAAGAATATTTATCGTCTAATGCAGGTCAATGTAAATAAAGTAAGTTATTTAAATTAATAAAGTAATATATTTAGTATTATTTATTTTTAATTATGCAATAATATCTAAAATTAAATTTATATTGATTTATAATTAAAAAAAAAAATCATGTCTATATTTATTTTAAGGAAATTAGTCCTTTTTTTTAAAAATAATAAATAACGTTATGATTTATTTTTTCCCGATGCAACAATAATGACGCTTTACACGTAAGTCTCAAACATTTGTCAGCGCTTCAAGTTTATTTTATTGAGCAAAAGTTAGACATATATTTTTATTTGTTTAATTATTTTTGTTTGCTTTATATAGATCCTAACAAGCTTTGATTGTTTTCTGATCCGGGAACATTAATTTGGATGTGTAACGGGACGCAAGGGGCACTGCTGTTACTAAAAAAGTTCTGTTTTACAGATATATTAATTATTATATTTTTCTTATTATATTAGCAAACTTAGTAACCTTTCTAGCCGACATCGTGTGGTAATTTTTTTACAAGTACAATAAATTTATAATTATATTACTATTTATTATTTTATAGAAATACATAAAAAAAATAATCTTAATTATTATAAAATTAATTTAAATTAAAAATTTATAAGATATAAAATAGAATAAAGTTTAATCCTTTTATAAAGTATATAACATAATATCTTGATAAATACAATTAATAAATAAAAAATGTTCCCCTTCAAAGAAAATTTAATGTATCGACGTAAACAGTTTTTTTTTTTTTTACTGGGAAGTATAAAAATTGAATATATATATATTTTTTTCAAATCTTAGAAGATCGCATTAATTAATAAATTATATTTTCCATTAAAAAAATAAATAAATAAACATACTGGCTAAGAAAAATCTGGAAATGTATTTCATATCAATATTTGGTTTTTATATAAGAAATCCATTTTGGAGACATATACGAGAATCTTATTTGTAATGACCAAAAATACAAAGGTGTTGGCCATTACATATGACAAAAAGTCGGCAGCAAAAGTATCTGAGAACTATCCCTGTCTAAAAAAAGTAAACTTTTTACTTCTTTGTTAAATGAATCCTTATTGAGTCATGTCTACTTAGTCAGTACTTAGTCAGTCTAAGTACATGAATCGGCAAGGATATATTTAACAAAACAGTTTTAAGTGTACTTTTTTGATATCGGAATTATTGGCTAGTGCTAGAATAATTTTGCTGCCGACTGTACCATCATAGAGATTTCAAACAAGCAAATGGTAATATCGTTATGGAAGTTGTCGACGTTTTTGCGTGGAGTTAAGTTATTCTTGAACACAGAAGCAGGTTCTAGTCGACGAATGTATTTTTTTAAATGAATATTCAGCCAGTAGATAGAACCCATAAAGATATTTTTAGGAAATTTCTCGACATTTTTGCGCGTAGAAAGTACTATTTCAAGACGTAAACAGGTTTTAGTCGACGAATGCACTCCATTTGATGACTATTTGGTCAGTAATGCTATTGTTGGGAAAGTATTTGACATTTTTGCGTGTAAAAAGTACATAGATTCTAGTCGATGAATGCATTGTATTTAATGACTACTAAGCTCGTAGATAGAGTTGATATTGTTATGAACTTTTTCTGCATATTTGAATGCAAAAAATTATTTTTAAAAACATATGCAGGTTCTAATCGACGATGTAATTAATGAATATTTAACTTGTAGATATCGCCCGCAATGAACTTGTCTTTTCGACATCTTTGCGAGTAGAAAGTAGTTCTTAAAAAAACTAAGCAGGTTCTGGTTGACAAATGCACTGGATTTAATGAATATTCAGCACGTAGGTAAAGTCCGAAATGCTATTGTTATAAAAGTCGTTTATATTGTTACAAAATTGTAAATAATTGTGTTTATTTTTGTATAAATTCTTTCAAAGAGGCTTAGTAAGTTGATAAAGTGCTAATTTTGTGCATTTCTAGTCGTTTTAGATTTGAAATAGCCTTAATTTCCCTTAAAAATGCATTAAAAAGCCCCAATAAGGCAGGTAATGGATTTGGCGACTTTTTCCCACCTTGGCGATTTTTTGGCGACCTTGGCGAGAAAATCCTTATTAGGGATATATCAAATATGGAAGCTGTAAGTTGATTGGTTGACCACTTTCTAGAGTTTTCTCGAAAAATCTGGGTTCCATGGAACAGTATATAAGAAGCGCTTTCTCGCCAAGGTAGTTCAGTTCAGTCTGTGATCAGAGTCGGTCAGCTTGCATTGAGCCTCTTCGAAAGAGACTTGCTTTAAGTGTTATTGCTATACAGTCTGTACTGTGGATTTGTTATTGACAGCTGTTGTTGAAGCTGTGTTTACTGGTCGAATTGAAGCTGATACTTGGTTTATAGACCTGTATTTTTCTGGAACTTTCTGTGAATAAATTACTGAATTTTTGTACGTTTGGCCTTTCATTCTCGGACAACTCACGAACCCCCAAGTACGCAACAATATTTTTGCTTGTAGAAAGTAATTCGTAAAGACAAAAGTTGGCTCTAATCGAAGAATGGATTTTACTTAATGAATATTCAGCCTGTAGATAGAGTCCGTAACGATATTGTTAAGAAGGTTATCTACATTTTTACGTGTAGATAGAAATTCTTAAAGACATAAGCAGGTTCTAGTCGAAGAATGGATTTTATTTAGTGAATATTCAAGAAACATTTGTGCTGTAAAAATCAATAATCAATGAATATACTCGAAAAAATTCAATAAAAGTGTCATTTTACTTTAGAAATAAAATAAACACTGTAAATTACACTATAGAGCAGAAATTTTGCTAATTTAGGAACAACCGAAAATATCGAAATCTGAATGAAATTTGAAATCCTCGAGAGTATTGTCACAGTGTTTCATAGAATTTTCGAGGTAATGATTCATTAGTTTCTGCAATCAAGGTAAGGATTCATTAGTTTCTGAGCTAGAAAATGATGAATCACTACAAAAATTTCTAGACCTCGACTCCTATTCAAGTTAGGGTTTCCAAACTTTGATAATACTTAACTTCGCCCCACTTGAATGACTAATTTAATGCTGAATCAACGCCCATCCTCGTGGAAAAAAAAAAACTACCATCTGTTTCCCCTTTTACAGGAATATCATATAAAAAGTAGCACGTAAAGATATAGGCAAGTTTTCATCTATAACCATCAATAATCACTCTTTTTTTATATAGTCTTGTTTGTCACTTATTTAATTTTCAAAGTATTAGGTTTCACGCTAATAAATCAATGAAAGTTTCTGGAAAATTCCAGATCTTTGTTCTTGTTGAAGTTAGAGCTTCCAAACATTGGTAGCCTTAAACTAAAAATTTTTATCAAATTCGTTCGCTGAAACGCCAATTTCAATGCCAAACCGCCAAATACGATGTCAAGTTCAAAATCTGCGTTGAATACGAACTTGGCGGTTTGGCCAGATTAGCGATCAAATCAGAAAATACTTTCTCAATTTTACCAGAATTAATCGTTTTGGTAAACTACATCGTTTCTCGATGCTTATTTTCGCCAAAGAGAACGAATCAAGGCCATCTATACTCGACAGATTTTTATTGAACTCAAGCTGTTCATTTGGCAATGAGAGTTTCTGTAATAATCCTTTGACCACTATTCCTGAAAAAACTACTATATTTGTATCATCGGTAATATAATCCAATTATCGTGACTTTTTTGACTGGAGTAGAGTTTTTATTTTTTTTTTACCCCTGCTTGTTTTCAGGGATTTTCGTAGTCTGGAACCTGCATGTTTATTTTCGAATGAGTTACCTCACAAAAATTCAAATGTTGTCATAACAATATATATATATATATATATTCCAATGGGTGTATAAGGAACTCATGCGGTGCCCGCATCAGATATATATTTATTTTTTTTATTTTTTTTATTTTATTTTTTTTTATGTAAAAAATATTTTGAATTTATTTTCACATTATTCGCATTTATTTTCACATCCCTAATGCTCTATTACGATAGCAAATATTTTTTAAAGGATTAAAATATGCAATAACATTTATGTTTTAAAACTTTTGGGCAATTGTTAGATAAATCTATTATTATTTTTTTTTTTTTTTTTTTTTTTTTTTTGTAACGCTCTCTCTTAAATAAGCAGATGCATTTCTGAATTCTGAACATATTCAAATAAGCACAATGCAAATATTTTATCATTTTGAAATTTTAACCCACTTTTGTATGCAGCTTCAAGATTGTCTAGTTAGAACGCGGTTTATTACAGATTGAATAATTTAAAATGTACATTTGTAAAGTAGTTTTACGAAATCCTTCAATGTACACAAGGGAATAAAAAATATTTATTGTAAGTTATCATTGTAGACTGTTTTTAAGAGTTGTACATTGTCTAAAAGGACATTATTTTCGTTATGGTTACGTGTTGTAACTTTAATGAGCAAATATTACTTAGGAATAAAAATCATTCATTTTGTTAAAATAAATGCTTAACTAAATTTATTTCACATAAAATATTATTTCTGAAACCAATATTTATCTACTCTACTTTTTTATCTAATCGAAGTAAAATATAGATATTCATTTCAGTAACTGATTTTAAGAGAAAATTTGTCCCATTAATTTATTATAGTTAAAAGAAGAAATGATGATAACTATGAAAATATTATTTATACATCTTAAACTGTAAATTGTTTGATTTTTTTTCCAAGGAAAAAAAACTGTAAATTGTTTGATTTTTTTTCCAAGGAAAAAAAAAACTGTTGTATGTTTTTTCAAATATCATTAAAGTTTACTATAAAATTTATTAATTTAGCTGTTTTTTATCTGTTAGGTGAGACACTTCAGAACACAAAGATCGGGAGAAAAATGCTGAAAATCTATATAAAAAAAACATTGGACGAGAAGGATTAAACTTCTTAATGTCTGTGAAAAAAAAAAAAAAAAAAAGTTCACACCGGAAGGAATAACAGGCCAGAAAAAAGTCGTCGAAGCTTGGAAAAGGATTGGGTCGGGTACCTGAAGGTGTCGTCGAAATTTCAATATGTCTCGCCTAGTATGCGAATCGGGGGGGGGGGGGAGGGGGGGTTCAAGACACCGCACTTCAGAATATTAGGATTTTTTTTTTTTTTTTTTTTTTTAAGAAATATGTGTATTGATTCTTCATTTTTCATAAAGTTACAAAGCAAATTAACAGTATTACGGTTTTGATTGCAACTTGCCCATCTACAGGAAAGTATTACAAATTTTTATTTGGTAAAATAATTGAAACATTGCCAAAGAAACACATTGTCAAGGAAAAATTAAATAAGAAACTACCCCAATGAACTCGACGAAAACGTAATTGTATTTATAATAAATCTATAAATAAAATTCAGTCAACAAGACCCGAAAGAAAAAAAATTAGTCTATACAATACTACTTTATATGTAAAAAATAACAAAATGAAAAAAGAGGATTTAACTCGAGCTTTTAGTATATCTATAAGGAAACATGATTTCTTTTTCTTAAAAAACACTTAAAAACCACATTATTTTTAAATTTAAATTTAATATAAATCGATTCATGAAATAGATTGGATAATCCTTACCCAAAAGGTAATAAAAGTATATAACCTTTAGCATGTTTACTATAATAATTTATTATAACAGTTTCCTTTAATTAAAAAAGTATTTAAAATTCATTTTAAAATAGCAGAATAATTTTGATGATTAAGGGTCCTTGGTAGTCAGCACTTTATCCTTCATCATTCACTTTTCGTTGCTTTGTATTATCAGGATATCTTGTTCAAAAATAAAGTTTTTCAAATTCAAACATGTCGTTCTTTTTTTTTTTTTTTTTTTTTTTTTTTTTTCAGGGAGCATTTTTTTTAAAACATAAAATTAAACATTTTATTACATTAAACAAACTTAGATAATCTACTTTTTGGCTCGAAGAGAATTATTTGAATTTTCTTTTAATTGCTTACTAAAATAAAAGGTGACATATTCGAAGAATGAAATTTGAAAATTAGAATTCAAAAACTTTATTTTTTAAAGAAAAATTTTGGTTATACTAAGAAATAAAAATCCCATTGGTTCCATGGGAAGGAGAAAGGAAGGTACCTAACTACCTGGCCCCTTTCATAGGAACTATTTACTTTTATAAATAATACGAAGTAAAAATACAGTTAATAAATTATTTAAACTTATTATATTCTAATGAAATATTAGTAATTCTATAATTAAAAATGCGTGTATATTTTGTATTTCTACACATTTTATATCTCTTAATAGAAACTAAATAGAAATTGTTTTTAATTTATTTTCTCCGGCAGAATATTTCAATTTTCTTTCTCCTTATTTTCTTTATATTTTCCAAATCACCTTATAAAATGTGTTTCTGAAACACACACACACATATATATATATATATATATATATAATGTAATATGAAATGAGGCAAGTATGTTTTCTTTGGTCGTAAAACGTAAAAGCATTGTTTTATTATCAAGTTATACGGTTATAAAAACCTTTGTTTTCCGAAAGAGAGGGAATTTAAAATACATAATCTGGAAAGCATAAAATAAATATTTATAGCTTATATCTTATACTAAAAATACAAGGAACATAATTTTCCTATGATTAAATAAATACATTCGTTAAGATTTTTTTTTTTTAAATTATTATTAAGCTCATTGTTCAAGAATCACAGCTCTATAAAATGAATATTTGTGTGTTTGTAAAATTTGTAAATTTTATTAGTAATGTTTGTGCAAATACTTTACACAACAGATTCAAACTCAGTCATAAATAAAATTTTACATACCTACCATTCTAATTTCATTAACAGCAGAATTTGTATGCAGTTTTCTACCACAATATAACTATTACTTTTCCGAATTGTTGTCGAATTCATAATTTGAATGTATACGTTATATCACCAAAAGCGTAAACACTAAACATGCTACTTTTAACTAAATTCCCTCTTCTCTCTCGTTTATATGATTCATATATATATATATATATATATATATATATATATATATATATAGGGAAGAGTTGGAATGAATGGTACATTATCATGTTTTTATTGATAACGTTGGCCATATCTAATTCAGAATTTTGCAACATTGCTCATAAGTACACTTCAGTAATAAGTTACATATAGACATACTAACTTTAATAATATATTATCATATTTAATTAATAATAATTTTCTTATGAGGTCGATTTCCCGACTGCTCACTTTCCCGACAGCTCATTTTCCTGACAGCTCACTTTCCCGACAGGTACGGTTTCCCGACAGCTCACTTTCCTGACAGCTCACTTTCCCGACAACTCACTGTCCCGGCAGGTACGGTTTCCCGACAACTCACTTTCCCGACAGGCACGTTTCCCCGACAACTCACTTTCCCGTCAGGTACGTTTCCCCGACAACTCATTTTCCCTACAACTCGCTCTTCCGACAGCTCACTTTCCCACCAGGTACGTTTTCCCGACAACTCACTTTCCCGACAGCTCACTTTCCCGACAACTCACTTTCCAGCCAGCTCACTTTCCCGACAGCTCACTTTCCCGACAGATGTGTTTTCCAGAGAATTTTCTCTCCAGACTGCTCTTTTTCCTGACAACTCATTTGCCGGAAACTCAGTTTTTTATTATTTTATTTGTTTTAATTTTTACTATTTTTAACTCTGAATTCTACTACAATATAATATATATTAGTATCTTTAAAAACTTTCAGAATCAGTGTTCTACATACATTTTGCTACAGTGTTATTAAATTTGAAGAAATATTTTTGCTATGATTTTATTAAATTGTTTGTTTGTGTGTCCAGTACAAATATTGCAATCGAGTTTTAACTAACTTCCCGACAAGCCAGACATTTTAAATTTTCAGAATAGCTCAGAACACGGTGACAGTTTTAAAATACTTTTAGCTAACTGTTATAGGTTCCTGCTACCTTCGGCATTGTTTATATGATTCAACAGAAAATTTATTTAACTAACTTGCCGACTAGCTAGATATCTGGAACTTTTAGAATAGCTCAAAACAAGGTAACAATGCATTTTTAATACTTTTAGCCAACTATTTCGGGTCCCTGCTGCCTTCGGTAGCGTTTATATGCCTCAACACAAAATTTATAAGTTTAACATTCTGACTAGCTAGACATTTGAAACTTAGAAGCTAAAATAGCTCAAAATCGATAACAATCCATTTTTTAATACCTTCCGCCAATTGTTTCGGATCCCTGTAGCCTTCGATAACGTTTATATGATTCAACAATCATATAACTTCCCGACCAGCTAGACATTTGAAACTTTCGAAATAGCTCAGAACACGGAGATAATGCATTTTTTATTACTTTTAGCCAAATGTTTTGTGTCCCTGCTGCCTTCGGAAGCCTTTATGTAATTCAACAGAAAATTTATTTAGCTAATTTCCCGATTAGCTGGATATTTGACACTTTCAGAATAGCTCAGAAAAAGATGGCAATGCATTTTTTAATACTTTAAGCTAATTATTTCGGGACCCCGATGCCTTCGGGAGTATTTATATGATTCAACAGAAAATTTAAAAGAGATGTTATATAAAAAATTATTTTTATCTTGAAATTATTTTAATTTCCATTTTACGTATTTTCATTTATACGACCTTTTAGGACAGTCCCTTGAAAGACGGGCAAACGGTGCTTTAATTTCAAATGTATAAAATTTTTGCAGCCTCCCCATTCACACCAGAAAAAATTACTGGGATGGATGGGAAGGCGGCATTTTTAAAAATTAAATTATTTTATTTTTTATTTTTTTTTTATTAAAATACAGCTAGAGTCTTAAAAATCCATGTGTTATAGTTTTGGGGTGTGACGAATCGATTGCGCATACTTACAAATGTGCAAAGTTACTAGCAAATCTGGTAAGGACGCCGCAAGCTCCACCGAGGACCTTCCAGTGGTCAGAATTCTCAAATGTTCTTTGCATTGTGGGTGAACAGGTTGTTTCAGGTTATGAAACGGATGAAGGCTCGCAGTCACCATCACACAACGGATTGCTACGGTCCGATATTTAAAACGTATTTGTACATCGATCAAGCAGGCTGTAGTAGGTTCTGAAACTGTTAAAGAGAGGGCGCCAACGAATGAGATTTTAATTTGGACAGTTTTTCAAGCATCGCAAACCCGCTAGTGCCAGAAAACAAATAAAAGTGTGTTTTTAAAGTTTTTGATGCTTATTGTATGACCGAATGAGTCATAAATACAATTCATCAACCTAATCCTATTTGATGTTATTAAATTCTAGGCATATTTTTGAAATTGGATATATCTTACACTGATTTGAAAGTTAGTGCATCTTTCAGATTTTGATTTACGGAATTTTTTCGTTACATTGTCCTCCACTATTACCTTCTTTTTTCCATGCGTTGTTATGGTATTGAAATTATTGATTTTGAACAATTTTCGAAGATTCATAAAAAACGGCAGTTTTTCGAGTGACGCAAGCGGAAGAACAAACGGATCACTGCGAACTCATATATACGGCTAGTATAACATCAAAGAGATTTGTAGAAGCCGACATTTAATATCTCAGCAAATATGCGTTATTATGTTCTGATCTTTTCAAAGTAGTCTTTTATCATCGGTCTTAATCTATCCTGAAATTTTTACATTTCAACGTACAGTATGTTTTGCAATCTGAAATCTCAATTTAAAGCCAAATGGGGAAAAACGATGGTGTAATGGAATAAAATCATGAAAAATATTTCTAAAACGACACGAACCATTTTATTTTAATTAATAAATGTTGTTAGTGGGATATTTCTTAATTTAGTAACGTCTTCGTTTTTTTTTCAGGAAAACACTTATTTTTAATAAAAGTTGTTTTAAAAATAGAACTATATTACTCCGCCAATTGCATGCTTTTCTTCGGCTAAAATGCCGTGATGCGGTTCTTACTTGCAAGGCTTGAGTTCCTAACGTTGGTTTCCTGACCAACGTGAATGCAGTCAATAAATTTTTGTTTTGAAGAAAATATTTTTAATTTTAAAATTTCCCATTTCGTCAAAAAAGTATTTAGATAATATTTTAAATAAAAGACGTATTTTGTAATTATAGATATTCTATTTCATCGTTATTCATAATAATATAAAAATGTTTTAAAGTGAAAAAGTTTAAATCCCTCATGCACACAAATTTATACCATAGTCCATGGTTTTTTTAAGTGCATGCGTACATCATCCAGATCCAAAAGTTTCGGCGCTCGCCGGACGCTATTTGTTTACACTTCATCCCTTCGCTTGTGTTAATTTTATCGCGGATATTAACCAAAATTTATAAAATTTCCTTAACCCTGTGTATGTATTTGTATAACCCCACGGTTTTTTTGCAGAATGTGTTTGGTCAAATACTTATGTCTGCAGACAGTTTTTAATTTTATCTGGCTATATGAACAACGAAATGGTTTCATATTTCAGTGATGAGCTGCATAAATAGCGTGTAATTTGATAGATAGCCTTTAAAGCAAACGAGAAAATTAAATTATTTTGTTTTGCGGAGAAATAATTTTGTATTATGGAAAATATTTTTTAAATATTTATAATTAATAGTGAAATATTTTCATATTTCAATATTAGGCTGCAAAATGGCATATTTAAAAGTTAAAAACCGTGAAAAAATGGTTGAGTTTCATCGATTTGCTGCAAAATATGACTATTTCTGAAATTTTGCTTCATCAAACATATATTTGGACTGTTAGCGGCAAAATGCTTGTACATTTCAGTAACAGGTTACAAATTTAATGCATATTTTGGTAAACGTCTTTGAATAAAGCAAATTTTTTGATTAGCAGAGAAATAATCATGCATTTTTGCAATTATTTGTGTTATTAAACATAAAATTTGTCAGTTTGTGGAGAATGGTTCTGCATTTCAATAATAAGCCACAAAATTATCATGGATTTAAGAAATAGATTAGGGAATGGATGTTGGGTTTCACTTCGCACTAGTGCTGCGCAGATGGGCAATTGGCGACAATAGATTAGGGGAAAATATATATTGATTAGAGCGAGGAAATAAACTCTTATTTTTGAAATTAATTATCATGAAGCATAAAGTTTCTCAATAAGTGGCAATATGATGCCATGTTCAAACTAGTTGGCACAGGTGGACTCCGCGCAGCTCCCCATCACGTAATTGTTTCTACACATTTTAATTATTGTTAAAAACTATCAAAGTAAAATTGACATATCGCATCTCGGCAAGAAAAAGGACACAACTTACAAATGCAATATTTGAGAAGAATCAACTTATAGATGGTATAAAGAAAAAATTTGGCTATAATAAAACTAACATGAATGTCACTCAGGTGGATGAATTGAGAGTTATAGATGCGGCATTTTCCGCGCCCATTGGGGGCATTTTATATGCATTTTTCAAAACATAAAACCAAATTCGCCATTTTTGGTTGATTTCTTTGGAAATCGAAATATTCTAATCACTTCGTTTATCTCTCTCTCTCTATATATATATATATATAATCGAAATCTTATCATCATGGTAACTCTCGAAATAATACTCCAAATCGAACCAAATTTCCACAGAGAATTTATTATATAAATATCTTGGATAAGTTCGTTAACCAAGTTGCTCGACAATTTTGTTTTCAAGTGGCGATGTATGCATAGACCATATAAGGGTCTCAATCAAGTTTATAAATGAATTTTATCTGCCATGATATTTCAAATCGCTTTTTCTCACCAAAAAATCCCTAACTCCAAACTTTCATCAAAATCGCTATGTCCAATGTGGTGTAAACAATATTTCTGCCATACTTTGCAATTGGCCTTTAAAGGTTTGACAGCGAACGCGAAATTTTCTGAAGATGAAAATATATCCAATCATTTATGTACCTCTAAACTTTCATCCAAAATCTCTATATCGATTTCCGAGTAAACCCAATTTCGGCCATATGTTGAAATTGGCCGATAAAAGGTTAACTGAGAACGCATCTTTTTCTGAAGGTGAGGGTAAATCCAATCGTTTTAGCACCTCCCCGAAAACACTTAATCCCGAACTTTCAATAAAATCGCTATATCCATTTCTGAGTAAACCCGATTTCTGTTGTGCTTTGAAATTGACCGATAAATGGCTAATTGTGGACGCTAATTTATCTGAAGATGAGATCCAATCGTTTTTTCTCATCAAAAATCCCTAACTCCAAACTTTCATCAAAATCGCCTTCTTCATTTCCGTATAAACCCAATTTCTGCCATACCTTGGCCTTTAAAGGTTTAACAGTGAACACGACTTTTTCTGACGATGAGGACAATTCCAATCGTTTAAGCACCCCCAAAAGCATTTAATTCCAAACTTTCACGAAAATCCATATAACCATTTCCGAGTAAACCCAATTTCTGCCATTTGCAAGAAATGGTTAACAGCGAACGCAAATTTTTCTGAAGACGAGGGTTAATCCAAGCACCCCGAAAAACACTTAACTACAGACTTTTTTTGAAAATATCTATATCCATTTCCGAGGGAACCCAATTTCTGTTATATGATACAATTGGCTGATACAGGGTTAACAGCGAACACGAATTTTTCTGCCTTGCGAAATTTTCAAAGTAGCATGTTTATAGTTAATGATGTTCATCTCGGCATCAAAACTGATATTTAAGAGCTGTTCATATACATCTTTACAATAAAAATATTTCTTTTCATGCATGTTTAAGTGAAAATTTCCCCCATTCTCCCATGCTGAGAAAATCGTAAATTTCGAAAAACTTCTGAAGTTTTTTAATTAGAATGTTGCAAATAAATAATGTTCTTGTCAGTGTCATAAATAATATTTTAAAACTGGTCTGACCTCTGCGATCATTTGTTCGTTAGATATTGTGTAAACAGACTAACACACTAACGGACTAACACACTAACAAACTAACAGACACCCTACAGACGGACACCATACAAATTTTGTCATTTTCGGATTCCTCACACCTGAAAACGTATAAAAAAGTCAAAAAACCGAGGACGAAAATTTTCACGATTACCTAAGTTCCCAATACCTATAGTGTGATGGGGAACTAAAAAGCTCAGAACACGGTGACAATGCACCTTTGTAACATTTTTACTTCCTTATACAAATTATAAGGAAGTATAGTAATCCGGATTTTCGAAATGGATGTTGTATTTCACATTGATGGAAAACGAATGATCGCGGAATGTTGCGAATTTATACGTACAACTGTCATGATGTCTAGTCATGATGTCTAGACAACTGCCATGATGTCTTAACACGAGCTCTAATTTTAGAGATATCAGCGACTTTACACGATTATTCTTGACGTCTGTAGTATGTGTGTGTGTGAGTGTGTTTGTATCTCACATAACGGTTGAACATAGAACGTTGCAAATTGGTATATATGTTTGTTATAACATCTAGTTGTGCCCCTCCTTTTTTGGTATTTCTGTGATTATCGTTTTGGAGATATTTACGAAAATTATATTCATAATGGCAAATATACAAAGGTTTTGGCCACTATAAATGACCTACCAACATAGAGATTTCAAAATAAGCTAATGGTAGAGCCCGTAAAAATATTATTAGGAAAAGAGTTCGAAACTTATGCGTGTAGAATGGAATTTGTAAAGACATAAGCAAGTTCTAGTCGACGAATGCTTTTTATTTTTGTACAGTTTCGTGACTCATTTATAGAACTTTCAAAGCATTTAATTCAGCGCAATAAACCAATGAATTTTTTCAGAATATTCCAGAACTCTATTTTTATTGAAGTTAGAGCTTCCAAACTTTGGCATCCCTAAACTACAAGTTTTCGCCAAATTTGTTCGCCAACTCGCCAAATTCGATGCCATGACCAAAAATCTACACTGGATATTAATTTGCAGTAGGGCGAGATTAGCCATAAAATTTTGCGGCAAATTTGTTTTAGGACAACCAGAAACCCTTTCTCTATTTTAACTGAGTTAATTTGTTTGGTAAAATTAATCTTTTCCTGGTACTAAATTTTGCCAGACAACAAAACTGAGCCGTCTATACTCGAATGATTTTCATTGAACTCCAAGTTGAGCATTACCCATTGAGAGATTCTGCAACAAGCCGGGGAGTACTATTCCTGAGAAAACTACTATATTTGTCTCGGTGTCATATATAATCGTATTATCGTGCCTTTTTTGGTTGGAGTAGCAGGTTTTTTCTTCTTGTTTTGTTTTTATTTTAAGGAATGTTCATGGACTGGAACCTGCCTGTTTATTTATGAATCAGTTACCTCACACAAAACTGTCAGTGTTTTCATAAAAATATGTATATTCCTATGGTGGTAAGAGGAAGTTATGTGGTGGCCACATCAGATTTTTTGCTACTGCATTACCGTTTTATTGTCAATAAATATAATAATCTATATTAATAACATCAGAGTTTTCTCTGTAAATTTGTCGGAATCAAAAAATTTTGCGATATCTTCACGTTTCACACCCCATGAAAGCCGAAAATGACTTCAGAAAATTTTGCCTGTGTGTGTGTGTGTGTGTGTGTCATCGTGTCTGTATGTCGCTTTTTTTGTCCGGACATCACTCGAGAACGGCTGGTCGGAATTCAACGGCGCTGGGCAGGAATTTAGGTCTTCACCCAACTTAAAATTATATCTATCAACTTTTCAGAAATCCCCCCCGTTCCCCCCTGGGGGGTTAAAGACTAAAACACGTTTGTCCGGGCATCACTTGAAAACGGCTGGACGGAATTCAGCGGCGCTTGGCAGGAAATTAGGTCTTTATCCAAATTAAATTTATATCTATCAACTTTTCAGAAATTCCCCCCGTTTCCCCCTGGGGGGTAAAAGACTAAAACACGTTTGTCCGGGTATCACTTGAGAACGGCTTGACGGAATTCAACGGCGCTTAGCAGGAATTTAGACCTTTACCCAACTTAAAATTACATTGATCTACTTTTCAGGATTTTCCCCACGTTCCCCCCCTGGGGGGCAAAAGACAGAAACACGTTTGTCCGGGTATCACTTGAGAACGGCTGGACGGAATTCAACGGCACTCGGCAGGAATTTAGCTCCTCACCCAACTTAAAATTATATCTATCAACTTTTTAGAAATTCTCTTTGTTCTTCCCTGGGGGGGGGGTAAAAGACTAAAACACGTTTGTCCGGTTATCATTTGAGAACGGCTGGACGGAATTCAATGGCGCTTCGCAGAAATTTAGGTCTTTATCCAACTTAAAATTACATCTTTCAACTTTTCAGAAATTCCCCCACGTTCCCCTCTGGGGGGCAAAAGACAAAAACACGTTTGTCCGGGTATCACTTAAGAACGGCTGGACAGAATTCAACGGCGCTTCGCAGGAACTTAGGTCTTTACCCGACTTAAAATTATATTTATCAACTTTGCCAAAATTAGTCCCCTTTCCCCCCTGGGGGAAGCAAAAGGAAAAACACGTTTATAAGCATAACTCGGCTCCTAATTACTTCACAGTAAAAAAATTGCACATGGGGAGTCTAGACATGAGTACAAATAATAAATTTTCTACATTTAGGAATTTTCGATTTTTAAAGGAAGGAAGGAGAGAAATATTGAAAGTTCCTGATTTTTCAGTGGACCTCTACCAAAAATGGAACAAATATATTGGGAAAAGGTTATGCGATTTCCTTAGGATATCTCCAAAAACACGTTTCTTTTTTTTGGGGGGGGGAGGGGGAGGGGTTACGAGGGGGCAAACTCCAGACACACCTTTTAGCGCTAAATTTGTTTTAAGAAATCTATGGGATCTGCGTTAACGAAATTTGGTACGTAAATTGTTTATATGTATCAGACCCTTATTGCAACGGGATTTTACCCCCTTACCCCCCTTACCCCCTGTCAATGGGGCTATAAACACGTGTAAAAACACGTTTTCCCTTTTGCATTCGCCTTAAATTATCTTGGATTGGCGAACTTTGGTGTGTGGATGTTGATTAGGAGTACGCATTATGTACTTTGTCACGATTTCACGAAACTTCAAACTGAGCCACTGGAAAAGGGGGAGTAAGAAGCGGGTAAGTTGCTGCCGAAGGCAGTGCGAACACGGACTCCTCACGTTGCAAGCGAGAAAAATCTCTACCGAGCACAGCGGGAACTTTAACTCAGGTTAATTAATAATGATATGGAATTTTGACAACTCATTTCAGTATTATGTCCAGCGAAGCGGGCAAAGCCTGCTAGTCTATATTAATAAAATCAGAGTTTTGTCTGTAAATTTGTCGGAATCGAAAAATTTTGCGATATCTTCACGTTTTACACCCCATGAAAGCCGAAAATGACTTCAGAAAATTTTGCCTATGTGTGTGTGTGTGGGGATCAGGTCGATTTCCCGACACTCAGTTTCCCGACAAGTCAGTTTCCCGACGCCACTTTCCCGACAGGTACGGTTTCCCGACAGCTCACTTTCCCGACAGGTACGGTTTCCCGACAGCTCACTTTCCCGACAGGTACGGTTTCCCGACAACTCACTTTCCCGACAGGTACAGTTTCCCGACAACTCACTTTCCCGACAGGTACGTTTTCCCGACAGCTCACTTTCCCGACAGGTACGGTTTCCCGACAACTCACTTTCCCGACAGGTACGTTTTCCCGACAGCTCACTTTCCCGACAGGTACGTTTTCCCGACAGCTCACTTTCCCGACAGGTACAATTTCCCGACAACTCACTTTCCCGACAGGTACGTTTTCCCGACAGCTCACTTTCCCGACAACTCACTTTCCCGACAGCTCACTTTCCCGACAGGTACGTTTTCCCGACAGCTCACTTTCCCGACAACTCACTTTCCCGACAGCTCACTTTCCCGACAGCTCACTTTCCCGACAACTCACTTTCCCGACAGATTCGTTTTCCAGAGAGTTTTCTCTCCCGACTGCTGCTTCCTGACAGCTTACTTTCCTGACAACTCTACCGGAAACTCACTTTTTCATTATTTTATTTTATTTTTTTACGCTTTTCAACTATGAATTCTACTACAATGTAATATATATTAGTATATTAAGAAACTTTAGTCTGTAGTATGCGTGTGTGTGAGTGTGTTTGTATCTCACATAAGTCAAAAACGGTTGGACGTAGAACGTTGAAAATTGGTATATAGGTTTGTTATAGCATCTAGTTGTGCACCTCTCTTTTTGGTCTTTCTGTGATTATCCGTTTTGGAGATATTTACGAAAATTATATTCATAATGGAAAATATACAAAGGTTTTATCCATTATATATGACCTACCAACATAGAGATTTCAAAATAAGCTAATGATAGAGCCAGTAATGCCCGTAATGATATTATTATGAAAGTTGTCGACACGTATGCGTGTAGAAAGTAATTTGTAAAGACATAAGCAGGTTCTAGTCGACGAATGCTTTTTATTTTTAATAGTTTTGTGACTCATTTATAGAACTTTCGAAGAATTTAGTTCTGTGCAATAAACCAATTGATTTTTCCAAAATACTCCAGAACTCTCTTATTATTGCAGTTAGAGCTTCCAAACTTTGGCAAACCTAAACTACAAGTTTTCGTCAAATTTCTTCGTCAACTCGCCAAATTCTATGCCAAGACCAAAAATCTACGCTGGATACTAATTTGCAATATGGCGAGATTAGCCATAAAATTTTGCGGCAGATTTGTTTTAGGATAGCCAGAAACCCTTTCTCTATTTTAACTGAGTTATTATTATTATTATTATTATTTTTTTTGGTAAAGTTTATCTTTTCTTGATACTAATTTTTGCCAGAGAACAAAACTGGGCCGTCTATACTCGAAAGATTTTCGTTGAACTCCAAGTTGCGCATTTGCTAGTGAGAGATTCTGTAACAAGCCTGAAAAAACTACTATATTTGTCTCGGTGGTATATGTAATCGTATTATCGTGCCTTTTTTGATTGGAGTAGCAGTTTTTTTTCTTGTTTTGTTTTTATTTTAAAGAATGTTCGTGGACTGGAACCTGCCACCTGCCTGTTTATTTATGAATCAGTTACCTCACACAAAACTGTAAATGTTTTCATAAAAATATGTATATTCCTATTATAAGGAAGTCATGTGGTGGCTACATCAGAATTTTTTCTACTGCATTACCGTTTTATTGTCAATAAATATAACAATAATAAAAAAATAAATAAAAAATAAAAAGATTTCGCCTTCAAATGAATGTGTTAAATAAAAAATAAATAGCATAACAGCCGTTGCTAAGATTCGCAGACGATTACAATGGAAAAATAAATTTATGAAAAATTAAACATAGAAGCCAACATTTAAAATCGAAAAAATAAATAAATAAATAAATAAATAAAAATTCTTATTTGAAATTCGAAAAAATCTCGATAAGATGCACACCTGCAGGGTCCCAGGTACCCACATGCCAAGTTTTGTAGCTCTGCGATCGGTAGTGTGAGTACCAGAGCGCAACTTAATTTTAATATATATATATTTTAACTTGTTACCAAAAGCAAAACCGCTTTCTTTTAATCTATTTTTTCTTAAAGCAATAATTTCATCGTCCTTAAAATAAATAAATAAATCTCATAGAAAACAATACTATTGTAAAAGTCACCCCGCCCAGCAAAAACTCTTATCTTTCTTAAGCAGCCAGAAAAAGGATTGATTTAAAATTTCGCCGCCGCTATTGAATCCCGGGTACTCAATGCCTAGCTTAATGAAGATCTGCCAATAACACTGCATGTATCTTTCTAATAAATCCTAATCTCTTTCAACATTCTGTGTTATCTGTTTTAGTTTTTTCGCTGCATTATAAAGTTATAATTTAAAGTATTTTTACGGCGGGGTGCGTAATAATATTTTAATCTTTACTAACTAAATTTTTTATTAATTAAAACTTCTACATAGAGGACGCACCCCGCCGTAAAAATACTTTAAATTATAACTTTATAATGAAAAAAAAAAAAAATGTTGGTTTTAAAAATAAAATATTACTTTTTTTAGAACAACGTATAGCATCATGACAAAAGCGACATTAGCACTTCCATTGTGTGTAAAATTTTTAAAGTGATAATGACGGCAATTTTTGTCAGATGCATAATTTAACTTTTTATAATCATTTAACGTTCACGTTGAATTAAATGTATTTTTTTTATATCGAAAGAAAATGAACTCGTATTTTTTTTTTTTTTTTTTTTTTTTTTTCAGCAATTACATTATAGCTAATATTTTAGTGGCTATTTTATTGCTATTAAGAGCTTATTATTTTCATATTATAATTAAAGAAAAGAAAACTATTCAAAAATTTGAAAATCTGACTTCGACTCCGTGGTCTCCGGGTTTTGAGCTACTGTGAAAGTTCCAAATATCTAGGTAGTAGGAAAGTTAGTTAAAAATAGATTGCAAGATTTGTACCGGACAAACAAACAAACAAGAATGGAAGTTAATAAAAACATGGAAATAATAAATCACACATTTAGCACCATTTTTCTGAACAAATAAATAATTAAATAAAAATAAAACACCTTTCAAATTTTCATATTTGACTACGAAAATCTCTTAATTTGATGCATTCAGAAATATGTTGCAAAAGTACCCACTTTTGATTCAAATACGGAAACTAATGTTTCTTTTTTTCTTTAGAAAAACTCATTTTCATATGTCAGACATATATTAAAGAGTGGAAGTTTTGTTTTAAAAAGCAAGAAATTGGAAGAGTAATATTTTTATATATTTATTTTTATTTACTTTTTGCATTTTGAATAAAGAAGTAAAGCATTATTTAAAATTCATTTTAAATAATAATCAAATAGAATTACGTATTCAGCATTATTTTTATTATTTTTTAATCAGTCTTTTTTCTTATCAAGAAAAATCTGTTAACTAGCGAAATACCGAGAAATGTCATTGGAGAAAGTCAGCTGTTGGGAAAGTGAGCTGTGGGGAAACCGTACCTGTCGGGAAAGTGTGTTGTCGGGAAAGTGAGCTGTCGGGAAAGTGAGCTGTCGGGAAAACGTACCTGTCGGGAAAGTGAGTTGTCGGGAAAACGTACCTGTCGGGAAAGTGAGTTGTCGGGAAAACGTACCTGTCGGGAAAGTGAGTTGTCGGGAAAACGTACCTGTCGGGAAAGTGAGCTGTCGGGAAAGTGAGCTGTCGGGAAAGTGAGCTGTCGGGAAAGTGATTTGTCGGGAAAACGTACCTGTCGGGAAAGTGAGTTGTCGGGAAAACGTAAATGTCGGGAAAGTGAGTTGTCGGGAAAACGTACCTGTCGGGAAAGTGAGTTGTCTGGAAACCGTACCTATCGGGAAAGTGAGTTGTCGGGAAACCGTACCTGTCGGGAAAGTGAGCTGTCGGGAAAACGTACCTGTCGGGAAACTGAGTTGTCGGGAATGTGAGCTGTCGGGAAAACGTACCTGTCGGGAAAGTGGTGTCGGGAAACTGAGTTGTCGGGAAACTGAGTGTCGGGAAATCGTACCAGACCCGTGTGTGTGTGTGTCATCGTGTCCGAATAGCCCTTTTTTTCTCCGGGCATCACTTGAGAACAGCAGGACGGAATTCGACGGCGCTTGGCAGGAATTTAGGTCTTCACCCAACTTAAAATTATATCTATCAACTTTTCAGAAATTCCCCCCCGTTCTCCTCCTAGGGGGTAAAAGACTAAAACACGTTTGTCCGGACATCACTCGAGAACGGCTGGACGGAATTCAACGGCGCTTGGCAGAAACTTAGGTCTTCACCCAACTTGAAATTATATCTATAGAAATTCTCAAAATTATGATTAGTGTTTAAATTGTGGGTAAAAAACGCCTGCGCATGCGCCATAAATATTTTTTCACTAAATTGCTTTGAATGGAAAAATAAAATATAAAAATAAATTTTTAAGTTAAAGACTTTTGTATTCGCGTGATTCGCTCTACAAATTATGAAAAGATTGAAATGAAGTGTTGCCATCTAAGTTTCATACTTTAGTTAATTTTAAAAAATCTAATTGTCTTATCGAAAAACTGTTTACACCCCAGGATTCAGAAAAATCACCTCTTTCATTTGGTACTGAATTTGTAATGATAGGTCTGATATTTCTAATTTATTTTTCCCTTTTTCCGTTTTTCTGTTGCCACTTAAATTTTGTACTTTAGTTATTTTTTAAAAATCTAATTGTCGCATCGAAAAACTGTTTGCAGCACTGGATTCAGCAAAATCGCCCCTTTCATTCGGTATCAAATTTATAAATATAGGTCTGATATTTCTAATTTATTTTACCCTTTCTCCGTTTTCAACCCAGATTCGATATGGAACAGCTTTAGTATCGGATCCCTTTGACAAAATTTGAAATTCGGCACCGAAGTAGCTCAGACGTTTCTCGCCAAGATCTTTAATTGCACAATTGACATAGCCAATTCAGTTCATCGCAAAAATGGCTTAAAATATTTAAAGTCACCAAAGGGTTCCCATAGTAAAGCTGTGCTTTTTGTATTTATTTATATATTATATTTTTTCTGTTAAAGACTTCTGTGGTCATGAAATTTGGTACGTAAATTGTTTATATGTATCAGACCCTTATTGTAAGGGGATTTTACGAAATCCCCCCCTTACCCCCTTAATGTCGAGAGGGCTATAAACACGTTTTCCTTTTGCATTCACATTAAATTATCTTGGATTGGCGAACTTTGGTGTGTGGATGTTGATTAGGAGTACGCATTATGTACTTTGTCACGATTTCACGAAATTTCAAACTGAGCCACTGGAAAAGGGGGAGTAAGAAGCGGGTAAGTTGCTGCCGAAGGCAGTGGGAACACGGACTCCTCACGTTGCAAGCGAGAAAAATCTCTACCGAGCACAGCGGGAACTGTATGTCATGTTAATTAATAATGATATGGAATTTTGACAACTCATTTCAGTATTGTGTCCAGCGAAGCGGGCAAAGCCTGCTAGTCTATATTAATAAATCAGAGTTTTGTCTGTAAATTTGTCGGAATCGAAAAATTTTGCGATATCTTCACGTTTTACACCCCATGAAAGCCGAAAATGACATCAGAAAATTTTGCCTATGTGTGTGTGTGTGTGTGTGTGTGTGTCATCGTGTCCGAATGTCACTTTTTTTGTCCGGGCATCACTTCAGAACAGCAGGACGGAATTCCACGGCGCTTGGCAGGAATTTAGGTCTTCAACCAACTTAAATTATATCTATCAACTTTTCAGAAATTCCCCCCCGTTCCCCCCTTAGGGGGTAAAAGACTAAAACACGTTTGTCCGGACATCACTCGAGAACGGCTGGACGGAATTCAACGGCGCTTGGAAGAAACTTAGGTCTTCACCCAACTTGAAATTATATCTATAGAAATTCTCAAAATTATGATTAGTGTTTAAATTGTGGGTAAAAAACGCCTGCGCATGCGCCATAAATATTTTTTCACTAAATTGCTTTGAATGGAAAAATAAAATATAAAAATAAATTTTTAAGTTAAAGACTTTTGTATTCCCGTGATTCGCACTACAAATTATGAAAAGATTGAAATGAAGTGTTGCCATCTAAGTTTCATACTTTAGTTAATTTAAAAAAATCTAATTGTCGTATCGAAAAGTGTTTACACCCCAGGATTCAGAAAAACCACCTCTTTCATTTGGTACTGGATTTGTAATGATAGGTCTCATATTTCTAATTTATTTTTCCCTTTTTCCCTTTTTCTGTTGCCACTTAAATTTCATACTTTAGTCATTTTTTAAAAATCTAATTGTCGCATCGAAAAACTGTTTGCACCCCTGGATTCAGCAAAATCGCCCCTTTCATTCGGTATCAAATTTATAAATATAGGTCTGATATTTCTAATTTATTTTACCCTTTTTCCGTTTTCAACCCAGATTCGATATGGAACAGCTTTAGTCGGATCCCTTTGGCAAAATTTGAAATTCGGCACCGAAGTAGCTCGGACGTTTCTCGCAGAGATCTTTAATTGCACAATTGACATAGCCAATTCAGTTCATCGCAAAAATGGCTTAAAATATTTAAAGTCACCAAAGGGTTCCCATACTAAAGCTGTGCATTTTGTATTTATTTATTTATAATATTTTCTATTAAACACTTCTGTGGTCACGAAATTTGGTGCGTAAATTGTTTGTATGCGTCCGGCACTTATTGTAACTGGATTTCACGAAATTATAACCCCCCCCCCCCCCACCTTCTCGGAGTCAGAGGGCAATAAACATGTGTAAAAACATGTTTTTCCGTTTGAATTCGCTTTGAATTACCTTAGAATGGCGAATTTTCGTGTGTGGATATTGGTTAAGTGTACGCATTATGCGCATTAGTGGGATTTTGCAAAACTTCGAGCTCACTCGCTGAGGGTGGGGAAGTAAGAAGTGGGTAAGTTGGGGACCCAGACTCCTCACGTTGCGAGCGATTAAACCTCTACCAATCACAGCGAGAACTTAGCCCTAACAGCACAAAATATTCCATAAACGTAACAATCATATAACATTGAAACATTATAAACATTTCAGAAACGTTAAAAAACGTTCAAATTGCTTTCCGATTAGTTTCAAAAACGTAGAAATGCCCGCGATCGTAACAAAAAATCAGATACGTAACAGAAACGTTACAATCACATAACAGATAGAAAATCAAAACGAGTGAATGTTTCAGAAAGGTATCAGAGAGCATGCTTAAATGTGTTACGTTTTTGAAAGATTGTAAGCTTTTTGCAACATAACTGAAACATTATGTGCTGTATGGGAGGTTATTAATAAAAATATGGGATTTTGACAACTCATTTAAGTTTAATGTCCAGCGAAGCGGGCAAAGCCTGCTAGTAATAAATAAAAATAAATAAATAAATACAGATTTCGCCTTTAAATGAATGTGTTAAATAAAAAATAAATAGCATAACAGTCGTTATGTCAGTCATAACAGTCGTTACATCTTTAGAAAACTGTAAGTAATATTCTATATAAAATTTTTGTGAGTTTGGGGTGTCTGGGTAAAATTTACATACTGTATATGTAATCTGTTTTAATTCCATCCCTACTGCCGTAAGTAATGGAAGTATTATATTCCGTCCAAAAATTCAATATCGAGATTTTTCCTCATTTACACGTGTTAAGGCCTCTTGAGTACAAAAAAATCTGGTGTGAAACAATTACACAACATCTATTACCAACTATTACACCTGTTATATATATATATATATTTCTTTTTTCGAGTTAATATGATCAAAATACAATAAATTGGTATAATGAAGTAGAAACCTAAAATTTTTTCGGTATGAGAAACTTAATACACGTGTTAAGATTTGTAAAATATTCTACTATTCAAAGAATGGTAGAGTTATTTTTTAAAACACTTTCCAAGATCTAAAATTAACCTACCTAAGTAGGATGAGAGTTAATTTTCTTCTAATAACCACGTAGTACATGAGAAAGGATATCTAAAATTCATTTATGTAACAATCTTCAAGAAAACCGTTAGAGCCGTTTTTGAGATACCGACTTTTACCAAAACTTAGCATACTCAATTATTGACCAGAAAAGAATATTTACATACAAAAGGATATTTATGGAGGGAAAAAAATGATGAGTTTGAAGAAAATCCATACAACCGTTTTTAAAGGAACGCACTTGCGAGACCAGAAATTGAGCTATTTATAGAGAACGCCCATCAATTTTCCTGAACTAACCAACTATATCATTCGTAAGAATATTTAATCGAATGTTTACATAGCAATTTTGAAGAAGGCCGTTTGAGCCGTTTTTGAGATACGGACTCACAGTCCTATTTCTAGTTTCCGATCACCCCATTCCGGTTTTCTAATGTTCACCAAAACATGAAAAACTCATCTGTGCACTAGACCTGTCTCAATTCTGAAGTTTTGAACTTCTATCTTTATTAGTTTCGGAGATATGATAGTCAGAAGATTACACATATACATACACACACTGACCAATTGCTAAAAACTACTAGTATACAGTCAGTTAAGAAATTATAAGACCACTTTAATTTTGTAAATTATAAGAAAAATAAAGATTCTAATCATAATTTAAATACATAAAATAACATATTGCTCCACATTTTTTTATAATTAGTTTGCAATAACTTGGTACAATGCAATAAAAATTTAATTAAAATATATATTAGAAATAAGTGAAAAATAACCTGTTAAGAAAATATAGGACCACTTGTCAAAAAACAAAATTGTATAAAAAATTAATATGATATTGGTCCTCCATTTTTCCTGATGACTTCAAACACTCTGTTTTTCATTGAAGTAACCAGGTGATTAAGTTCAGTTATAGAAATATCGTACCATTCTTTTACAATGGCTACTTCCAGTTCATTGGCAGATAAAAATTGTTTATTATTAGCATAAACATTGCGAGATAATATACGCCATAGGTTTTTGCATGGGGTTCTAGCCTGGACTTCGAATTGGCCAAGGCAAAACATTATATTTTTTCTTTTTTAAACCACTCCTGTGTGGATTTAGATGTATGACAAGCAGCATTGTCTTGTTGAAACATCCAGTCAGCACCACCTAATAAAGGTCCAAACGGTATCATATGATCATATAGCATAGACTTATATTGTGTAGAGTTCATATGACCCGAAACCCTCTGTAAATAACACAACCCCTCATAACTGAAATCTCCACAAATCATTACTGATACTGCACCCATTTGTCGACTGAAGCATTATTTTGGTCCCTTCCTCAAGTCATGCTAATAGCGTTTGTAACCATCGGGATAATCGAGGTTAAATTTCTTTTCATCAGAAAATATAATTTGTTTCCACTCATCATTGCATGACATGACATTTTTAGCCCATTTTAATCTTTCTTCTCGATGGCATTTCAACTACTTCGGTTTTTTCTTCAGTTTCATAAATTTCGTATTAATATTTAATTTAAGACTCTTCCAGACTGTTACATGTGAAGTTTTCTTGCTGAAACGTTTCGAAATTTCACGAGTTGAAAGACCTTTTTTAGTTGACACTCGAAAAATTTCTCTATTATCACGTGCTGTCAAAATATTTTTCTACCAGATCGTTTTATTTTGTTTGAAAAATCATTTCTAACCATGGCATTATGAATGGCAGTTTTAGAACGGTTCATTAACCTCGCAATATGTCTTCCAGATTTACCAGAATCTATATAAAATAAAAATTTTCTCACTTCGCATTCCGATAATTCTTTACCTCGAGGCATCGTAAAATTAGTCGTAGATAACACATTGAAAACCTAATGTCTTTGCTTCTTAGGTAATGCTTTTACGAAATATTGAAGCATGCGCTTTATATTGAGTTTGACGTCATGTATAATATGCTAATTTTCTCAGGTGGTCTTATAATTTCTTAACAGTCACGGTCTTTAATTTTTAGAAAGATGAATAAGTTTTAATGAAATTTAATTTAATTTTAAAAGTTGGAATTAGTATAGGATGTGTTTCCTTATCAATTTTAAATACGCAACTAAAAATTTGCATACTATGCTCTGTTCTTCAGAAATGCACCAATGCGCTTGTGGTCTTATGATTTCTTAAAGCGCTGTTATTCTAATGCTATGTAGAATAGTTCGACAGACTTAAATACTTTAAAGTTCGTTTTAACTTTTAACGTGTTTAAAACAAATCAGACTTAAAATAAATAAATAAATGGGAAAAAAATGAAAAAAACCAACTGCTATAAGATACGTTTTGATATTTTAAAACAGTAATTTATCTATCTATTTATTTATTTATTTTAAGAACATAAATGCATGTAATTTACAGACGTTACTTAAAAAATTAATAAATTAAAATACAGATTGTGTAGTTAAAATAAAGGGTTATTCCTGAGTAAGAATAAATTGTCTGCTGAAGTTGATTTTTTTTTCTGCATATCGTATTGCTGAAATAAAAAATCTGGTGTGCCACTCACACGACTTTCTCTTACTCTGAAATTAATTACTATAAATAGAGGTTGGAAATTAAGAGGTAACATAACGAGTACTGTTATGTAAACCTATGTTAAACCAATTCAAATTATGCTTCGGAAAAGTTTATATGATAATTAGTTCTGTGTGAAGGGGGCTACCGCCCCCCTCAATACCTCTTTGCATTACTGCACCAACATTTATATATAAAATAAATCTGTTATAAAAATTAAAATTCATTTAAAATTAATGAGACATTTTTCACTCGCAACATTCCTTGGAACTTATGATTTTTTATCAAACTTTCCCAGCAACAAACGTATATTAATTTGAAAATACAACTTTTGGATCTCCTGAAATTATTCGTTATTAATTTTCTCTAAAAGACACATAGACAAAGGTCAAACTTTAAAAAACTTGACTTTGGTAATCAGGAAACTTCAAAACGTGTAAATACACAAAACACCAGCGATGAATATTTAGCTTAAAAACACACATTATTTACCATATATCTATGAAGAATTAATTTCCATATCTGTGCAGCTTTCCTGGAAATGTAAAATATTTTAGTAATGCACTTCCACTGACAATAAAAAAGAGTGTTATCACTTAAAGATTTGCAGCCCTGTATATCTTTTGAAGATTATGTACAAACCACATGGTGCATCTAAACACAATCCTATAGTAATAACACACACGGCACAACCTGAATTACGCTTCCAACAATTTTCAACTATTGTCGTCCTATAATATGGTCCTTTGTGTAGCCCTGTAAACGAACAGTGAATGATATCCTTACCATATTCTGCATGAGACATGTTTTTACGAATATAAAAATATATATTAATTTCATTTGGTTTAGTGCAGCCTACGTTAAACTCAAGTTACCTTCAATTTCCTGCATAGACGTAATGAATTCTCTTGGTTGTCCCTGTACACGAACCATTTGCTTCCTCTCAACGAAAAGCTTAGTGTAGCATCCCCATATGATACACATTTAAAATACCAAGTTTGGACTTTCTGCTACTATTTGTTCTTGAGATATCCCGATAGCAGACACACCGACAGACCAACCACTAAAAATATTATTTTCGGATTCAGGGGACCTCAAAACGTGAAAATATAACAAAAACTCATGTTCGAAAATTTAACCCTAAAACAATACTTTCTCTACCTTATGGGTAAAAGAAAGTAAAAATAAATCGCACATTTAGCACCATTTTTCTGAACAAATTAATAATTAAATAAAAATAAAACACATTTCAAATTTTTACATTTTACTACGAAAATCTCTTAATTTCATGCATTAAGAAATAAATACTGGTTCAGATATATGTTACAAATGTACTCACTTTTTATTCAAATACGGAAACTAATGTTCTTTTTTTTTTTTTTTTTTTTTTTTTAGAAAAACTTATCTCTATACGTCAGACATATATTAAAGAATACAAAATTTGTTTTAAATAGCAAGAAATTAGAAGAATCATATTTTTATTTTATTTATTTATTTATATTTATTTTTTGCAATTTCAATAAAAAAAGTAAAGTATTATTTAAACTTCATTTTGAATTATAATGAAATAGAATTACGTATTAAGCATTATTTTTATTATTTTTTAATTCGTCCTCTTTCTTATTAAGAAAAATCTGTAAACAAGCGAAATACCGAGAAATAATTCATTGGAGTCAGCTGTTGGGAAAACGTACCTGCCGGGAAAATGAGCTGTCGGGAAACTGTACCTGTCGGGAAAGTGAGCTGTCGGGAAAACGTACCTGTCGGGAAAGTGAGCTGTCAGGAAACCGTACCTGTCGGGAATGTGAGCTGTCGGGAAACTAAGTGTCCGGAAATCGTACCAGACCCATATTGTTTCTTTATATGCATGTGCATTGTCCCTTTCATCTATAGGGATCCCCCGCACCTATAGGGATGAATTTACATGATTTGATATATTAGACAAGGCTGGTGTTAACAACGAAAAAAAAAATCTGATGTGGGCACCACATGACTTCCTTATACACTTTTAGAAATATACATAATGTTAAGAAACATTGTCACTGGACCCGAAACATTTGGCTAAAAATATTTTAAAAAAATGCATGCATACGTAAAAAAAATAAAAAATAAAATTGTGCCTTGAGGGGACTCATGTCAAAGTTGTGCCTTGGGGGGCACTCATGTCAAAGTTGTGGCTTGGGGGGGACTCATGTCAAAGTTGGCCTTCGGGGGACTCATGTCAAAGTTGTACTTTGGGGGGGGGACTCATGTCAAAGTTGGGCCTTGGGGGGACTCATGTCATATGTCAAAGTTGGGCCTGGGGGGGACTCATGTCAAAGTTGGGCCTTGGGGGGCTCATGTCAAAGTTGTACCTTGGGGGGGACTCATGTCAACGTTGTGCCTTGGGGGGACTCATGTCAAAGTTGTACCTTGGGGAGGGGACTCATGTCAAAGTTGTGCCTTGGGGGGGACTCATGTCAAAGTTGTACCTTGGGGGGGGACTCATGTCAATGTCGTGCCTTGGGGAGGGGCTCATGTCAAAGTTGTGCCTTGGGGGGCACTCATGTCAAAGTTGTGCCTTGGGGGGACTCATTTCAAAGTTGTGCCTTGGGGAGGGACTCATGTCAATGTGTTCTGAACTTTTCTGAAAGTTTCAAATGTCTAGCTAGTCGAGAAGTCAGTTAAATTGCAAGATTTGTCCAAACCGTTTTTGAGCTATTACCGTTTTTTGATACATTTTGCCCATTATGAACCTAATTTTCCTAAATATCTCCAAAACGGAAAATCATATAAAGTCCAAAAAGGGAGGTGCACAACTAGTTGTTATAACAAACCTATGTACCCATTCGCAACTTTCTACGTCCAACTGTTTTTGAGTTATGCGACATACACCCACCCACACACACAGACACACATACATACAGACGTCACGAAAAATCGTGTAAAATCGCTTATATCTCTAAAACGAGAGCTCGTGTTAAGCCGAAACTTGCAGGTGTGCAACTAGACATCATGACTGTCACACGTATAAATTGGCAACATTCAGCGATCATTCGTTTTCGAGCAATGTGAAATACAAAAATCCATTTCGCAAATCGGGATTACTATACTTCCTTATACTTTGTATAAGGAAGTAAAAAATAAAATTGTGCCTTGAGGGGACTCATGTCAAAGTTGTGCCTTGGGGGGGGACTCATGTCAAACTTGTGCCTTGGGGGGGACTCATGTCAAAGTTGGGCCATGGGGGAACTCATGTCAAAGTTGTACCTTGGGGGGGGGAGACTCATGTCAAAGTTGGGCCTTGGGGGGACTCATGTCATATGTCAAAGTTGGGCCTGGGGGGACTCATGCCAAAGTTGGGCCTTGGGGGACTCATGTCAAAGTTGTGCCTTGGGGGGGACTCATGTCAAAGTTGTACCTTGGGGAGGGGACTCATGTCAAAGTTGTACCTTGGGGAGGGGACTCATGTCAAAGTTGTGCCTTGGGGGGACTCATGTCAAAGTTGTACCTTGGGGGGGACTCATGTCAAAGTCGTGCTTTGGGGAGGGGACTCATGTCAAAGTCGTGCCTTGGGGAGGGGACTCATGTCAAAGTTGTGCCTTGGGGGGAACTCATGTCAAAGTTGTGCCTTGGGGGGGACTCATGTCAAAGTTGTGCCTTGGGGGGACTCATGTCAATGTGTTCTGAACTTTTCTGAAATTTTCAAATGTCTAGCTAGTCGAGAAGTCAGTTAAATTGCAAGATTTGTCCAAACCGTTTTTGAGCTATTACCGTTTTTGATACATTTTGCCCATTATGAACCTAATTTTCCTAAATATCTCGAAAACGGAAAATCATATAAAGTCCAAAAAGGGAGGTGCACAACTAGATGTTATAACAAACCTATGTACCAATTCGCAACTTTCTACGTCCAACCGTTTTTGAGTTATGCGACATACACCCACCCACACACACACCCACACACACAGACACACATATATACAGACGTCACGAAAAATCGTGTAAAATCGCTTATATCTCTAAAACGAGAGCTCGTGTTAAGACGAAACTTGCAGGTGTGCAATTAGACATCATGATTGTCACACGTATAAATTGGCAACATTCAGCGATCATTCGTTTTCGAGCAATGTGAAATACAAAATCCATTTCGCAAATCGGGATTACTATACTTCCTTATACAAAGTATAAGGAAGTAAAAAACAGAATGGAAAGTAAATAATTTTTTAAAAGTTGAATTGGTTTATTTGATCTTATTGCACACTAGGAATTTACTGAAATTAACATAAACTGATGTATTGACTAAAATTAACATCAAAGACAAAAGTCCTTTGGATCGCACAGATCCACAGATCCCATGATTTAGGCTTTGGTAATTTAAACTAATAAGACCTAATCTAAAAAATAAACAAATAAATAAGATACTAGAACGAGATAAATCATTATAATAGAGTACAAATTATCCAGATAAATTTTTGTTTGCGACTGATCGAGAAAATTAGCATTATATTCTGCATTACATTAATAATCACCAGGATTTATTTAATTAGCTTGATTGAAATTGTGATTTTAATCCAATTATTATTAGTTTATTATTATTATTATTATTATTGATTGAAGTTGCACTGAATAGTTGACTTATAATAAATTTAATCATAAATATTATAAACGAATATAAAAATAGTTAATTTCAATATATTTTTCTCTAAATCCACAAAATTAAGAATCTTGATAATAAATATGGCTAATTTACATAATTACTAAAATATAAATATAATAAATATAAAATTAAAATATAAAATTATTTTATAATAAATTATCTAATCTTATATAGGTCCTAGTTATTAAAAAAAAAGTTTTTTTCATCTTAATATTTTACTTATATTTCTTTATATTTAGCCTACTTGCACTAAATTCAAATGCTCTTTTATAATTCCATGTTATAACTACTGAACTACAGGTTAAAAAAAATATTGAAAATCTATCTAAGATTTGTTTTAATAATATGCTTGTGTGCAATTTTAAATTAGCGCATAGTGGGGAATGTCTCATTCATCCCAACCACCACATGATCATATAAAACAAAATCAAATTCAAAACAACTTACGAAATTTTTAAATTAAAAAAAATCATAGTCAGGAATGTTCATTCCAGAATCCTAAATTATATTTTAAAAGAGTTCTGGCATCTTTACGATGAAAATATACCTCAAAAACGACGTTTATGAGACATTTTGCCCTAATCTGTCAAGTTAAGAAATTCGTAAATTTCGAATAATTTGCGGAAACTTTAAAATAGCTGTTTATGGTTAATGATGTTCATCTTGGCATCAAAACAGATATTTAATAGCTATTCTTACATAGTTACTATAAAAATATTTCTTTTCAGACTTGTTTAAGTGAAATCTTGCCCTATTCTCCTACGTTTAGAAAATCGTAAATTTCGAATAACTTCTAAAGTTTTTTTAATTCAAATGTTACAAATGCATAGAGTTCTTTCCAGTGTCATAAATAATATTTAAAAACTGGTCCGATCTCTCTGCGATCATTTGTTCGTGAGATATCGTGTACACAGCCTAACAAACTAACACACTAACGGGCAAACGGACTAACACACTGTAGGACTAGTAAACTAACAGACACCATACCCATTTTGATATTTTCGAAGTAAAAAAAAAAAAAACGAAATCGAAACTTTTCACGAGTACCTAAGTTGCCCATACAAACAGAGGCTGTGTTAGCACATTTTTAGACGAATTTGATGGTGTGTACTGAAACAATTTCACTCATATTTTGTGTTTTATTTGTTCAGTTTTATAGCCCTTGTTCTTAACTATCATTCTACGATAATAATGCTTTTTATAATATCGGAAGTGGTATATTTTTCTACTCCTCTTGAACGGCTTTCCAAAGTCCACAAAGCGTTGTAGGTCGGTGTTTGGATAATGCTGATTTTAAAGTGTCGAAAAACACAAAATTCCAACAGTGATACATCAGGAGAATTAGCAGGAATATCAGTGAAGGGTATGGTTTTAATTCCCGTTTTTTGTTCCAATTTTTCTAGAAAAGCAATTGCGGATTATGATGTGTGGCTGCTTGTTTTGTCTTGATACAGTTCAATCGATTGATAGCATTGTGGATTAAGATCTGGATTTTTATTTTTAAAAATTGGAATATGTTCTTGATAGTATTTAGAGCTGATTTTGACATTTTTGTCACATTTCGTTTGCTTTTACCTTGGGCTTGTATAAAAAACCAGTGACAACCATAAATCCTTTAAAAAAACTTTCTTTTGATTCTTTGAAGCATGTAGAAAAAAAAAAAAAAATTCTCCACTTTTGTGATAATAAATTGTTCTTTTTTTACTGCAACCACTTAAATAGACCAAGATTCATCTACTGTTGCGACATTTTTCCATTTTTCTCCTGATAAATGCTTTTCATAAAGATTTCACTAAAAACTCACTTTGGAAAGAGCTGAAACGCATCTTTCCATCCACTGCTTTTTTAAAAGCGCATTTTTGCATCTAAACAAAAATTCTAAATATCAGAAGATAAATAAAACACCTAAAAATATAACTGTTGTGAAAATAAAATTCTCCATGCAAACGATTTTTTCTTACTGTGAAATAAAATCGTCTAAAAAATGTGCGAACAGCCTCTGTATAGTATGATGGGGAGCTAAAAGAACACTTTTTTTTTTTCAAATTACATATGTTCTGTTGCTTTATTCGTTTTAAAAATAAAAAAGTCAGTGGATTTCATTGCTTCAAATTAAAACAAAATACATAGTTTTACACTAGTTATCAAAATTAAAGGATAAGGAGAAAAAATGTGCTCACGAAGTCAATGTTGCAAGTGATGCCAAATGTTTTGTTAATTAAATACATTTTAACACATATTTGCACTTTTGTGCATAAGTCCCTATGAGCTCAAGATATTCCAGAAACGTCAAAATCACAAAACATTCAAACATTGTAAATATTGCAGAAACGTTTCAAAACAAAATATTCTGGTGTGTCACAAACACGACTTTATCTTACCCTGAAATTTAACACTAAAAGTAGGGGGCTACCGCTCCCGTTAACCCCCGTTTTATTATTGTAACTACATTTATATATAATTCAAATCTGTTATTAAGTTTAAAATTTTATTTAAAATTTTTCAGACTATTTTTATTCCTTGAAACTTACCAATCTTGAACAAACTTTTCTAATAATAAACGCATTAACTTCAAAATACATCATTTGGATCGCCTGAAATTATTTCTTTTTAATTTACTCTAACAGATGCAGTCAAAGATCAAACTATAAAACTTGACTTCGCTATTCAGGATCCTCAAAACGTGTAAATATACAAAAAACAAAGTGATGAATATTTATCTTAAATAAAAATACATTATTTATCATATGGCTATGAGGTTTTAATTGCAATTCCTGAGCAGCTTTTCTGGACATGGTAAAATATCATATGATATAGTATACTGTAGTAAAGCACTTCCACTAACAAATAAAAAAGAATGTTATTTCTTAAATATTGGTAGCCCTGTATATATTCTGAAAGTTATGAACACATCACATGGTGCACATAAATATAATTCTAAATTAATAACACATAGCATAACCTAAAGTACACTTACATAAATTTTTAAGTATTTTCGCATTATAATCTAGTTCTTTTGTGTAGCCCTGTAAACGAACAGTGGATGATTTTTTATACCATATTCTACATGAAACATGTTTATTCGTTTGGTTTAGTGCAGACTATAGATGTGCGGACTATATAAACGTATTTAGTGCAGATTATATAAACTTCACTTATTCGCAATCTCTTTCATAGAAGTAATTGATTTCTCTTGAGTGTCCCTGTTCAAGAACCATTTGCTTGATTTTAACGAAATGTTTAGTGTAGCATCCTTATATGATACACATTTAGAATAGCAAGTTTGAATGTTCTGTTAAAATTTGTTATTGAGATATGCTGATAATAGACAGACACACACACAGACCATTCGCTAAAAACATGATTTTCAGATTCAGGGCACCTCAGAACATGTAAATATGACAAAAACGCACGTTCGAAAATTTGACCCTGAAACAATACTTTCTCTACGTTATAGGTAAGCGAAAGTAAAACTGGGCTTCTTAAATGGAACGTTTCAATCACTTAACAGATGGCACATCGAAAAGGGCGAATATTTCAGAAAGGTATAAGCATACTTAAATGTGTTACGGTAATGAAATATTGTAAGCATTTTGCAATATATCTGAAACATCATGTGCTGTATTGGGATAGCACAGGAAATACCGAAATTCGTGTTTCACATTACGATGCGCAACGAACTCATGATGGATTTCCGGTCTGTACTGTTATAAAATGAATGTGACTTCTTTAAATTTAATGTTGTTTCAAATAGTGATCAGTATTTATTAGGCTGAAAGGCATCGTGTATGTGAGGACCAAAATTTCTGAATAATTGGTAGAATCGAGGGAGGTCAGACACAATTCAGGGATCCCCAAGATTTGAATATCTTTCAAAGTGTCATATCAAAAGTTTTAAGAAGTGGATAGCAAATATGATTATTGCTATCATATATTTCATGAATCCTATATACTCTATTTGTATATTCAGCAGACAGTATTTAATCAACACTAAAATAATAATAATAATAATTAGTCAATTCAATTAATTTAACTGCCTTATGTATTCCTAAAAAATAAATCTTACAATTAGAAGTAATAGAAATTACAAGATAAAGAAATAAAGAAAAAGAAAAGAAAAGAAAATCAAGACCTCATTTAATTTGCGTGTATGTTTTACAGTATAAAATTTCTATTTTGCACTCATTCACTTAATAAGTATTTTTACCTCTCTAGCAGCTGTTGTCAGAGTTTTTCTGTAAGAATTAAAAGTCCGTGTCGATAATACAAGACTTTTTACCATGTTTTTATTAACTCCGATATTTGTTTGTTTGTTTGTTTGTGAGTTTGTTTGTTTGTATGTTTGTTTTTATGTTTGTTTGTTTGTCCGGTATAAATTTTACAATTGAATTTGTGACATTTGAAACTTGCACAGTAGCTCAGAAAACGGTGACAACACAATACTTCGAAGTGCGATTTTCGAATTTTTCATTTGTTTTCTTATAATTAACTAAAATATGAAAATCCTAACATACTAATAGCGTTAAAATAGCCATTAAAATATTAGCTATAATTTAATTGTTGCCAAAAAAAAACCGTACGAGTACATTTTCTTTCGACATAAATATAAATACATTTAATTAAATGTGAACGTTAAAAAATTATAAAAAGTTAAATTATGCATCTCACAAAAATTGACTCCATTATCACTTTAAAAATTTTATGCAAATTGATAAGAGCTCTATGATACATCAGAAAATTTAAAACATGGTATATAAAATGTTTTTTTTTTTTTTTTAATATTATAATTATTAATCTTTTCAAATTACTAAACTCATGATTAAAAAAAAAAAAAAAAAAAAAAAAAAATGCAAATGCAAATGCAGATTTAAAAGCTGCCTTCTGTGCAAAAGTTTATGAGTGTAAAATGAAAAGTAATATAAATATAAAGTTTATTTGGGCAGTCTTCCTGACATCATAAGAAAATGTTATTATTTATATACAACCCAAACTAAGTTTACATTTCCTACGATAGCACATTTAAGCCCCTACTAATATTGTTAATATGTTAAAAATTTACATCAAATTTCAGGTATGCTTATCATATATAGTTAAAAATTACTTTATGTAAATATGAAAATGTTCCACTTACAAAAAACAACTTTACTAGTCTTCTATATGTCCTAAACTAGTGGATCTGCAGATCAAGAGCCTCAAAATCCTGTTTGCATCCCGCATTCAACATATCATTTTCTTTTTATTCCTTATTATATAATATATATATATATATATATATATATATATTGATTCGATTGACTTAATACACAAACAGGAACGTTTCTGAGGGGGAATTCCCTCAACTCTATATCATACTTCTCATTCTATAACTATCGGTATATATATGTGCATATATAGATGGGTAACAAAATAATGTGAGCACTTTCGCTTTTTTACGTTTTGTCAAATATTTTGAAATGTTCTTTGGAATCATCTTGAATCTTTTGTAGTGTAAAGAGCATGTTATACCTCATATTTTTCAGTAAAATGTGTGTCATGAAAAAGAAAAGAGGACCACTAAAAAATAAAAAAAAAAATTAAAACGTTTTGGATCACCCTGTAGAAGGTATAGCTTTAAATGCGTTTTGACTGTAGCATGTGATTATGAGGTTTTTCTCATTATCTCTATAACATTTTATCGGGCTGTCAGATACATTCGTCAAGATACATTCGTCAGTTCCTTTATAAAATTGCAAAAATAATTTCCACTTTTTTTATTATAACACATAGGGTCTTAGACCCAGTGCAAAGCTATTTTCAGGAAATATGGCACACTACATTAGACACAGCATACAGCAATCAGAATGAAAAAATGTTAAATATCATATGAAATACGAGCACTCTTACTAAATAATTTTTAACCACGCATGCACAAGCTTTATAAAAATTTCAGTTGCATAATTTAATAGTTTTAATGCATAATTTAATAGCATTAAGCAACTTATATAAAAACCTCAAACAAATATCATGTAAATCATGTAAATGTATGCTGAAGTTTGTACTTTTTGTGTTTTTCACTTAATTTAAAGCAGAAATTTATTTTCATTTTTTATTCTATGCAATTTATAGAATATAATATGCAAAACGTTATTTAATATAATATTTTGTAAAAAACTTTTAGCGTGTTCTTTCAATGTGAAACAATCCATGTATTTGTGCTAATTATTAAAAAATAAATAAATGTTTTTTTTTTTTTTTTTTTTTTTTTTTTAAGTAGCAGTTTATTTCATAAATTGTCAAAAAGTATTTTTTATAAATTACACAACTTAAACATTTTTTGTAGCATCTGAAAGGTAATTTTCTATCCTTTAAAATGCACTAGTTTTACCTGGCATACATAAATTGAACATACTACAAATATATATATATATATTAAAGATTCATAGCAATTTCTTCTTCTAAGTGTGAAATAAATATCGAATTTCCCCCAAAGAATCTTGCGCTTCTGTTTTGTGCACACAAAAAAGAAAAAAAAAAGAAAAAGAAATGGGAATACTCCCTTTTTTTGATTAAATTGCTTTTTTTTTCCCCAGGAAAAATAGGAAAGTATTTAAAGTTTTGTTACTTTTATGCATTTTCTTTGAAAACTACGTTGAAAAAATAATAATAAATTAATTATTTTATAACGCATAAGTGCTATTAGACAAAATATGTTGGTTTGTTCTTAAATTGCATAAATAACGAAATTTTATATTTTTTTTACGCATTGTTATTAAAAAAAAGTATAGATATATATGTGAAAAATAATTCAACACTTGTTAGTCTACTCGCATATGACTAATAATATTACTCATAAAAAATATCTTTTAGTTTATTTTGAAACATTACTTAAAAAACGTCTTTTAATATTATGTTATATTTTATTTTCATTATTTAATTATATAAAAATATTTCCTTCACATATTACGACTTTTTTTTTCTTTAAAAAAACTAGTTGAATACGTAACTAATTACGCATAACTTCTTCTCATTCTTTGTGTGATTAAAAAAAAAAAAAAAAAAAAAAAAATGTTCTTCTTAATCTTTATGGATGAGACTATACAAATGAAATTTCATTGGTACAAAATGTGTATAATCTGAAAATGTGCCTATGTTCTTGTACTGTAATTTTGTTTTGAACTATACCATGTATGTGAGAATGGTTGTCATTCTATGTATCGACAATTCTTTGTCTCTTCTATTGTTCTATGCACTATTTGTTGCTTCTATGTATGCTGTCTATGTTTTCCACTTCTATGCATATCATTTCTTGATAGCAAGCTACTTTCTAATTTCTACGAGATAATACGATAATTAATTTGATTTTAAAGTTACATATTGAAATAAATATGCAAAAGCGTTGAAGATGTGACAAATATCCATAACTTTTTTATTTACTTAAACATACTTATTTTTTTTCTCATTGTTTCCAGAGACTATGGAGCCGATTTAAATGTAATTGATAATACATTGCTCCTTTTGACTAAATACCTCTTTTATATGATTTATAAAATTTCGATTATTATCATTATTATTATTCATTTATTTTGAATAACAGTATGGAAATTAATAATGAAATAGACAATAATAAATACTAAAGCAATATTTTTATAAAATCTTAATTTGAAAATTTATTTTTATTCTTTCAAAATATATTTAACGATGAGTTTGACTTTCTACTCTTAAAATGTCATTAAATAGTAGTTAAAAATTTAACTTAAAACTCGTTTGTCTTTCTTTAAATCATCCTCACATTTCGAAAGATTTTCCTCTATTATTTTAAAGTGCTGTGTCTTCAAGTTTACAACCAACTCTGAAACTTTATGATGATATAAGCATTATCTCCGTTTATATAATCGAAAAAAAAAAAAAAAAAAAAGGTTGTGTAAAGAACATACATGAGCACATACCCATAGCTAAACTGAAAAAAAAAAAAAAAAACAGAAGCAATTGCGGCACAGACTTATGCGTTTGTGTATTTTATCTTAGTAGCTCAGTTTAAAATTTTAGTTTAGTTTACCTATACGAAACAATTACAATAGGTAGCGAAAATTGTTTTCAGTTAGTTTAATTATTACATTTATCGACAGGACGCTTAATAAATGAAAAAGAAAAAATGTCTGTTTTTTTTTTTTTTTTTTTTTTTTTTTTTTTTTTTTTTTTTAATTATTAAGTTTTAGTTAAAGTATGTTTTTTATTTATTAATTTTTTTTTTCATTTAGATGCGTTTACTGGGATTCTAAGAATAAAAAAAATTACATAAGTAAAAATCTTTTATTATTATTATTATTATTTATCAGGTATGCTATAATTCTCCATTTTTTGCATATTTTCCGGCAGGCAGGTGTTTCAAATACGTAGGAAGAAAAAAAAAAAAGAAAAGACTATTTAACAAGTTTTTCACCAATGCTAACTCAACAAAACAAATTTTATTCTCTGTTTATTTTAAGAGGGAGAGAGGAGATAATTCAATATTAGCTATATGCCTGCAGATTCATTAAATGGTTTACTTTCGTGTGGGAAAAATATAATCCGATGTTGAGCTCGCTTCTCTTTCACCTACAAAAATTAAAAAAGAACAAAAGAAGAAACAAAAATATATATATATATTATATTATTCTGATGTATAGAAAAGCTAATAAAAATCTTCACAGTACTGTCTGTGATAACGATATTGTTTGTATTGTGAATATTTAAATGATTGATGTGCCTTTATCCTAAGCGAAGCTTTTAGATTTTTAAATGGACATGATAAGATGCATTTGTTAATGTGTTAGAAAGAGAAACACAAACTTAATTTTTAATGCGTTATTTATTTAAATTTCTGATACATTTATAGTTCGCAATTACCAAACAAAACGTTTTCAAAGTTCTGTCTATTACAGTATGCCATCGGATGTATCTTTAAGTCTAATAGAAATATTGTGATGGGTAGTTTTGAAATGTCTAAACAGACGGATAATTGCAAGAAAAATATAATACTTCGTGAAATAACAATCGAACACACAATGCCAAAACAGAAAACAGCTCCTCGCGTCATGAGATGTATCTCTCCGCGTCATGAGAGGTATCAATCTCGTGAAATACACTAAGGAAGACATTTCACTAAGTTAGAAATTTCTGTCATCTAAATTAACGAAGTAACTAATTAAAAATATCGGGTTTATAAAGGTACTCTGTGTTTAAAATGTGATCAATGGTGTAAAAAAAAAAAAAAAAATGTCATTGTTTCTATTGTCGTCCGCAAATATTTTTTTCTGATACTTTTAGATTTTTTTTTTTTTTTACTGGGAATTTCTGATGTTGTTTGCAAACTTTTTTTTTTTTTTTTTTTTTAATAAGGAAATATGTTGCGTCTGTATAATTATCTGTGTTTCTTCTTATCTTTAAAGTATGTTTATTTTATTATTATTATTTTTTATTTAAAAACATATTTTAAAATACTTCAGATATATTTTGGCATAAAAAAATATTTAGATTTAAATTCAAATTCATTTATAAACGACAGAATCATCTAATTTAGCATTGATAATTTTTTTACCATTTCAGAACAAGACATTTTCATGACACATTTTATAATTCTAATTACGACAAAAGAAAAATTCATAAACTAAAACTGATATAATCAATCGAGTAGATCTTATTCTTCGTTAAGTTAAGAAGTAGATAGAAGAGAATTAAAAATTGAAGCTGTGGGATGTTTTTCGAAATTAAAATAATAATAACAGCTAACTTTTTTCTTCTTTTTATATACTTTCGAATTTGTAAAAATATTATATAATTGTGCATTAAAAGTATACAGAGATTATTATGTACTTTTATGTATATATTATGGATATTTAGACGTTTATATATATATATATATATACGTCTATGGAAAAAACAAGTAATGCTATTTATGGGATTTTATTGCACTTATTGATCTCGTCACTTTTATAATTGAAGATATGACAATTAAGAAACAAAAATAATCCATATTCAAAAAATAAGGAGTTACCGAACTTTTACAATAAACGACGCATTTGTTTAAAAATATTTAACATGAATTAATGTTTAGTTGTTTTGTAAGCAATATCTGATACAAAATTATGGCTTGTTTAATTCAATACAAAGAAATTTAATTTTGTTGATTAGCACATTTGTTGTAAATTACTTGAAATAAAATTATTTGTCTTTTATATTTATATTATTTCAATCATCTAAAATACTCAATTATTTATTCTTTATTTTTTCTAATGCAATATGCAATCGTATAGAGGAATTATCTTATGAAATTACTTATTTATTTTACAACAAATTTAAAATAAAACGTAGTTTAATTTTCTGCAAGTTATTAAAAGCATACCAAATACACCCGAACAAACTAAATTTGATATCCTAATCGTCTTCTATCTGACAGTGTAAACAACGATAGGCAGATTAGAAATTTATTTTAAAATAGTGTTTAAAATTTTTAAACACTTCTTCAAGAATAATAAGATATTCAAACTGACTTATAAAATAAAAATTTCAAAGAGACGCTCTTTCTTTTGAATAAATATGTTACCGTTAAACTTGAATGTAACACACATTTATCAAATATATTAATTTATGTATGCAGAACTCTTTATTAGCTTTGTTTTATTAGCATTATTTATTATTTTACAGAATCGATTTTTTTTTAGGATTTATACTATTATTTACAAAAAAGTACTAATTTATGAAAGCAGTATTAAGTTATTAAAATTTAAACTAATAAGAAAAAAGCTCATTATTATTTTTTTTTTTTAGAGAAACAAAAATGCACATAATTATGTAAAATATGTCACAAACTATTGTTTAATGATAAAATTTCATTACACATATTGTTAATTTACAAAAGTTTCGTAAGAGGAAATTTTTAACAACTATATTATGAAAAAACATAAAAGAATGTACTATACCTAAAGTATAAACTAAATCCATTGTTTAAAATGTTATTTCGAGATCAATATGTTTAAATATTAAAAAAAAAAAAAAAAAAGTTTCACAATTTTCATCGTAAAAAAAAAAAAAAAAAAAAAAAAAATCATATTTGACATATTAATTAAATTCTTTGAATATACTTTTTTTTAATATCGTGAAATTTATGTTTACTAAATAATTTGAAAGGTTCCAATTAATTGTTCGATAACAATGTAAACAAATATAGAGCATTTAAACATTACAGAATTATGAAGGAATTAATGTATCTTTTTAAGTATCGATAAAGATGACATTATCTTCAAAATAATTCTTATGTTTATTGGAGATAATGAGAATTTAGATTAGTTGTTTTCCTTTAGAAAAACAAAATAAAAAAAACTGCAAAATCTTTTGAAATAGATATTGACATTAAAATTGAAATCAATGTTATTTCCTTATTATTTGTTTGATTGTGATAAAGACATTAATGAAACAATATATATATATATATATATATATTATTTTACATAATATAATTCGATAGGAAAAAACTGTTAAAACGACAGGATTACACATCTCAGGTTAAAAATTAAAAGTCATGATGAGAACATAAGGTGAAACAGATCTTCAGTACACTTTATGAATCCACCAAAATGGGGAAAATATACAGTGTTGCCACGCAGCAAGCTACAAATTCCCTCTTTTTCTCTAAAATTATTGAAAAGTTCTCTAAGCCAGTAGATTGATATTAAAACCTTGGAACAAACTTTAAATTTATATACACTGATCAGTTAAACAATAACACGATATCAAAAAATACTATTTTACACCTTGAAGTACTCGTAGTGTACTACTAATAATTTAGTTTATGAAATGTTTATCTGAAATTTTTAAATAAATTAATTATGTTTAATAAAAACATTTGGACATGCGAGGAAAGTAACATTCCAGTCCTTCTAAATTTTTTATAGGAAATAGTAAATGAGTAATTGTTTTGTATGCATGGGAATATAAGGAAAACTTGTGCTTAAAAAAATAATAATAACAATCTTCTATATCAATCCAATCTTTTGATACATTGTTCGGACATAATATTGTTAGGTGACTGGAGAATCACCCATTTACAAGGAGATAAAAAAAAATAATAATAACAAACTGATGCTGAGAAATTTACAGTTATTTGCAAAAATAAAAAATCATGCGTACTAATATAAAACTTAAGTTGAAGTTGCGTAAGGGAACCACGGGGTAATTATAACTCAAAACTGAGCCTACAAGTTGAAACTGAACAGAACAGCTCTTATATATGCTTGATTAAACATAACTTTGTGATATTTATCCTTAGCGAACGAAATCAAACATGAAACAGTGATAGTTTTAGAAGTATAAACAATTGTTTCTTTGTCCTCTTTAACAAAGTGTTTTCCTTAAAGTTTGCCATTGCTGTACATTTCAAGTAAACGCTATGTTTTGTATGTGAAATTTAAATATAATTCTGGTTTGTTCTGTTTCAAAATCTTTTTAAGTTTTTCAACCGTCGTTATGTTTACCCCGCGAATTTCGAATGTCGACCAAGTGTAACTAGAGTGAGTACGCTTGTCCCACCTCAACTACATAACGTGTATTTTTTTACCTTGAGTTTTCATTCTCCTTTAAATGGAATCTTATATATATACAGGATGTTACAAAAGTTACCCCCCTCCTAACTCGAAAATTAGTCCGACTTATGAAAAATGGCAAAACACGTATTCAGTGAATTCGTGAGGTACAGTCGGGGAAAAAAAATACGCAACACTCAACGTAACTTCGTTGCTAATCGATGTAGAAAAATGTAATAGGTATCATTCGACGGGGAATTGTAAGTAGTTTCAGAAAATGAATTGAAATTTTGAATTGGGGGTCGTCTACATATTAAAACGCGCACCAACTTTGATTTTTTCAATGGTAATGCCCCATTTTTATTTTATATTTGAATTCCTGGGATCGCGACAACACGAAAAAGTATATTGGTTGTATATTTTACTTATTTTTTCACAGAGTTATAAGCGTTCAAAGTTTGAAGGTGCTAATGTTAAATTCATATTTCAAACTTTTATTAATATCTTCACAAAAAATAACTTGATCGGTATAATTTTTTTTTTTTTTTACGAGATACAGTGAAGAAACCCAAACGTAATCCATCATTACTTTTGATTCTGGAACATATTTTTAATTATGAAAAATATTAATAAATTCATATTCATAAAAATTATGAATTATGACCTATATAAATTTTTACATAAAATGAATCCTTATGCTGAAAAATATGGGTGTGCAAATTTGCAGCTCATTCCAGATATTAGTTTTCGAGATATAAATAAATCTTTCTTTTGGAGGGGTTTAGGGGGCCGTCTCTTATAATGTTTTGCATGAGATAACGACTCAAATCCTAAAAAATAACAAAGAAAATTAAACAAAATATTTTCATTTTTTATTTACGGGTCAAATTGTATACCAACAACGTCAACCGCAAAGAAATGAAACAAAAATGATGATTTTTTGACATAGCATCAAGAATTCCTGTTTTCTAAAGAAGACAAGCCCCGCCTTCATCGTTCTTCAAAACAAAACAATATAAAAAAGAAAAGTAAATGTGACATTGAGTATTCCTGTTAAACCCCTTATTTTATGTTGACAAAAATATGCACAAGTGGTATTTACTTCATCGATTAATTGGCGATAAATTTTGAAACTTTTAAACGAACACTAGAAGTAAAAAAATTAACTAATAAGGCGGGGTTTACTGTTTTAAATAGAAAAATAGGTTTAATGTGAAATTGTCAAATATAAAAAACGAATGGAATTGCAATGCAAGACAGACTTGTAAAATCGTTTCTTAAATACTGTCAAAATTAAAAAAGGCTTAATCATTTGCTTCATATATCGCTTTATTTTATTTTATTTATTTACTTACTTATTTATTTTGTAGGGGGAGGGTTATTATTTTAAGGACACTTTAGTCTTTAAAAGTTTATTAATATATTTTAACTTTATACATTTTTAAAAACATATTTTAACTTTTATAAATATATTTTAACACTTTTTGCGACCGCAGGATTTTGTCTTTTTGACAGTAAGACACGTAAGACAGTAAGATCTCAAAATAAAATATTTCAGAACAAATTTTCTGTATTCACAATTATATTACAAATGGATATACTTTATAATTACATTCTTCCTAATCAACATATTTCTATCCATAGTATATTTTATTGCAAGAATATGAACACTGGGTACACACTTAAAAAATATGTAACTGTAACACACAAATTACGACAGAAACGCCCACTCACACAGTTACAGATTTTCAAATGGCGTGAATCTACGTCAGCAGTCGCGAAACGGTTATTTAAGAAATTATATTTTCATAGAAATTATAAAACCAATCGTGCAGTTCCAAAGGGTTTAACTGACCCAAAACTGGTAAGTGCGATTAAAATTGTTTAATATTTACTTCCTGAACCCTTACAATAATTTATCCGAAAAGATTTAGTTTATGCGTTGTTGTATATATATTTATATTATTTCCTTTCGTATATTATGTTACCTACCTACGAAAGAAAGTTTAAGCTTCAATGGTGATCAGTATAGCCAAAATAGACACTTTTACTTGAAAAATATTGCACTTTTTTCAAAGGGTGCTGTATGGACTAATCGCAAGTGTAATGTATTTAAATATACCTAAAATTATCTAAAGAAGTACTGAAGTATATACAGATCTAAAAATTGAATTCAAGTTAATTAAAAAACTGGAAAAGAAGCAACGTTTTATTAATTTTTATTATTATTTTTCTCCTGAAAGATTTCCGGTGTGAAACATTAAAATTTTGTCTATTTCTTATAGGATCTTAATTTTATTTTTCTACATTTACAGATAACCCCCTAACACATTTTTGTTTATAACTCTATAAATACTAAAGATAAAGTATATAAACAGTATACTTTTCCGCACTGCCAGACTCTCAGAAATTCGAATATGAAGGCATAATTGGGTGTTGCTATTGAAAAAAATCAAAGTTGGCGCTCATTTTAATATGAAGATGACCCCTAATTCCAAATTTGACAACGTATTCAGAAAGTGCTTTTAATTTCCTGTTGAATTATGTCTATTAGATGTTCCTGCGTCAATTAATAACGAAATTACAGCGGGTGTTGCGTTTTTTCCCCCCGACTGTACATCTTTTGGTGTAAAATGTTTGGGCCCAGGGGGGGGGACAAGGGGGCCGCTAGGGATTTAAACTTTTAAATAAGCAGGTATGTCTTGTGATGCATCCCTGGAAATGCCTCTTCAAAGCAATGAATTTAGTTTGAATAGTTTCGCCCTACGATGATTATTAAAGGAGATACTTGACTTTTAAGAATTTTGAAATGTGGATTTTATGCTTATGTATACTTTTTAAAAATCATTGCAGTACAAAAATTCTTTCAGGGATGCATCACAAGACACACTTTCTTGTTTGAAATTTTAAAGTTGCCCTCCTTATCGGGACTACTACTACTACCTCCTTGCCCGGACTCAAAACATTTTTGTTCAAAGTATGTCTTGGGATACATCCCTTGAAACATCTCTTCAAGACAATGAATTTGCTATAAACAGTTTTGCCTTGCAATGATTATTAAAGGGGATACATAAGTATAAATTTCACATTTCAAAAGTTTAAAAAACTCATGTATCTCCCTTAATAATCCTCGTAGGGCAAAATTATTTATATCAAATTCATTGTTTTAAAGAGAGGTTTCCAGGGATGTATAACAAGACAAACCTTCCTATTTGAAATATTAAAGTTGCCATCCCTAGCGGCTTCCCCTAGACCCCCCCCCCGGGCCCAAAATTCTTTCATCAAAAGAGATCCCTCTCGAATTCATTGAACATGTGTTTCGCTATTTTTCACAATCCCGACTCATTTTCGAGTTAGGAGGGGGTGGTGGAACTTTCGGATCACTCTGTATATATGAGTGTGTGTGTATATATATATATATATATATTGAAAACCTTTTCAAACATTGAATAGATGAAAACAAGAAACATTGAATAATATGAAACAGAAAAAATACAAAACTAAAGATTACGAATATCAAGCAACCCTAAATTGAAACATGCAAATTCATTACGTTTTCAAGGGTATAGAATGAATATTAAATGTAAAATAGGTGTTATTTCTGTCTTGTTGTATGCAAATTGCTGAACATTTACAACAAGACCAATAACACTCAATTACCCAATAACACTCAAAAAAAAGAAAAAGTTTAAACTGAAAGAATAATAGTATGTGAAAAACCAAATGAGAATCAAACTGATTTAAATTCAAGCAGAAATTTCAAAATTAATTATTGAAATACTAATAATAATAGTTAAACGAAATACTAGTAATAATTAATAAAACTAAAGTTTAACGTACTTTACACATGAAAAACTTGCATAAGTAACTTGATCACTAAACAGACATGTGGCTGTATACAGTTAAATTCACAGTTAATTTTGGAATCCTTATAAATAACTAAACGATTAAATCAATTTTGAATTGTATTTGTCTACTGAACGATAAAGTTAAGTGAACTGTTTGATTTTTATTAATTAACCTAAAAGTGATAATGTAAAATTAAATTTTGATTAAAAATTTAGATTAAGTTGAATTACGAAAATTCGGAAACTCATAAGTGTCATTTTGTTGAAACACAAAATTAAACTATTTTTTTATATACTGAATGCTGTTAGTACTATTGTGAACTTGTGATTGGTAATAAGATTAATTGGTAATTCTGTATAACAAATTATATGGTTAAAAGTGAGAAAAACAACACAATAAATGCCAATTTTTATCGTGTTATATTTTAACACCAGTCCTCTGGTGCATTTTTACTATTTCCGCATACCAAACATACATTATTATTTTAAGGATTGCTGCAAAGAAAGATGTTATTTTTTCTTTAAATTTATTTTCGACGTTGTTCCAGAGATTCTCGATATTGTTCAAATCTAGGATGCCATCTATCTAATCAAAGAATTAGTTTTCCTTAGCTGTAAAATTTTTGTTAAATGGCCTTAACATGTGATACGGTGCACCATATTATTATGAAAATTGTTTTTCTATAAGAATCCTTGTAAATATTCTAAATTCCTCATAATATCATTGTGGTATTAGAAGGAAGAAAATGAGAATATAGACATCGTGCCTATATGATTTATCTTTGAGGATGTTCCACATATTGAATTTAATATATAAAACAATATTTCGTTTAGTGTAAAAATCTATATTGTACGTGCAGAAAATGGTATAAGTAAAATTTATTGAAAAAGTCCTCCACTGTCGCACACTTCAATTCTCATATTGTTTGATAAATGTTATTCGTATATTTTCATACATGGAAAAGTTGACTTTTCCATGGAGATAATTAGCCCCGTTCATACCCTCGTCAGTCCTCGCGGAGCTGCTCACATTCTTCCTTCCCGCGTAAAAGGAGTGTTCGACGTGGGTCATTTTTCCTTCGGAATCAACCCCGAAGGAAAAATGTCCGTCGGAATTATTAGGGCTAATGCAGGGTTCACCCGCGAATTACCCAGAATTCTTTTCGCTTGTTTCTGTTTCAGATTACGACAGCGAATTGCGCCCTATCTTCAAGAGTTAAACTGAATTCTTTTTTTTTTTTATTTAATTTTATTTTTGTTTGTGTGCATTGCTCTCTGAAGTTAATTGAAGAATAATAATACTAGCGGAAGGAATTTAAAATAATGCGTGGATATTATATAAATGAAAAATATATAACAGACACGGTTTTTTTTCTTTTTTCTTTTTAATTGAAATTTCTAAAATTCTCAATAAACTAAGATATAGTAAATTAATATTGTTTTACAATACAACATTTATTTATTTATTTATTTATTTTGTAGTATAAAAATTATTTAAGGAAATGGTTGACATATATTTTCCTTTGTAAATAACTTTTTAGAATTATAAAAATGCTGTATGCATATACATTAGAATATAACAATATTAAGTATTAATATTTCTCAAAAACTATTTTAATTCAATAAAATTAAATAAAAAATTTATATATATATTTTTTAAATAGTAATCCTGCTGAACAATTTTTAACTTTTTCTCTTGATTTTATATTATTATAATTTATTTAACAATATATTCTAAACATGTTTGAATATTGCTTTCGCTATTAAATGATAAATTAATTTTTAAAAATGGTTTTTATGTTTGAATATTAAATTTTATCATTTAATTTTCAGCATTTAAACAATATATATATATATATATATATATATATATTTATTTAAAGCAATTAATTTATCAGTCAATCTTTAATATATCTATATCTGTATCTATCTATCTATCTATCTATCTATGTATATATATATAAGATTTAACTTACTAATGAATTTACAAAGTAATAACCAAATTTATTTATAAAATATTGCTGTGTTGCCGTAATATTTAAAATCCATTGTCCACACTAGATCCTGAACTGGGTGGAATGCCCTTTAGGGAGAGTTTCAAAGGGATACTAGCTCATACTCATGAGAGTTATGGGGAAAACGAAGGAAAACTATTAAGATCAGACCGACGGTGGTTCGAACCAGGTACCCATATTTATTCCCTAATAGTATGGCCAATATATCGAATTTTTTTTGGGATTAATAAGAGTTATAAGATATATATTTTTTTTCCGGGTGGGAGGAAGTGAAGCACTTTTAATTATATAAACAGAACAAATTTATAATATCTATATCTTGAGTTCACGTATAAATTTATCTTTAGAAGTGGGTTAGAAATAGATAAACTATTTAGGAACATATTTGAATAACTTATATATTTCATAATCGGTTTTATATTTTACCATGTTAGTGATTTCATTGAAATTTTTCTTTTATAGATAATTGCATGCATCCCATTGCTACTGTTCTTATATATATATATATATATCGGCATATTTAATGAAAAAAAAAAATCCAGTTGTGGTGTGAGCACTAAGGCTGATTCATATTACAAGGGTTCTAGACCTAGGTGGAATGCCTTACACGAAATTACTTTAAGAGGTTCGGATTATTTAAGAGGTTTCGTGACTTTTTTATTGAATTTTGGTTTTAATACTTTAGGTTACAGAATATTTTTAATTATAAAAGGAGTCTTAATAATAAAATATATATGTACAAAAGTTTAATTTATAGTGTTTATTACAGATGCACAAGAATACTTTTTTTTTTTTTTTATGAATTCTTTTTTCGATGCATAATAAAAGCTAAAGACTTATGAAAGATTTAAGTTGAAATATTTTTGAGAATATCTGTTAGTTATGATAGTGAGAAATGAAATAAGTATCTGACCTATTATTCATTAATGTAGTAATATTACTTTAAATCTTTAAGGTATTAAAATCTAAATTAAAAATTTAATAATTTATTTTATTACGTAATGCATTTAGATTTAATATAATTATAATACATAATTTGTTCTAATTAATTAAAAATTAAAGTATCATAAAGTTAATTATATTAGTATTCCAACTGACATTTATAAGTTTAAATTTAATAACAATAATATAAATAAATCTAGTATCAAAATTTATTTTATTTCCCGATCCTATTTGCATCTTAATATTCAAAATAATATTAATAATTAAATTTCTAATACATAGCTTTTTTTCTACTCCATATAAAAAATATACTGAAATTTTCCTGTTTAAAAAATTAAATTTAAAATGTTTTGTTGGTAGCATTAAATTTGTATTAACAACTTAATAGGAAATTAAATATTAATAATGAAGAATAATATAAAATATATATTCCTGAAATTTAATAATGTATGTAATCATTTTATTCTCAGCTGCTGTCAAACATGAAATTTACCTTTTATAATCCCTTTATTCTTTTTTCACCTTTGACAATATCGTTTTGCCTTTTCTCATTCATCTAAACTAAGACTCCTATATAGAGCTCATGCAACAGCCAATCAGAATTCAAAAACGTACGACGCTACTACAGTGATTTTTAACCAGGGTTCATGGTGTGAACAGCCTAAAATGTTGACTCTGTAAAACCCCGCTTTTCAAATTCCCGGGTCATTTTGACACGGGTTGAAGTTGCTTCATGTGAACGGAGCTTTAGAGTATAACAAAGCACAAATTGTTATCAAACATTTTTAAATATTACTAAAATTGCCATTGGTTCTCTTTGCAACACGAAGGATGTTCTTAGAGGACATACGACTGCTCTTTCTATCATGTCAGGATTATTGAGACAAATATTTTTAGAACCAATATTTTTGTTTATAAATTTTTCTTTTAAATATTCAAAAATTTATATAAACATTGTCTATAAAGAGGAATATTATTTTTGGAAATTATGAACCATAGCAACTCTGAATATGAAATTTAGATGATTTTGTATTCGTCAAACTTTTTTTTTTCTTATTGGGCGTATCTTTTTTCTTTATTACGTTTATATATAAATAGTTCAAATTTTATTTTCAAATTCGACGTTAAATTCATTTTCGTTCAGAATATCCAAAGTTACGTTGTGTCACTACGTTTCAGTTTTTTTTTTCTCCTTAAAACACTAAACGAAGATTATTTTTTCTAATGATAAAATTACGCAGAGTTGAGTAAATATTTTCGATAAATAATAATAATAATAAAAGGATCGTTTATTTATAGTTTTTAACCTTATTCGGTAAATGGGACACTGAACAAGTATCACTTGCGTCCAGAGTTTTATATGACACAGACGTCCAATTTGTTAAAAATTATATTACATAGAGTTAAAAGTAAGTAAATTATTGTATTCATAAAACCTTTGACTACCATGAGAAATGTTAATTACAATTCTTTAGAGTCAAAAATTATATTGTAATAAAGGTAATAATATTAATAATGGTATTTAGAGCAGTATTGTATTTATATTTTTCAGTGGTGTAAGAAAAAACTTCTTTCTGCTCCCAAAGCACTTTCCTAGAGTTCTAGATATGACACTGGTACCTTATATTACATATTTTGTTTTTATGATAAAAAATAATAAAATAATAATAATAAAATATGCTTTTATGATAGAAAAAACAATTTAAAAAAAAAAGAGATAGAGATTCTGTCAAAGATTTTGTTATCATCTTTTGTGAAAATTCAATCACAAATGCAGAGACACATTGAATCTCTAAATGTTTATTTTTTTACGTAATTTATACAATTAATAATTTTATGAGGTACTCTATTGTGCTACTAACGGCTGTATTCATCAATGATTTCAACTCCCGTTTGAACACGAAAACTTAAAAAGCGCATAAAGTCTGGGAACAACTTTTCAGCAAAATTTGATGCATTGGGTCCTGATGACTACAGAACAGGCAGAGCTAGAGAGACTGGTGTTTATTACATGACAACAAGGAAGACACTGTTTACATTAAGTCGCGAGCGGTTAACAGGCAGGACTAGTACATGTGCAGATCACGATGCGCACAAGAGCAGATGCATGGAGGCAATAGTTGTTCGCTACATCTCCCCTGAAAATAGAAAACAAACATTTAATTATATTACATCACAAAGAGAGCTTATAAGTTCAATTTCTTAGGTGGGCGGATAATACGGACTGATCTGGTTTGGACAGTTTTAGGATTACAGTCACTCTTAGGCAAAGTTACTGGAACTGGCGACACTAATGATGGGGACGGTGGTGACACTGATAATTCAGGTGGTGGCAATGAATGTATTTCACTAGTTGGCTCAGTGAACTTAAAGTTTGTCACACATTTATGGTGGACAGGAAGTTCAGCCAGTGTAGGTTCTATTTGGATAGTATTACGTCTCCAACACTTATCTCCACTTTTGATAATAGCTGATCGAGGATTGACCATGCTTTCGATCTCTCCTCCTGCCCAATTTTTATGATATGTTTGCACTCTGACACGATCACCCGGACTGATGGTATACTATGAATTTTTCGTGTGTCGATTTGGAAACTCTGTTTTCTTCATTCTTGCCGCCTTCAATAATTCAGAAGCATTCTCAACAACTTTAGGCATCAATGCTTTTTTAGTAGCGGGAAGCAGTGATCTGGTTGTTCTGCTCAGTAGACGTTGGTTAATTGACATCAGATTGTTTTCTCTCGGAGTGTTTCTTATATTTAACAGAGCTAAAGCAACATCATTATTGTCTCTCAGACATCTTTCGAGAACAGTCTTTGATGCTTGAACTGCTCTTTGGGCTAAGCCATTGGAATGAGAATGATATGGGCTAGATGGTTCCCATGTAATATCCCATTCTTTCAAAAATGATCTGAATTATCTTGAGGCATACTGAGTTCCATTATCAGACTCGAAAACTTCTGGAATTTCATGAACTGAAAACCATCTTTTAAGAATTTTTATGCAATCCCAAGATGTCACACGCTTTAATTTCTGAAAATCATAAAATCCAGAGTAACTATCTGCAATTACGATGTACATGTTCTTGTTGAATTTTTTTTTTTATCATTTCTTCGATATCTTTAGACATCATATACCAATAAAAAGATTCTCTGGCTCTTCTTAGTGAAGGGATACCCATGAGACCTTCATGGAGGCGATTCAACACTTTGTTTTGTAGGTATTTAGGGACTACAATTCTGTTTTCTTTAAAAATTAGTCCATCATAAATTGACAGTTCATCACGAAAGTTCCAATATTTTTGTAAATTGCGTGGTTCATTAGATTTTTCATTGGGCCATCCATTCTGAATTATTTTTCTTAATTCAACTAACTCAAGATCTAATTGTGCTGGATCCTTAAAATTACCTAACATATTTTCAGACATTGTCAGTACCAGATGAACAACATAAATGTCACTTTCATTATCAGAGTCTGTTTCTAAACAATCACGACTCAACACATCGGCAACAGAAATGGACATTCCTTCTTTTAATACGATTTTAGGATTATATTGTAAAATGTCATAAAAAATGCGGTGGAGTCTAGAGGGTCCCTGTGTTATTGATTTTTTACCTATAACTTCTAGTGGTTTATGGTCCGTTTCAATTGTTATCTCTTTCCCGTAAATGTACTGGTGAAATTTGTTACACCCAAATAGCATCGCTAATGCCTCCTTTTTCTATTTGTGGGTAATTTCGTTGAGTTTTTGTCAAAGATTTAGTTGCATAGGCAATTGGTTTATCTTTCTGACTTAGAACTGCACCAAGTGCTGAAGAACTTGCATCAACAGTAAGAGTTACTGGGTCATTAACATTGTAATAGCCTAACACTGGAGCTGACGATACTAGCTTCTTAATAGTATTAAATTCATTTATTTGTTTTTCAGCCCATTCCCATTCAACATCCTTTTCTAGAAGTATTCTTAATGGTTCGGTAACTTTAGAAAAGCTCGGAAGAAATTTTCCTAAATAATTTGCTAGTCCAATAAATCTACGCAATTCTTTAACACAGGTAGGGTTTTTGATGCTTTCAATGGCTTTAACTTTATCAGGATCTGGGGAAATACCATTTCCATTAAGAATATGCCCAAGGAATTTTACTTTAGCAAACAATGCACATTTGTCTTTATTTAAACGAAGGCCTACTATAAAGATTCTTTTCATTACTCGATCAAGAATTTTATTTAACTGACATTTGTTTTCAGCGTAAATTAGAATATCATCCATAGAAAAATCTACATTTTCAAATTCTTGCATTAATTCGGACATTTTCTGTTGATATATTTCAGGTGCAGAAACCAAACCAAATGGGATTCGTTTGTAAGCGTATCTTCCCCAGGGGGTATTTACAGTGAGATATTTGGACGTTTTACGCGTGACAGGAATTTGCCAAAATCCTCTTTTGCAATCTAATAAAGAAAAAACATCTTGCTCCCTGTATTTTCCCTGCAATTTCCTCAATTGTTCGTAAGGGAAAATGACGTATTTTAACATGTTTATTTAATTTAGACGGATCTATGCATTCCCTTAATTTACCATTTTTTTAACAATTACTAATGGACTTACACAGTAGCTTGGCTCAGTAATTGGTTCGATAACATCTAATTCTACCATTCTGTCAATTTCTTTTTTCACAGCTTTTTCAATAGCATATGGTATTTTTATGGGAGGTGATACGTCAAATTCTACATTTTCATTTTCATTAACATCTATATCATATTCAAAGTCTTTAAGACAACCTAATCCTCCATAAATTCTTTTTATTAGGCGTAATTGTACACAAGTTTCACCACCTATGACTGATTTCACATTACCTTCAGACAATAAATATTAAATTTACAGTTTTGTTCTTAATTTTACCTGTAACATTAATTTCCCCTATTACTTTCAATTCGTGATTACTGAATGAAATCAATTTATTTACTTTTGTTTTGACAATAGGGATGTTTAATTCTTTAGCTAAATGATAACTCAAAACATTACATTGAGCTCCTGTATCTAATATAACTTTTAAGGATTTATTACAGATATTTAATGTTTCATACGAATCATTCTCTACAGAATTAATATCATAATTTAAGTGAATAGCATCTAAATACATTTTTCATTCATTGTCAGCTACACAGTCATTACTAGCACTATGGTTAAAATTTGTGTTCTCAAAATCATCAATAATATTAATATTTTTAGATTTACAAAAATTATAGAAATGACCTACCTTGTGACATTTCCGACATCTTTTATTTTATGCAGGAAACGATTTAGCGCCATCTATCTTACTACATCGCTGACAATCAAAACTTTCGTTTTTAAATCCACCCTTGTTGCTAGATGAGCCGGACTGCTTAAACTTTTCCACACACTTTTTATACTTTCATTATGTTTCATTATTATTTAAAGGATTGCTGCAAAGAAAGATGTTATTTTTTCTTTAAATTTATTTTCGACGTTGTTCCAGAGATTCTCGATATTGTTCAAATCTAGGATGCCATCTATCTAATCAAAGAATTAGTTTTTCTTAGCTGTAAAATTTTTGTTAAATGGCCTTAACATGTGATACGGTGCACCATATTATTATGAAAATTGTTTTTCTATAAGAATCCTTGTAAATATTCTAAATTCCTCATAATATCATTGTGGTATTAGAAGGAAGAAAATGAGAATATAGACATCGTGCCTATATGATTTATCTTTGAGGATGTTCCACATATTGAATTTAATATATAAAACAATATTTCGTTTAGTGTAAAAATCTATATTGTACGTGCAGAAAATGGTATAAGTAAAATTTATTGAAAAAGTCCTCCACTGTCGCACACTTCAATTCTCATATTGTTTGATAAATGTCATTCGTATATTTTCATACATGGAAAAGTTGACTTTTCCGTGGAGATAATTAGCCCCGTTCATACCCTCGTCAGTCCTCGCGGAGCTGCTCACATTCTTCCTTCCCGCGTAAAAGGAGTGTTCGACGTGGGTCATTTTTCCTTCGGAATCAACCCCGAAGGAAAAATGTCCGTCGGAATTATTAGGGCTAATGCAGGGTTCACCCGCGAATTACCCAGAATTCTTTTCGCTTGTTTCTGTTTCAGATTACGACAGCGAATTGCGCCCTATCTTCAAGAGTTAAACTGAATTCTTTTTTTTTTTAATTTAATTTTATTTTTGTTTGTGTGCATTGCTCTCTGAAGTTAATTGAAGAATAATAATACTAGCGGAAGGAATTTAAAATAATGCGTGGATATTATATAAATGAAAAATATATAACAGACACGGTTTTTTTTCTTTTTTCTTTTTAATTGAAATTTCTAAAATTCTCAATAAACTAAGATATAGTAAATTAATATTGTTTTACAATACAACATTTATTTATTTATTTATTTATTTTGTAGTATAAAAATTATTTAAGGAAATGGTTGACATATATTTTCCTTTGTAAATAACTTTTTAGAATTATAAAAATGCTGTATGCATATGCATTAGAATATAACAATATTAAGTATTAATATTTCTCAAAAACTATTTTAATTCAATAAAATTAAATAAAAAATTTATATATATATTTTTTTAAATAGTAATCCTGCTGAACAATTTTTAACTTTTTCTCTTGATTTTATATTATTATAATTTATTTAACAATATATTCTAAACATGTTTGAATATTGCTTTCGCTATTAAATGATAAATTAATTTTTAAAAATGGTTTTTATGTTTGAATATTAAATTTTATCATTTAATTTTCAGCATTTAAACAATATATATATATATATTTAAAGCAATTAATTTATCAGTCAATCTTTAATATATCTATATCTATATCTATCTATCTATCTATCTATCTATCTATCTATCTATCTATGTATATATATATAAGATTTAACTTACTAATGAATTTACAAAGTAATAACCAAATTTATTTATAAAATATTGCTGTGTTGCCGTAATATTTAAAATCCATTGTCCACACTAGATCCTGAACTGGGTGGAATGCCCTTTAGGGAGAGTTTCAAAGGGATACTAGCTCATACTCATGAGAGTTATGGGGAAAACGAAGGAAAACTATTAAGATCAGACCGACGGTGGTTCGAACCAGGTACCCATATTTATTCCCTAATAGTATGGCCAATATATCGAATTTTTTTTGGGGGGTTAATAAGAGTTATAAGATATATATTTTTTTTCCGGGTGGGAGGAAGTGAAGCACTTTAAATTATATAAACAGAACAAATTTATAATATCTATATCTTGAGTTCACGTAAAAATTTATCTTTAGAAGTGGGTTAGAAATAGATAAACTATTTAGGAACATATTTGAATAACTTATATATTTCATAATCGGTTTTATATTTTACCATATTAGAGATTTCATTGAAATTTTTCTTTTATAGATAATTGCATGCATCCCATTGCTACTGTTCTTATATATATATATATATCGGCATATTTAATGAAAAAAAAAAAAATCCAGTTGTGGTGTGAGCACTAAGGCTGATTCATATTACAAGGGTTCTAGACCTAGGTGGAATGCCTTACACGAAATTACTTTAAGAGGTTCGGATTATTTAAGAGGTTTCGTGACTTTTTTATTGAATTTTGGTTTTAATACTTTAGGTTACAGAATATTTTTAATTATAAAAGGAGTCTTAATAATAAAATATATATGTACAAAAGTTTAATTTATAGTGTTTATTACAAATGCACAAGAATACTTTTTTTTTTTTTTTTTTTTTTTTTTTATGAATTCTTTTTTCGATGCATAATAAAAGCTAAAGACTTATGAAAGATTTAAGTTGAAATATTTTTGAGAATATCTGTTAGTTATGATAGTGAGAAATGAAATAAGTATCTGACCTATTATTCATTAATGTAGTAATATTACTTTAAATCTTTAAGGTATTAAAATCTAAATTAAAAATTTAATAATTTATTTTATTACGTAATGCATTTAGATTTAATATAATTATAATACATAATTTGTTCTAATTAATTAAAAATTAAAGTATCATAAAGTTAATTATATTAGTATTCCAACTGACATTTATAAGTTTAAATTTAATAACAATAATATAAATAAATCTAGTATCAATATTTATTTTATTTCCCGATCCTATTTGCATCTTAATATTCAAAATAATATTAATAATTAAATTTCTAATACATAGCTTTTTTTCTACTCCATATAAAAAATATACTGAAATTTTCCTGTTTAAAAAATTAAATTTAAAATGATTTGTTGGTAGCATTAAATTTGTATTAACAACTTAATAGGAAATTAAATATTAATAATGAAGAATAATATAAAATATATATTCCTGAAATTTAATAATGTATGTAATCATTTTATTCTCAGCTGCTGTCAAACATGAAATTTACCTTTTATAATCCCTTTATTCTATTTTCACCTTTGACAATATCGTTTTGCCTTTTCTCATTCATCTAAACTAAGACTCCTATATAGAGCTCATGCAACAGCCAATCAGAATTCAAAAACGTACGACGCTACTACAGTGATTTTTAACCAGGGTTCATGGTGTGAACAGCCTAAAATGTTGACTCTGTAAAACCCCGCTTTTCAAATTCCCGGGTCATTTTGACACGGGTTGAAGTTGCTTCATGTGAACGGAGCTTTAGAGTATAACAAAGCACAAATTTTTATCAAACATTTTTAAATATTACTAAAATTGCCATTGGTTCTCTTTGCAACACGAAGGATGTCCTTAGAGGACATACGACTGCTCTTTCTATCATGTCAGGATTATTGAGACAAATATTTTTAGAACCAATATTTTTGTTTATAAATTTTTCTTTTAAATATTCAAAAATTTATATAAACATTGTCTATAAAGAGGAATATTATTTTTGGAAATTATGAACCATAGCAACTCTGAATATGAAATTTAGATGATTTTGTATTCGTCAAACTTTTTTTTTTCTTATTGGGCGTATCTTTTTTCTTTATTACGTTTATATATAAATAGTTCAAATTTTATTTTCAAATTCGACGTTAAATTCATTTTCGTTCAGAATATCCAAAGTTACGTTGTGTCACTACGTTTCAGTTTTTTTTTTCTCCTTAAAACACTAAACGAAGATTATTTTTTCTAATGATAAAATTACGCAGAGTTGAGTAAATATTTTCGATAAATAATAATAATAATAAAAGGATCGTTTATTTATAGTTTTTAACCTTATTCGGTAAATGGGACACTGAACAAGTATCACTTGCGTCCAGAGTTTTATATGACACAGACGTCCAATTTGTTAAAAATTATATTACATAGAGTTAAAAGTAAGTAAATTATTGTATTCATAAAACCTTTGACTACCATGAGAAATGTTAATTACAATTCTTTAGAGTCAAAAATTATATTGTAATAAAGGTAATAATATTAATAATGGTATTTAGAGCAGTATTGTATTTATATTTTTCAGTGGTGTAAGAAAAAACTTCTTTCTTCTCCCAAAGCATTTTCCTAGAGTTCTAGATATGACACTGGTACCTTATATTACATATTTTGTTTTTATGATAAAAAATAATAAAATAATAATAATAAAATATGCTTTTATGATAGAAAAAACAATTTAAAAAAAAAAGAGATAGAGATTCTGTCAAAGATTTTGTTATCATCTTTTGTGAAAATTCAATCACAAATGCAGAGACACATTGAATCTCTAAATGTTTATTTTTTTACGTAATTTATACAATTAATAATTTTATGAGGTACTCTATTGTGCTACTAACGGCTGTATTCATCAATGACTTCAACTCCCGTTTGAACACGAAAACTTAAAAAGCGCATAATGTCTGGGAACAACTTTTCAGCAAAATTTGATGCATTGGGTCCTGATGACTACAGAACAGGCAGAGCTAGAGAGACTGGTGTTTATTACATGACAACAAGGAAGACACTGTTTACATTAAGTCGCGAGCGGTTAACAGGCAGGACTAGTACATGTGCAGATCACGATGCGCACAAGAGCAGATGCATGGAGGCAATAGTTGTTCGCTACATCTCCCCTGAAAATAGAAAACAAACATTTAATTATATTACATCACAAAGAGAGCTTATAAGTTCAATTTCTTAGGTGGGCGGATAATACGGACTGATCTGGTTTGGACAGTTTTAGGATTACAGTCACTCTTAGGCAAAGTTACTGGAACTGGCGACACTAATGATGGGGACGGTGGTGACACTGATAATTCAGGTGGTGGCAATGAATGTATTTCACTAGTTGGCTCAGTGAACTTAAAGTTTGTCACACATTTATGGTGGACAGGAAGTTCAGCCAGTGTAGGTTCTATTTGGATAGTATTACGTCTCCAACACTTATCTCCACTTTTGATAATAGCTGATCGAGGATTGACCATGCTTTCGATCTCTCCTCCTGCCCAATTTTTATGATATGTTTGCACTCTGACACGATCACCCGGACTGATGGTATACTATGAATTTTTCGTGTGTCGATTTGGAAACTCTGTTTTCTTCATTCTTGCCGCCTTCAATAATTCAGAAGCATTCTCAACAACTTTAGGCATCAATGCTTTTTTAGTAGCGGGAAGCAGTGATCTGGTTGTTCTGCTCAGTAGACGTTGGTTAATTGACATCAGATTGTTTTCTCTCGGAGTGTTTCTTATATTTAACAGAGCTAAAGCAACATCATTATTGTCTCTCAGACATCTTTCGAGAACAGTCTTTGATGCTTGAACTGCTCTTTGGGCTAAGCCATTGGAATGAGAATGATATGGGCTAGATGGTTCCCATGTAATATCCCATTCTTTCAAAAATGATCTGAATTATCTTGAGGCATACTGAGTTCCATTATCAGACTCGAAAACTTCTGGAATTTCATGAACTGAAAACCATCTTTTAAGAATTTTTATGCAATCCCAAGATGTCACACGCTTTAATTTCTGAAAATCATAAAATCCAGAGTAACTATCTGCAATTACGATGTACATGTTCTTGTTGAATTTTTTTTTTTATCATTTCTTCGATATCTTTAGACATCATATACCAATAAAAAGATTCTCTGGCTCTTCTTAGTGAAGGGATACCCATGAGACCTTCATGGAGGCGATTCAACACTTTGTTTTGTAGGTATTTAGGGACTACAATTCTGTTTTCTTTAAAAATTAGTCCATCATAAATTGACAGTTCATCACGAAAGTTCCAATATTTTTGTAAATTGCGTGGTTCATTAGATTTTTCATTGGGCCATCCATTCTGAATTATTTTTCTTAATTCAACTAACTCAAGATCTAATTGTGCTGGATCCTTAAAATTACCTAACATATTTTCAGACATTGTCAGTACCAGATGAACAACATAAATGTCACTTTCATTATCAGAGTCTGTTTCTAAACAATCACGACTCAACACATCGGCAACAGAAATGGACATTCCTTCTTTTAATACGATTTTAGGATTATATTGTAAAATGTCATAAAAAATGCGGTGGAGTCTAGAGGGTCCCTGTGTTATTGATTTTTTACCTATAACTTCTAGTGGTTTATGGTCCGTTTCAATTGTTATCTCTTTCCCGTAAATGTACTGGTGAAATTTGTTACACCCAAATAGCATCGCTAATGCCTCCTTTTTCTATTTGTGGGTAATTTCGTTGAGTTTTTGTCAAAGATTTAGTTGCATAGGCAATTGGTTTATCTTTCTGACTTAGAACTGCACCAAGTGCTGAAGAACTTGCATCAACAGTAAGAGTTACTGGGTCATTAACATTGTAATAGCCTAACACTGGAGCTGACGATACTAGCTTCTTAATAGTATTAAATTCATTTATTTGTTTTTCAGCCCATTCCCATTCAACATCCTTTTCTAGAAGTATTCTTAATGGTTCGGTAACTTTAGAAAAGCTCGGAAGAAATTTTCCTAAATAATTTGCTAGTCCAATAAATCTACGCAATTCTTTAACACAGGTAGGGTTTTTGATGCTTTCAATGGCTTTAACTTTATCAGGATCTGGGGAAATACCATTTCCATTAAGAATATGCCCAAGGAATTTTACTTTAGCAAACAATGCACATTTGTCTTTATTTAAACGAAGGCCTACTATAAAGATTCTTTTCATTACTCGATCAAGAATTTTATTTAACTGACATTTGTTTTCAGCGTAAATTAGAATATCATCCATAGAAAAATCTACATTTTCAAATTCTTGCATTAATTCGGACATTTTCTGTTGATATATTTCAGGTGCAGAAACCAAACCAAATGGGATTCGTTTGTAAGCGTATCTTCCCCAGGGGGTATTTACAGTGAGATATTTGGACGTTTTACGCGTGACAGGAATTTGCCAAAATCCTCTTTTGCAATCTAATAAAGAAAAAACATCTTGCTCCCTGTATTTTCCCTGCAATTTCCTCAATTGTTCGTAAGGGAAAATGACGTATTTTAACATGTTTATTTAATTTAGACGGATCTATGCATTCCCTTAATTTACCATTTTTTTAACAATTACTAATGGACTTACACAGTAGCTTGGCTCAGTAATTGGTTCGATAACATCTAATTCTACCATTCTGTCAATTTCTTTTTTCACAGCTTTTTCAATAGCATATGGTATTTTTATGGGAGGTGATACGTCAAATTCTACATTTTCATTTTCATTAACATCTATATCATATTCAAAGTCTTTAAGACAACCTAATCCTCCATAAATTCTTTTTATTAGGCGTAATTGTACACAAGTTTCACCACCTATGACTGATTTCACATTACCTTCAGACAATAAATATTAAATTTACAGTTTTGTTCTTAATTTTACCTGTAACATTAATTTCCCCTATTACTTTCAATTCGTGATTACTGAATGAAATCAATTTATTTACTTTTGTTTTGACAATAGGGATGTTTAATTCTTTAGCTAAATGATAACTCAAAACATTACATTGAGCTCCTGTATCTAATATAACTTTTAAGGATTTATTACAGATATTTAATGTTTCATACGAATCATTCTCTACAGAATTAATATCATAATTTAAGTGAATAGCATCTAAATACATTTTTCATTCATTGTCAGCTACACAGTCATTACTAGCACTATGGTTAAAATTTGTGTTCTCAAAATCATCAATAATATTAATATTTTTAGATTTACAAAAATTATAGAAATGACCTACCTTGTGACATTTCCGACATCTTTTATTTTATGCAGGAAACGATTTAGCGCCATCTATCTTACTACATCGCTGACAATCAAAACTTTCGTTTTTAAATCCACCCTTGTTGCTAGATGAGCCGGACTGCTTAAACTTTTCCACACACTTTTTATACTTTCATTATGTTTCATTATTATTTAAAGGATTGCTGCAAAGAAAGATGTTATTTTTTCTTTAAATTTATTTTCGACGTTGTTCCAGAGATTCTCGATATTGTTCAAATCTAGGATGCCATCTATCTAATCAAAGAATTAGTTTTTCTTAGCTGTAAAATTTTTGTTAAATGGCCTTAACATGTGATACGGTGCACCATATTATTATGAAAATTGTTTTTCTATAAGAATCCTTGTAAATATTCTAAATTCCTCATAATATCATTGTGGTATTAGAAGGAAGAAAATGAGAATATAGACATCGTGCCTATATGATTTATCTTTGAGGATGTTCCACATATTGAATTTAATATATAAAACAATATTTCGTTTAGTGTAAAAATCTATATTGTACGTGCAGAAAATGGTATAAGTAAAATTTATTGAAAAAGTCCTCCACTGTCGCACACTTCAATTCTCATATTGTTTGATAAATGTCATTCGTATATTTTCATACATGGAAAAGTTGACTTTTCCGTGGAGATAATTAGCCCCGTTCATACCCTCGTCAGTCCTCGCGGAGCTGCTCACATTCTTCCTTCCCGCGTAAAAGGAGTGTTCGACGTGGGTCATTTTTCCTTCGGAATCAACCCCGAAGGAAAAATGTCCGTCGGAATTATTAGGGCTAATGCAGGGTTCACCCGCGAATTACCCAGAATTCTTTTCGCTTGTTTCTGTTTCAGATTACGACAGCGAATTGCGCCCTATCTTCAAGAGTTAAACTGAATTCTTTTTTTTTTTAATTTAATTTTATTTTTGTTTGTGTGCATTGCTCTCTGAAGTTAATTGAAGAATAATAATACTAGCGGAAGGAATTTAAAATAATGCGTGGATATTATATAAATGAAAAATATATAACAGACACGGTTTTTTTTCTTTTTTCTTTTTAATTGAAATTTCTAAAATTCTCAATAAACTAAGATATAGTAAATTAATATTGTTTTACAATACAACATTTATTTATTTATTTATTTATTTTGTAGTATAAAAATTATTTAAGGAAATGGTTGACATATATTTTCCTTTGTAAATAACTTTTTAGAATTATAAAAATGCTGTATGCATATGCATTAGAATATAACAATATTAAGTATTAATATTTCTCAAAAACTATTTTAATTCAATAAAATTAAATAAAAAATTTATATATATATTTTTTTAAATAGTAATCCTGCTGAACAATTTTTAACTTTTTCTCTTGATTTTATATTATTATAATTTATTTAACAATATATTCTAAACATGTTTGAATATTGCTTTCGCTATTAAATGATAAATTAATTTTTAAAAATGGTTTTTATGTTTGAATATTAAATTTTATCATTTAATTTTCAGCATTTAAACAATATATATATATATATTTAAAGCAATTAATTTATCAGTCAATCTTTAATATATCTATATCTATATCTATCTATCTATCTATCTATCTATCTATCTATCTATCTATGTATATATATATAAGATTTAACTTACTAATGAATTTACAAAGTAATAACCAAATTTATTTATAAAATATTGCTGTGTTGCCGTAATATTTAAAATCCATTGTCCACACTAGATCCTGAACTGGGTGGAATGCCCTTTAGGGAGAGTTTCAAAGGGATACTAGCTCATACTCATGAGAGTTATGGGGAAAACGAAGGAAAACTATTAAGATCAGACCGACGGTGGTTCGAACCAGGTACCCATATTTATTCCCTAATAGTATGGCCAATATATCGAATTTTTTTTGGGGGGTTAATAAGAGTTATAAGATATATATTTTTTTTCCGGGTGGGAGGAAGTGAAGCACTTTAAATTATATAAACAGAACAAATTTATAATATCTATATCTTGAGTTCACGTAAAAATTTATCTTTAGAAGTGGGTTAGAAATAGATAAACTATTTAGGAACATATTTGAATAACTTATATATTTCATAATCGGTTTTATATTTTACCATATTAGAGATTTCATTGAAATTTTTCTTTTATAGATAATTGCATGCATCCCATTGCTACTGTTCTTATATATATATATATATCGGCATATTTAATGAAAAAAAAAAAAATCCAGTTGTGGTGTGAGCACTAAGGCTGATTCATATTACAAGGGTTCTAGACCTAGGTGGAATGCCTTACACGAAATTACTTTAAGAGGTTCGGATTATTTAAGAGGTTTCGTGACTTTTTTATTGAATTTTGGTTTTAATACTTTAGGTTACAGAATATTTTTAATTATAAAAGGAGTCTTAATAATAAAATATATATGTACAAAAGTTTAATTTATAGTGTTTATTACAAATGCACAAGAATACTTTTTTTTTTTTTTTTTTTTTTTTTATGAATTCTTTTTTCGATGCATAATAAAAGCTAAAGACTTATGAAAGATTTAAGTTGAAATATTTTTGAGAATATCTGTTAGTTATGATAGTGAGAAATGAAATAAGTATCTGACCTATTATTCATTAATGTAGTAATATTACTTTAAATCTTTAAGGTATTAAAATCTAAATTAAAAATTTAATAATTTATTTTATTACGTAATGCATTTAGATTTAATATAATTATAATACATAATTTGTTCTAATTAATTAAAAATTAAAGTATCATAAAGTTAATTATATTAGTATTCCAACTGACATTTATAAGTTTAAATTTAATAACAATAATATAAATAAATCTAGTATCAATATTTATTTTATTTCCCGATCCTATTTGCATCTTAATATTCAAAATAATATTAATAATTAAATTTCTAATACATAGCTTTTTTTCTACTCCATATAAAAAATATACTGAAATTTTCCTGTTTAAAAAATTAAATTTAAAATGATTTGTTGGTAGCATTAAATTTGTATTAACAACTTAATAGGAAATTAAATATTAATAATGAAGAATAATATAAAATATATATTCCTGAAATTTAATAATGTATGTAATCATTTTATTCTCAGCTGCTGTCAAACATGAAATTTACCTTTTATAATCCCTTTATTCTATTTTCACCTTTGACAATATCGTTTTGCCTTTTCTCATTCATCTAAACTAAGACTCCTATATAGAGCTCATGCAACAGCCAATCAGAATTCAAAAACGTACGACGCTACTACAGTGATTTTTAACCAGGGTTCATGGTGTGAACAGCCTAAAATGTTGACTCTGTAAAACCCCGCTTTTCAAATTCCCGGGTCATTTTGACACGGGTTGAAGTTGCTTCATGTGAACGGAGCTTTAGAGTATAACAAAGCACAAATTTTTATCAAACATTTTTAAATATTACTAAAATTGCCATTGGTTCTCTTTGCAACACGAAGGATGTCCTTAGAGGACATACGACTGCTCTTTCTATCATGTCAGGATTATTGAGACAAATATTTTTAGAACCAATATTTTTGTTTATAAATTTTTCTTTTAAATATTCAAAAATTTATATAAACATTGTCTATAAAGAGGAATATTATTTTTGGAAATTATGAACCATAGCAACTCTGAATATGAAATTTAGATGATTTTGTATTCGTCAAACTTTTTTTTTTCTTATTGGGCGTATCTTTTTTCTTTATTACGTTTATATATAAATAGTTCAAATTTTATTTTCAAATTCGACGTTAAATTCATTTTCGTTCAGAATATCCAAAGTTACGTTGTGTCACTACGTTTCAGTTTTTTTTTTCTCCTTAAAACACTAAACGAAGATTATTTTTTCTAATGATAAAATTACGCAGAGTTGAGTAAATATTTTCGATAAATAATAATAATAATAAAAGGATCGTTTATTTATAGTTTTTAACCTTATTCGGTAAATGGGACACTGAACAAGTATCACTTGCGTCCAGAGTTTTATATGACACAGACGTCCAATTTGTTAAAAATTATATTACATAGAGTTAAAAGTAAGTAAATTATTGTATTCATAAAACCTTTGACTACCATGAGAAATGTTAATTACAATTCTTTAGAGTCAAAAATTATATTGTAATAAAGGTAATAATATTAATAATGGTATTTAGAGCAGTATTGTATTTATATTTTTCAGTGGTGTAAGAAAAAACTTCTTTCTTCTCCCAAAGCATTTTCCTAGAGTTCTAGATATGACACTGGTACCTTATATTACATATTTTGTTTTTATGATAAAAAATAATAAAATAATAATAATAAAATATGCTTTTATGATAGAAAAAACAATTTAAAAAAAAAAGAGATAGAGATTCTGTCAAAGATTTTGTTATCATCTTTTGTGAAAATTCAATCACAAATGCAGAGACACATTGAATCTCTAAATGTTTATTTTTTTACGTAATTTATACAATTAATAATTTTATGAGGTACTCTATTGTGCTACTAACGGCTGTATTCATCAATGACTTCAACTCCCGTTTGAACACGAAAACTTAAAAAGCGCATAATGTCTGGGAACAACTTTTCAGCAAAATTTGATGCATTGGGTCCTGATGACTACAGAACAGGCAGAGCTAGAGAGACTGGTGTTTATTACATGACAACAAGGAAGACACTGTTTACATTAAGTCGCGAGCGGTTAACAGGCAGGACTAGTACATGTGCAGATCACGATGCGCACAAGAGCAGATGCATGGAGGCAATAGTTGTTCGCTACATCTCCCCTGAAAATAGAAAACAAACATTTAATTATATTACATCACAAAGAGAGCTTATAAGTTCAATTTCTTAGGTGGGCGGATAATACGGACTGATCTGGTTTGGACAGTTTTAGGATTACAGTCACTCTTAGGCAAAGTTACTGGAACTGGCGACACTAATGATGGGGACGGTGGTGACACTGATAATTCAGGTGGTGGCAATGAATGTATTTCACTAGTTGGCTCAGTGAACTTAAAGTTTGTCACACATTTATGGTGGACAGGAAGTTCAGCCAGTGTAGGTTCTATTTGGATAGTATTACGTCTCCAACACTTATCTCCACTTTTGATAATAGCTGATCGAGGATTGACCATGCTTTCGATCTCTCCTCCTGCCCAATTTTTATGATATGTTTGCACTCTGACACGATCACCCGGACTGATGGTATACTATGAATTTTTCGTGTGTCGATTTGGAAACTCTGTTTTCTTCATTCTTGCCGCCTTCAATAATTCAGAAGCATTCTCAACAACTTTAGGCATCAATGCTTTTTTAGTAGCGGGAAGCAGTGATCTGGTTGTTCTGCTCAGTAGACGTTGGTTAATTGACATCAGATTGTTTTCTCTCGGAGTGTTTCTTATATTTAACAGAGCTAAAGCAACATCATTATTGTCTCTCAGACATCTTTCGAGAACAGTCTTTGATGCTTGAACTGCTCTTTGGGCTAAGCCATTGGAATGAGAATGATATGGGCTAGATGGTTCCCATGTAATATCCCATTCTTTCAAAAATGATCTGAATTATCTTGAGGCATACTGAGTCCCATTATCAGACTCGAAAACTTCTGGAATTTCATGAACTGAAAACCATCTTTTAAGAATTTTTATGCAATCCCAAGATGTCACACGCTTTAATTTCTGAAAATCATAAAATCCAGAGTAACTATCTGCAATTACGATGTACATGTTCTTGTTGAATTTTTTTTTTTTATCATTTCTTCGATATCTTTAGACATCATATACCAATAAAAAGATTCTCTGGCTCTTCTTAGTGAAGGGATACCCATGAGACCTTCATGGAGGCGATTCAACACTTTGTTTTGTAGGTATTTAGGGACTACAATTCTGTTTTCTTTAAAAATTAGTCCATCATAAATTGACAGTTCATCACGAAAGTTCCAATATTTTTGTAAATTGCGTGGTTCATTAGATTTTTCATTGGGCCATCCATTCTGAATTATTTTTCTTAATTCAACTAACTCAAGATCTAATTGTGCTGGATCCTTAAAATTACCTAACATATTTTCAGACATTGGCAGTACCAGATGAACAACATAAATGTCACTTTCATTATCAGAGTCTGTTTCTAAACAATCACGACTCAACACATCGGCAACAGAAATGGACATTCCTTCTTTTAATACGATTTTAGGATTATATTGTAAAATGTCATAAAAAATGCGGTGGAGTCTAGAGGGTCCCTGTGTTATTGATTTTTTACCTATAACTTCTAGTGGTTTATGGTCCGTTTCAATTGTTATCTCTTTCCCGTAAATGTACTGGTGAAATTTGTTACACCCAAATAGCATCGCTAATGCCTCCTTTTTCTATTTGTGGGTAATTTCGTTGAGTTTTTGTCAAAGATTTAGTTGCATAGGCAATTGGTTTATCTTTCTGACTTAGAACTGCACCAAGTGCTGAAGAACTTGCATCAACAGTAAGAGTTACTGGGTCATTAACATTGTAATAGCCTAACACTGGAGCTGACGATACTAGCTTCTTAATAGTATTAAATTCATTTATTTGTTTTTCAGCCCATTCCCATTCAACATCCTTTTCTAGAAGTATTCTTAATGGTTCGGTAACTTTAGAAAAGCTCGGAAGAAATTTTCCTAAATAATTTGCTAGTCCAATAAATCTACGCAATTCTTTAACACAGGTAGGGTTTTTGATGCTTTCAATGGCTTTAACTTTATCAGGATCTGGGGAAATACCATTTCCATTAAGAATATGCCCAAGGAATTTTACTTTAGCAAACAATGCACATTTGTCTTTATTTAAACGAAGGCCTACTATAAAGATTCTTTTCATTACTCGATCAAGAATTTTATTTAACTGACATTTGTTTTCAGCGTAAATTAGAATATCATCCATAGAAAAATCTACATTTTCAAATTCTTGCATTAATTCGGACATTTTCTGTTGATATATTTCAGGTGCAGAAACCAAACCAAATGGGATTCGTTTGTAAGCGTATCTTCCCCAGGGGGTATTTACAGTGAGATATTTGGACGTTTTACGCGTGACAGGAATTTGCCAAAATCCTCTTTTGCAATCTAATAAAGAAAAAACATCTTGCTCCCTGTATTTTCCCTGCAATTTCCTCAATTGTTCGTAAGGGAAAATGACGTATTTTAACATGTTTATTTAATTTAGACGGATCTATGCATTCCCTTAATTTACCATTTTTTTAACAATTACTAATGGACTTACACAGTAGCTTGGCTCAGTAATTGGTTCGATAACATCTAATTCTACCATTCTGTCAATTTCTTTTTTCACAGCTTTTTCAATAGCATATGGTATTTTTATGGGAGGTGATACGTCAAATTCTACATTTTCATTTTCATTAACATCTATATCATATTCAAAGTCTTTAAGACAACCTAATCCTCCATAAATTCTTTTTATTAGGCGTAATTGTACACAAGTTTCACCACCTATGACTGATTTCACATTACCTTCAGACAATAAATATTAAATTTACAGTTTTGTTCTTAATTTTACCTGTAACATTAATTTCCCCTATTACTTTCAATTCGTGATTACTGAATGAAATCAATTTATTTACTTTTGTTTTGACAATAGGGATGTTTAATTCTTTAGCTAAATGATAACTCAAAACATTACATTGAGCTCCTGTATCTAATATAACTTTTAAGGATTTATTACAGATATTTAATGTTTCATACGAATCATTCTCTACAGAATTAATATCATAATTTAAGTGAATAGCATCTAAATACATTTTTGATTCATTGTCAGCTACAGAGTCATTACTAGCACTATGGTTAAAATTTGTGTTCTCAAAATCATCAATAATATTAATATTTTTAGATTTACAAAAATTATAGAAATGACCTACCTTGTGACATTTCCGACATCTTTTATTATATGCAGGAAACGATTTAGCGCCATCTTTCTTACTACATCGCTGACAATCAAAACTTTCGTTTTTAAATCCACCCTTGTTGCTAGATGAGCCGGACTGCTTAAACTTTTCCACACACTTTTTATACTTTACTCGGCCTATACGATCTACTTCTGGTTTCGGGTGCTTGAATTCTTCAAGTTGTTTTGAAGCTTGTTCAGAAATTCTACAAATTTGAATAGCCTTTACTAATGTTAAATCTTCTTTCGCCAACAGCTTTACACGAACACTATCGTTTTTAATTCCATATACTATTTTGTCTCTGAGAAGCCCATCCGATAAATCTCCAAAGTTACAACCTTGAATTTTCATTTTTATTTCTCTTAGGAATTCATCGAATGTTTCTGTTCCTTGTTTCAAACGAAAGAAATTCCATCTGGTAAATGATTCATTCTTCTTCGGTGCAAAATGATCTTCGAATTTTTGAAGAATAATATCTATATTATTACCTTCTTCATCCGTTAATTTAAATGTGTTAAATATATTTATAGCTTCAGTTCCAATAGTAGTCATCGACACAGCAGCTTGTACTTCAGCTGGTTTCGCTTTCAAATTCGTAGCGATAGAATACCAGTTGAACTGTTGCTTGAAGTCTTTCCATACTTCTGACATATCAAACGGCTGAATTTTTAATGGTTGGGGCGGTTTTCACTCATTCCAGTATCAGTCTGTGATGTTGTTTCCGTGCCAGGCATTTTACGTTATAAAGGTTACTTTTTCTTCTGACACCATGTCGCAATGACTACAGAACAGGCAGAGCGAAAGAGACAGGTGTATATTACATGACAACAAGGAATACACTGTTTACATTAAGTCGCGATCGGTTAACAGGCAGGACTAGCACATGTGCAGATCACGATGCGCGCAAGAGCAGATGCATGTAGGCAATAGTTGCTCGCTACACATTGCTTATGCAATCTAGCGTCATTTTTACTTTCAGATTTTTCAGCGGAAAATAACCAGTTAAAGATTATATGAAATATTCGTCGCTAGATGGCAGAAGGAAGCGGTTGTTATTAATATTTTTTTTTAGAAAGCTGTACCCTGCTTTTAGACTAGACGCTTTTCAAGTTTTTACGTTGAACCGTGAGTTGAAGTTAATGATGAATACGGCCGTTAGTAACCTCAGTCCAGGAACTTTGAGATTTCATTTGAGAAGAAATTTTCTTCATGTAATACCAAAATACAAGCGGTCACTCCAGCTCGCAATCCAGGCACATAGATCTTTTTCCACACACAGATAGCGGTGATAGGCGTTTGTCAGATTTAGAAAATATGTTTCAGTGGGACCATATGGTTTGTAAAAAATATGTGTAAAAATTTATTTTTTAATTTTGCAAGTATGTGACATTCGAGATCACTTTATATTTCTTTTTATTAGTGATTTCTGTAGATTTGCAAATTTTTCTTTAATTTTATTACTTCGTTTTTCGAATGAAATAATGTAGCTGTGATAAAGTATATTGACATACTTACTTATTCAATTGTTTGTTTAACTAACAATCTATCGATATATTATCACCCACTCTCATATGAATTATAGTACGGTAAAAGTGAGTTTAGTTAGTGAAATTCTATTAGTTAATTCTTGACATATTATATGATTTATTTCAGGTGTCATAGTGTTCTGTATTTGTCATGCCGCTATTTATTATAATTATATATATATATTTATTTAATCAGAACAATTCAGAGAATTTCAGCAATTAAATTGAAAAAAAAAATATATATATATATTAAAATTAATGGTAAGGAAAATGTAAGACGGAATATTCCCTGTTGTATATAGGAGTTGAATGCCTCAAATGTAATCAACACATGTGATGATGCCTCAAAAATTATAAAATGTATTTAAAAACTGGAAATTGGCCATTGGATTAGCTGTATTAAGCGAAAGTATAAGATACACATATTACACCATCTCTATACCCCTCTCTTGTATTTATCTCTCTCTCTCTCTCTCTCTCTCTCTATATATATATATATATATACGTGAAGAAAATGCAAGTGTTCTAACAGTTATAACTCAAGTCATAGGTATGTAAATAACTTAAAATTGGAAAGATTGAATTTTTATTTTTTTGACTTATTATTAAGGAATTTTCTTATACAGATCCTGACATAAATTATTATAGCAGTAAAATTTAAATTGTAACTAAATCTTTTTACTGTAAAGAAATTATAACCAGGATTAGGATTTTGCAGTACAGTATATCCTTCATGGTGAAAATAAGTTTGACGATTCCAGATTTTGAAATATATTTTGAAATAATTATTTTTATATCACTCTTAATCAGTTTCTGTGTATCATACCATAATCTGAAATAATTGAAAATAGATTATTTTGCTATATATATCGGAAAATACACACACACACACACATATATATATTTAATTTTTGGGTTATGGTGCGATATACAGGAAAGACATTCTGATTATTACACTTACTTTCGGGGTCTGCAAATTCAAAATGGGTAGGAGGAAGAAAAATTTTGTAGTTGGAGAGATGAAATTGCGAACATCGAAATAGCAGAATGTCAAAATATTGCAGAAAACAGTGCAGCTACATATCACCTAGGAGAAGATTTCATCATGCACTGGAGTGGTAAAGACAGAAATTGAGGATGATGATAATGATGATAATGAGGTGGAAGAAAGCTTATTTATTTCAGATATGTAAAATTATTATAACAAAACACTAATAATTTTGTAACTGAAGCCCTCAATGTATTTATTTTTTTAGAAACGAAGGGTATTTTTCTGGGACTGCCTTCAGTATTCGGCGAATCTTGGTCACCCTAATTTTACTACACCTGGAGAACACTTTTATGTCAATGACTTCACTGTTTAGTAAATAAATGGATAAGAATGGACATTACTATGCGACTTGCATATACATTTATATTATATATATATATATATATAAGTGGAGAGAAAAAAAAAAATATCCAAAAGGTTAAAAAATCAAGAATTATTAAAGTAAGCGATATTAAAACAGAATTTACACGCTAAATGCGCAATAAAATATAACAATTATAAGATATGTAAACCTAAATAAAAAATGTTCAACTATCAACAGAAAAATAACAATAACACCAGAAAGATAGCTAACCTAAAAACCATTGAGACTATCATCAAAAAGACAAGATATGGGTTAAAACCTCTGTCATTTGCAATGGCTTCCAGATATTCAAATTCTGAGCTTAGTAACTTAGAACCGGAAATAAATATTAAGAGTTTAACAAAAATATAAAATGCTGTCATTTGTTTGCATGAGGGATGATTTGATCTCACATGGGATGATAGAAAGGCTATGTAAAATGGGTACTATAGACGGTGGCATAGAAGCCTTTTCAGTGTGAGGGTCTAACGTGTCAAGGAAACGAAGTGATTCATTATTTTCCATTTCAGAAGTGAATGTAATGTTATTGTCTATAAAGTTTATGTATCTTAGACCTGGCTAATATTGTGTTTCAATGTAACGTATTCAAAAGCATGGAAGCGTTCTTAAAGAACGGGGCCGTGCCCTTAGCGACAGTGCCCGTAGCGAAAATCCATAAACCCGTGTCCTTAGCGGAAATGTTATCTCTCCTCGGTGGCATGCTGTGAGCAGACTTTAGCGGAAATGTATAATAAATTTAAAATCAAATTAATAAATAAAAAAAATGAACTCATCAATTTTCCTCCACATTTCGCACTGGCTATATTTTGCTTCAGAAGTAACCTGTCGCAAAAATAGGTATGCTTACTCTTACTGTAGAACATTCGTTATTTGAGGGAACGGTGATCTGTAACAATATAAAGTTTAATGAATCACAGTACTCCATACGAAAACGTACATTATTGTCATTTTATGATTTTATTTAAGTTTTTGAAAGTATAATTAAGCTTTACACCTTTTAAAAAGAAAGCAAAAACGAAAAATCATGAAGTAGATTTTGATTATCAATACTTTCCAAATGTACGTACTTATTGCATCGTATAACATTCTATGTTTTATGTCTAATTATATTATTACACAATGGACAGACAGATAAACAGACATATAGACTAACTGAATTCATAATCAATCTGAAACATTGTTGGAAAGTTTTAAAACTGCTTTACACAAACAGAAATGCTGCTCTTAATTTCCTATTTGCTTTTTCTTAAATTGCAGAAATCGCTGTATAGCAGTGCCACCTGTCAGTCCATTTACATTCAAATTAAATCAGCATAATGTCTCACAATGGCCTTCTCTTATATCAAGTTTTAATTGATTATACGCAATAGAACCTGAGATATAGCTTCCCCTTAAATTGTGGAAATCGCTGTATAGCAGTGTCACCTGTTGAGCGCTTAGCACCAAAAGTTGATAGGCAATAATTTAGCTCAAGGTACATCTACATGTAAATTTATATGCAATTCTGAGCAGTAGTTCCGGAGATACAGTTACCACAATTTTTTTTTCACTCACACACACACACAGACAGACGGGCAGGCAGAAATCTTAAAAAAAAAGTCAAATCGTGTTCTAGATCTCTCAAAACGTGTAAATCCGTAAAAAATCGGAAGTCGATATTTTTACGAATCAATACTTTCTTCTCTTGAATATAGGAGAAAGTAAAAATAAAAAATTCTTAAAATATTTACGTATGCCGTAGGCGGACAAACGGATAGTAGAGTAGACAAATACACTAATTCAAATCATATAATAATTAAAAAAAAAATGGTAGAATTATTCTACCATTTTTTTTAAATGTGAATATGATTAACGTTAATGAATACGCTTAATGTAAACGAAAATGCAATTCAGCTAATATCCAATAATAACCCTCAGTGTAACTGAATATTTTTGTGTGACTCCATAAATCTAATGCTAATCATACTACATTCTATAGAAAGCATTCTTTTCTGCATCTGAATAACATATTTCAATCTGCTACCTTCTGCACACCTTCTTATTTCCGCTAAGGGCACGACTTCTTCTATTCCCCCTTCTTTCTTTTCATCCCATTCCGCTAAGGCCACGTTCCGCTAAGGGCACGATCACTAAGGGCACGTCACCTAAAGAACGTACTTTCAACAGAATTCAAGTGAATGTCAGCGAGAATTGGTGAAAACGGTGAACCCATGGCTAAAACTTCAGATTAACAATAAAATTTTACTTGGGACGAGAAAGTACTTTGTGTTAGACAAATACGGGTAAAGGAAAGTAATTCTTGTGTTTAAAAAAAAAATGAAGGGAATCTCTTATAATCCCCTTTCTAGATAGGAGGGAACGCCATTTGTCAAAATATATATAAAATGAAACTTTAAACCAAAAGAGACCATAGAAATATTAGCATGAGAGCAATTTTTAATGTTTTTAACTCTGTAAGTTTCACAAAAACGTTCAATTTTTTTTATCGTACTAATATTACTTTCGTAAAATCGTATTTCGTTTCGTTACCTTTTTTCACTGATGACAGTCCAATAAATGCTACCGAAACAGCAGGATGCTAGTTTATTATTTAAAGTTCAAAATTTGGTGTTCTTTTCTATATAACAAAAATAAATAGATATGAAATGATACAACATAGGCTTAGTTTTGAGAGTATTTTATTTTTTAATTTTGGTCAACAAGTTTAATTTTTTGCGACATCATTATACTTTAAAATGATCAAAATAATTAAATGACGAGTGCATGTGCTGTCATGTGTCTTTTTGAATATAAGTGGTGCAGTTAGGTTTTAACACGCGTCCATTGAGTTTAATTCAAAGTCAGAAGTATAGACACTTTTTGCCAAGCTTTCATTTTGTACTGTCTAGGCGACATCACTACAGATACTTTTCTTTCTGAATATTTCCTTAATTTTTGAGGAAGTGAAACTGCTTTAAAAATTATAAAGAAATCTTAGTTCAATATAAAAGTAATGTTAATGTATAAATCCTTATTTATTTTATTTTTTTTTTATTAAAATGCTATATTTGATCGAAACTCAACATTTGTAAAATTCAACATTATTATTTTATTATTTTTTTTATACTCAAGGTACAAAAATAAGAATTGACACCCTGCCCACTACATATTTCATGGACAAATTAAATACTTAAATGCCTAAAATTCCCATCACATTATCAATTCTCAGCAGAGGGGTGGTTTTCTTGCTACAGAAAACCTCAGAGGTAATACTTTTAGAACATGGAGAACATTTCAACCACGAGAGACACCTGTACTGTAATCATTCATATAAACAACGGGCCTCGACTGGCTCGAGAATCCTCCCAGCAATATTCCATTTACAAGCAGCTTAGCACTCTATCAAACAAGTCACTATACGATGTGCTTTTTAATTTTTTTTCCCACTATAATTATTTCATTTTTTACTTTTCTTATTTAATAAATCTTCTGAAGTTTTGTATAAATAGTTCCGAATATGTTTATACCTAGCTATATACTTAGATGTAAGATAAGTAAATATCAAACAAACAAATTGCATGCATTTCCTATATCTTACCATCCTTGTTATTAATACTGATTTTTTTTCTGACATAGATGATCCAATTTTAGATTTTATTTATTTATTTATTTATTAATACAGCCTTCTGAATATTTTCTTATTATTCAGTATACTGTATTGCATAATGTTCAGGTATACTGTATACCGTATAATTGCAAGGTATTTTATGTTAAAATACAGATTTCACACACACACACACATATATATATATATATTTCGATTTATTAAGATCATTTGATAATATGCTTAAATAACATTAATTATTTTAGGAAAGTATTTGTTATTTTTATAATAATTTTGAAAAACAAAATCGGTATATTGTAAATAAATGCTTATGTAAAATATCTAATTATTGATAATTGTATTTAATTTAATCCTATTAAAGATTAAGCTTGACATTAATACAGTCGGTAACAAAAGTCTCCGAACACTAGCAAAAAATCCTATATAACAAAAGTACACTTAATACAGTTTTGTTAAATAAATCCTTGTTGTATCCTGTTCTTGTCAGTCTAAAAGCAGGATTCAACAAGGATTTATTTAACAAAACTGTATTAAGTGTACTTTATTTATATAGGAATTTTTGCTAGTGCTCGGAGACTTTTGTTACCGACTGTACATATATATTTCTTTTGCTACAGAAAAAAAATTATGTTAAGTATTTGTGTTTAGATTTTTCATTTTAGAAAATAAGTGTTTTTGAAACATATTCTGCTTTAAATATTTCCATACATACATTCTTTTTAATAATGATATTCAGAAAATATCCTGTAGTTCTATGCCGAGAGGTTTTTTTTTTTTTTTTTTTTTTTTTTTTTTTTATATATATTTTAGCACATTTATTAACATCAAATTTAGTAATAGTTTCAGCCTATGTTATATATGTATATAAAAAAAATAAATAAATAAAAAAAGTATATAAATATTTCATGCTCAGTTACTAAGAAAAGTCTATTCAAATAAACTTATTTTTAAGTGTTTTAATAATGTTACATTAAAATATTAATGCAACAAATTTGAAAAAAAAAAAAAAAAAAAGTGGTTTTTCCTATTTTTAAAAATTGAAGATTTATTTTATTATATGAAATTTTTAAGAGCTTTTAATGGTTTTTATTAAAACAATATAAAAAAAAATCAGCAGGGAACAACAAGTAAAGATTTGTAAGAATTCGTTTTGATTTAGTGACATCTGTCAATACCTTTCTGCGTATTTGGTTTCTGTTCAAGTTCCTTCTCATATTACTTCTTTTTCAAAAAGAACGGAGAAAGAATAAACGTTCCTTCACTTGATTCTTTCTTATTTTTAGCCTGAAATCCCCATTATTGTAGGCCAATTTTCCGAAATTTTTTTTCCCTATACCAACTATTTGTATTTCTAAGAAACAATGTTCATGTAATTCAAAACTTAAAATGTCATTTTTTCGTTATTTTTCTTTTAATCCAAGGTATCATCATCATTATTATTATTATTTTAAAATTCAACTTATTTTCAGTATATGAGTTCACTTTCAAATTATTTACACAAATTTAACGGATAAAAAAAATTCTATTAGTGATCAATTCATACATAACATTTTATTTTTTAATTATTATTCAAATATAAATAACTGTAATATCTCAATGTTATGAGAAAAATAATGCGTCCTTTTTATACAAATATTTATAAATTTTAAGAAAAAAAAAAAAATAAAATAAATAAATAAAATAAAAAATGCGACAGATTTAGTTTTTATGAAGATTTTGATCATTAAAATGTTTATTATTGTAGAGTTTTGAAGTTTTAATAATTATAGAGTCTTTAGTGCTACCTCTCACGTATATTGAATGTTACTTTGTAATATAAAATGATTAATATATGTATACTCGTATTAATTATGTATTTTATGCACTACAAATAAATATGTCTAAACTACACAATCTTCAAATTGCTAAAACAACACAAGAGGTTAATTTCAGACCTTCTCAACTGCCCACCGCGTAGATCTATAAGTTAACATTATTTAATTCAAAAAATGTTAAATAATAAAGTAACAAAATGCTATCAACTAAAAATCTCTCAAAAGCTGTTTTAAGCCAAAATAATAGTCCGGCCCATTTTTAAGTGACAAGTGAACTTGATCCACCAACAAGGCGCGCTCGCCCCTACAAAGAAACTGCAAGTGACTTATTAATTTAGCTTCCTCAGAAACATCATTTCTTAAATTTTGGATTAATGCATCTATATTCCAAATAGAGAAGGAACAAAGTTTTAAAAATACTTTAAAACAAGGAATAATTTTTAAAAACCTGCTGTGTAACATGTATTAAATTATGTCAAATGTTTTGTTTTGCTGTAAAATCAATGAACGTTAGCGGATTATTCCTGTAATTTTCTCTTTATGCAAAAGTAAAATGCTAGTCCACAGATATTCTTTGATTATATTATTAATCATAACTTTTGAAGTCGGCGCAAAATTAAATAGAAGTTGATACCTTTATTCAATACAAAAATCAAATCCTATTCAAAATACACATCTCGCATTGTCACCTGCAAAACGCAGCCGAAAACTATTTTGATTCAAGAAAACAAATAAGATTTAGTAAGCAGTAAAAGTTGGCGAAGATGCTGGTATCTGACGTCGTTGGTGAAAGAAAAATCGCAAAATTATCTGGCAAATATATTTAATTTCTTTGGGATATCATGCTTAATTTGATAAGGTATATTCAGAGATTAACCAATAATATGAAATAATACTTCGTACAAAATATATTATGAAAATATACATCTTGCGTGTATATTTTTGCAATACGTTTTGAACGCCAAATCCAAAAGCCACCAAGGATGATAGTTATCAAAGTTATACCAAATTTGCAAAGGAAACTCTAACTTCGTAGAAACATAAATACCGCATTGTGAAGAATGTTCACTGTTCTGTGTAGATGCTACCAATGGACTAATTGTATACAGTGATAAAATAATAAAGGAAACATGAAAATGGATCATTCGAGACGACAGCATTTGTTACTACCGATCTAAAAACAAACCTTTAAAAACTAATTAAATTTTATTTAATTTTGCGCCGACTTCAAAAGTTATGATTAATTGTAGTGTTATAGGTTGTTTGACGAAGGATATTATTTTATACTTTTAGGCGCATTTTAGTTTCTTTTCGTAATTTTTTTTTTTTTTTTTGAATAGTAGTTGCTTTTTGGAGTCGGTTCTATTTTTTTACAAAAAGATTTTATTACATATAGTATTGATATGTAAATGCAACATTAAAAAAATTTGGTTATTACTTCAATTCCTTCAGTATTTATTTTAATTCTTAAAATGACAAAAAACATTAATTTGTGAACGACTGTGTGATGTCCAAAAATCTCCATTTAGGCTTAACATAAATTTATTTTACTGTACACAAAAAATAAGCTCACTCTTTGAGCTTTCCAATAAGTCCTATCTGACGTTTCTGCTAATTCAAATAAAAATTCTACAGCTTTTAGAAAATGAGTCTAAAATGACGATTATTACTCATCCGCAGCGTAAACAAATGGCTATATTTCTCAAGAACAATTTTTTTTTTTTTAAAGAATTCAAATAAACTGTTCTGAAATAAAGACGATAGGTATATATAACCTACAAAATCTCATGAAAATCAAAAATGGTTCGGGACATCTTTTTCATAAGATTTGTTGGTTTTATATGGAATGATTCTAACATCATTGAAGTCATGCAACCGGCTTAATATGGTCAACTGGCGAAAATTCTGGTGATTTTTATCTAGTGCTCCTTTTACGAAATTTTATTCACTACATCTGAACTGTTTGACAAAAAAAAAATATTTAATTAATTAACTAGTTTAATTTAGTTTGTATCTCTGAGGTCAATTTTTTAATACCAGATTCTAATTACTTTCTGCATAATGTGGGTACCAAACCATTACGAAAATACACGTCTGAACCAGATCTCAACTGCAGACCCTGGAAAGGGAGAGCCTGATCGTGAAATTAACATTGATTTTAAGATTACTTTTATTTTTGCTGATTTATTTATATACCTATATATATATATATAACTTATAGGTATAAATTTCTTAAAACTGTATTTAATATTGCTATGAACAATTTTATTCTTTTTAATGCAAAATTTATATGAAATATTTCAATATTTGATGTCTTTTCTAAATTTAGTGAAAATATTTTCTGACAATAATTTTTGTGTCATATTTAATTAAATTACTTTAAAACGCACTTAAACATACTAAAACACATGAAAACAACTACTTAATCATACTTAATCATAACATTTAAAAAAAAAATTGTTTTTCAAAAAAGAATGTTCGTTATTATATTCATCAAAATTTGTACAGTTTGAAAATGAACAAACTTGACACATTAATGAAACAACAAAAATTCATTATGATGACATAAAAATTCATAATGATAACAATTTCTACATTAAACAAAGAAAAAAAAAGTGCGAATTTTTATAAAGTTAAGAGTCACACTGACATTTTTCTCATATCAAATTTGACAATATTATAAATGAGATTTTTTTTTTGTATGCCAAAATATAATGTTTTACCGCAAGTATAACTAAGGAAAAAAAAAAAAAAAAAAAAAAAAGCTATCCTAACACATGAAAAGTCCTATCAATTATGTAAATTGGATTTTCATTATTTTTTAAAATATAAATTCTAAGTATTTTTCAAAGTAAAATATGTTTTAAAATGAAAAAAAAAAAAATGCGTAAGTGAAACGCTGAGAAAAAAATAAAAAAATATATATATATATATATATATATATATTTCACTGTTGGTAAGTTATCGCTTATAAAATAAAAAACGAGTCCTTCCGGCCGATTTAAAAGGGTAGGTTGATTTCTCTTTTATATTATCAAGAAACCAACATTTTGAAACAAAATGGTAGCCACAAATTATTAAGGAACTTAGTAGAAATTTTGATGTGGGCTGTGTACATATGGAGTTTTAAGCAAATGGGTTCATAAATAACTTTTTATGTGAATTTGAAATTTTCAAGTGGCCAGCACTTAGAAAGAGGATGGCGAGTCTAGTTGGTAAACAAGTACATCAAATGCATTTGAGAGGTAAGTCTACTCTACAAATTTACTTCGAATTATTTCGCAATTTCAAAAGATATCGTGTTGAAAAGTTAAGTGGCTGCCACTTGAATCAAAGTGATTTAGCAAGTTACTCAATAAACTAAACCAAGATATTTGTAAGATAATTCAACTGTCCAATTTTGGTTCGAATGAATTCAGTGTTTCAAAACTTATCATGACAACAAATTCTCATGTGGCAGAGCTTAAGTAGCTACAAATGGAAAAGAAAATTGTAGTGAAACTTGTCCACCAAAGTTACAGATATTTGAATGATAAATCCATCGTTCGCCTTTGTTTCGAACTGATTAAATATTTCAAATGTTATCGTGATAACAAATTCTCAAGTGGCCGGCAGTTGGTAAAAATATGGTGAGCGATTTGCACCATAAATTCATTATATTTGAAGCATAATTTCCCTGTCCAACTTTGTTTCGAGTTAGTGCAGTATTTCAAAATTTATTGTAATGAAAAATTTTCAAGTGACAATCTGATTTTAAGCGTCCGCAACATGGAAAGAAAATTACAGAGGAACTTGCCCATTGAAATCCTCCAGGGCGATTTTATGATAAAGCTATCATTATGAAAAATTTTCAAGTGGCTGCCACTTGAAAATGAAATGGTAAATCAAGTTGCCTAATGAACTTATCCAAGATATATGAACCGTAAATGCTCTATCTCATTTTAATTTGAATAAGTTTAATATTTCAAAAATTATGGTGATGGCACATTTTCATGTGGCAGCCTGATTTCAAGTAGCCGCAACTTAGAAACAAAATGCCAAACATGTTTCTCTGTACACACATACAAGATATTTATAAGATAAGTTCAATGTCCAAATTTAGCTCAATTTGGAGTATTATTTCTGAAGTTATCGTGGTGATAAATATTAAAGTAATAGTCTGATTTCATGTGCCCCCCCCCTTACTTTAAGACATCCTCCCCTTTGTTAAAAATGGCGAATAAAGTTTATTAATAAACTTGTTGAAACCCTCGTGTGGTCTATATATACATCAAAATTGAAGCAAATCCGGCCTTAAATATGCTTTTTAGAATGTGGATTTGAAAATTTCAAGTGGCCGCTACTTCCAAACAAAATGGCGAAGGAACTTGGTTAACGAACGCATCCAAGATGTTTGTAATATAAGTTCACAGTCCAAATTTTGTTCGATTTGGAGTAGCATTATTTTAGGAGCTATCCTGATGACAAATATTTCATCGTATATGGATAGATAGATGCGTAAATAAACGAAGTGATTGTGCAATTGGTCGATTTCAAAAGAAATCAACATAATATAAATTTATACAAAGCTTGTGCATAAAAAAATTCTAATATATATATATATATGCAATTAAAAATTAATAAAAGGTATAAAATAATTATTCAATTATTCATGTTAAATACTTATGTTTTAAAGAATATAAACATGTAAATTTATAGGCACAAGTAAATGTACGTAAACTGATAATTTACTATCCTGATATATTCAAATTCTCATTGTATAAATCTACACATATATATATATATATATATATTAAATTCAATATAAATGACAAAAATTCATTTGATTAAAAAAGGTGCTTAAAGCGGCACAAAATTATATACAAAAACAATAATATATTTATGTAATGATAAGTGATGACATGAAAGTGAAATGTAATAAACAACAATAAAAATTATTTAGCAATGTCAATAAACAAGAAAATTAGTTAAACACTATTTAAGCCAAAAAATTAAATTATTCTGTGCCATTCTCTTCAGTAGGTGGGAACACAGCTATTAATAGCTGTGTAGTACTAGCAGGTTTCCAAAGATATGCAGACTAGCATACTCAATTATATCTTTTTTTTATCAGCATACTGCATATCTTTTGAAACCTGGTAGTACTACGTAGTTATTAATAGCTGTGTTCCCACCTACTGAAAAGAATGGCACAGCATAATTTAATTTTTTGGCTTAAATTGTGTTTAACTTTTACTAATTTTCTTGTTTATTGACATTGTTAAATAATTTTTCTTGTTGTTTATTATATTTCACTTTCATGTCATCACTTAACATTACTTAAATATATTATATATATATATATATATTAAGCTTCACTTTAATTTTGAAACGTATGAAGAAATACATATCGAATTAAAAATTGTCATTAATTAAAACATAATTTTGTATGTTTTAATCATATTCTGTAAGTCATGATATGTATAATTTATCTTTCATATATTATCGTATGGGTGAAATTATTAAGTTTTAGAATATTCAAGTAAAAAAAGTTTTAAAAACTAATAATTAATTAGAAATAAAATGTATATATATATATATATATATATATATATTTATATTTTAAATCTACTAGCTTTTAATAAAACACAGAAAACAATTTATAAAGCAGTTAACCGAAATTTTTTCTTAAAATTAATGCCTATTTAAAGACAACGTATTGCTAAAAAATAAAATAAAATAAAAATAAAAATAACTATAATTAAATATCAAATATCAAATCTCGCGAATGGGATCGTCTACTTTCCGACAGAAATTTTATCGCTGACATTCAACTGTCGGTTAAGTTTCCGGTCAGTCATGAATGTCAATTAGTGGTTGAAAATCCGCTTTAAGCTGTCGGTCTCTAATTATTAACAATTGGCAGCAATAGAGTGATTGTTTCTGAATTAAATAGTCCGATTGGCTGCCTTGCTGGTATCATATTTGTCCGTTGTCCAATACCTTAGGCAAAGTCCAATGAATATTAAGCGCCGCAAAATATACTTACACTTTAAAAGTATTAATATTATACGCAGATCTAATGAGTTTGCGTTCATATTTCTTTTAATTTAGAATTAAATTCCCAAACACTATAATTTTTTTAGAGATTTTCGTGGAAGTTCTTCTAGAAATAGTGATACATCTATACATTAAAAGGATTCTGTGACCAAAAACTTAGTTCAAATTACAATTCAGTTTTTTTTTTTTTTTTTAAGAATAGCAGAGAAATATAAGTTGATGATTTTCTTCTAATGTTTTCAGTATATCAGGATGGTAATCTAAATTAATTGCATAATCTGCTCCAAAGATGACACATTATTGCTTTATTGATTATAGCTATATAATATTTCAACGCACGGATTCGTTTGTGATAGCCTTTCATGTTACTATTATTAGAAGTATTCCAACTACTAAGCAAAAATATTTTAATGATATGAATTATGTTAGCGCCCAGAAATATTCAAAATGTTTCTCTTTTAAAGAGTAACAATGCAATATCCTGATATAAATAAAGTTATAAATAAAGTTATAAATTTAGTTATAAATAAAATAGACAGCATTCGTCAGCTAAAACAAGCTAGGGAACTTCTGCCAAATTTAATAATTCATATGATGCATTTGAATTATGGAAAGATTTTCGCCGAAAATAACCACTAGATGACGCTTTGTATGTGATAACTGCACATTTCACAGATGATAGAATCAAAAATTAATCTATAAATCTTTATATATTTACTTATTTATTATTTGGTTAAATGGAGCGGCACTTGCGATTAAACATTTGTCGGAGGACCATAGAACTGACAGTCATTTATAAAGGAGTACCTAATGGGCGGCCGTCGCTTCCCATAACAGAAATAACATACTCATGCTTTGTCCGAGATTCGAAAACGGGTCACAAAGTGTGGACGGTAACTACCGCAGTGCACGGGTGGCTAATCAATAATTGTATAAACTGTATACATTTTTATATGACTTTTTTATCACTAGTAACTTACACTACATCTAGAAAAAAATACGGCAGAGATATAGTTTTCCTGGAAATCATTGAAATGGTTTTGAAATTTAAAATTTAGGATTGGAAGTTCCTTAGAGAGAAAAAGGATATGATCTATCTTCTGTTTTAGGAAACTTAACACTCTACAGCAACTCTTTGCCTGAAACAATCTATATTATATATTTGGTTTTCTAGAAATTTGAATAATTTATGTCTGAAAACGACTATCAGGGCCTTGTTCAATTTTCATTATCTCTGGGAAAATTAATTTTTACGTTGGGCAAACATATCAGTAATATGATTCCGAAAATATGTCACAGTATTTACACTAAAAATGATTTTTATTATGAAACCGATTGAACTCGGATATCCAAGTAGTAAATCGTTAAATGACTTTTAAAGAAAAAAATTTTCCTTTTTTAAAAGTTATGTATTATAAATAAATAACTAAATTTAACGTACATATTAAACTTTTGATACTTTTAAAACATATTTTATTTTTTCGTTAATGATTGCATAAGTCTTAAATTATAAAATTCAATTAACCCCTTGGGTACAAATTTATTTGATTATTACCAATGTATTTACCAATTATTACTAATTATTTACCAATTATTTAACAATTATTATTTTTATTACGAATTTATTGGGTACAAGTTTATTTATTTATATTTTGTGACAGCTGGGTTTAATTTTGTTCTAATTTTCATGACGAATTATACTCGTCATCCTTTTTTTAGGCAAAGCAAGTGCATGGCGAAGGTTATTCGTCAAATGCAACCAAGGGGTTAAGAATACAACTTTTTTCTTAAAAAAAAAAATAAATAAAAATCATATTATCTATGTGTGTGTGTATCAGATAAATAGCAAAATATAAATGTTAAGACCTATTTACTAAATTTTTGTGATTTTGATAACATATTACATAATTAAGAAAACTACTCCTTTTTGATTTTCGAATTGTACAAATTCTGTGAACTAAAATTTGATACAGTTTTCTTTTTTTTTACGTTTTCTAAAGAAAATTTTGATATATATATATTTTAATTTGATTATTCATAAAAAATATTTTTTATAATTTAAAGTTGATTGAATTTGTGTATTTATAATAATTTTAATGATTTTGAAAGTCAGAGAAATTTATTAAAAATATTTTTCTTTTACAATTTAAAGTATCAATTTATTCTTTAAAACATTTAATATACTTATTCTTGCATTGTTACATTATGGCTTGGCTTTGCGGTTCAGTTAGCACCATTAAAATACTTGCAGAATAAAATGGCGAAATAAATAAATAAATATATATATATATATATATATATATATATATATATATATATATATATATATATATATATATATATATATATATAACGGGGGAATACATGATCCTTTTTTCTTTGAAGATACTCTTCTGAGAGTTATCACAATTTATTGAGAATGAAAGTCCTCTTTAATCCTTTTCAAACCAATTTTTGTCTTCTGAAGTTCTGTTATTCACGGAATTCCTTTGATGTACACTTAAAACAGACAAAAAGCTTTGTAGCAGTTTTTTTTTTTTTTTTTAATTTAAGAATATAGAAAAAAAAGAAATGAAGATCTACAGAATATTGATGATAAGCTGTTTTGTAAAAAAAAAAAATAAAAGCAGAAAATTTTAGCTTTATAATTATCAATATATTATGATGAATGTAAAGACATGAAAATTTAAGAATCAAATTTTTTGAATAAATTAAAGTATTTTTTGTAGGTTTTTAATAAATATATTCGTCTTATGTTTAAATAATATATATATATATATATATATATAGATAGATAGATAGATATAGATATACTCCTTCTCATAATTATAAGGACACCCGTTTTTCTATATTAACTAAACACTGAACACTATAATTTAAACAAATATATTTTTTATTAATTTGAATTTTCTTAATACACTATATTTAAAAAGTTTTATCGATTTTCTATCTTAAAAAACTTTAAATACGGTCAAAAATATGATTTTTCAGGTGCTCACAATTATAAGGACAGCTCGAATCTTAGTAATTTTTTTTTCAGTTATTCTTTAAATTAATATTTTATGGGGTCTCTTTTTAGGGTGAAACAGTCAAACATTCTCTCTGTTATATATATATATATATATATATATATATTTATATTCAGTTTCACTACCATTTCATAGAGCATAGATGATATTCTGAATACATTTAAACTATTTAAAATTGCTTTCCACTTACATGCACTTTTCGAATATGATAAGTTAAGGTTTTTTCAAATTTTAGGCCACGGGAAAGGCAACAATACAGAAGTTTCTTTCTGCAAACTACTATTTTCTATTGCTCTAGAAGTAGAGCAAAAATGTAAGTCTTGTTGAAAAAAGTTTTATTACCCCTCAAAATCTAACAAAAATCTGTGAATTCCACGTTTAAAATTTGCGGATATTCTCTTGATGTTCATAATAATAGAAAAAATTACTAAACTCATTCTGCCTTCAGTAGAAACAGCTCCCCAGAGCACAATAGATCCACCTTTAAAATGCCCGATACATATCTGCCTTTAAAAAATCTGCTCTGTCTTTCACTATTTTCATATCGTGCCAGTAACTGTTAAAACCATTTGGTTAATCAAGAATAAATTGTTTTTCGTCCGAAAATGCAACATTTTACCATTTAAAATTGTCTTTATTCAACTTTTACACAGACGTTTTCCTCCCCATTAAATGTTTATTGATTATCACAGGTTTTTTATTCATTTTAACATATTATTAATTATTTTAAACATCATAAATGTGGACCCCAACTTTTCGTTGAAAATTACGAGCAAATTCAGCAGCAGTCATTTTGATTAGAACAGTATGAGGAATTATGAGTTTTCGATTTCAGTAAAACAACACTTATTTTGCATCAGATCTCTCTCCTATCGAACCAGCAGTTCAACTTTTGATAACATTTCCTTCAATTTTAGATCTTCGAATTTCATTAGAAATTCGGCGGATTGAAATTATCCTTCCACTTAAAAAACACATTTATCATACTTCACTAGTTGAACATATTTTTTCGAGAAATTATCAGAAATGTGCGTCCAAGAAAAATTGAAGGCTTATATATGAATTAATCTAGCCCAGTAGTTAACAAATTCGCATGCGAACTGTAATGTATCTGCTAGCAAGTTAAGTAAAACGAAAATATCTTGATTGTCCCTATAATTATGAACATCTAAAAACATGGAGAAAAAAATATTTTGCATTATTTTTTACTAATTTTGTTTCATATTAAAAAAATTATAGCAGTTTTGGTTTTTAGAATACTGGATATATTAAGTGCACGTAGTATAAACTTATTCACAATTATTTTTACATTAGTTATTTCAAAATATAAAGCGTCCTTATAAATATGAGAAGGAGTGTATATTTAATTAAAAGAATATAAAGCATGTATATTCGTAAATTTTACAATATATATATATATATATATTGTAAACATATATTGTGTATTTTTTTTATTTTTTTTATTTTTTTTTTTTGGGGGGGGGGGGGGGTTAATATTTATCAAAATTTTCTTTTATACTCTTATAAAAGATAACATTTTTGCTTACATGTTAAATTAAACAAATTTTTATTTTCATTTTTGTTGTAATTAAGTGGTTATTTTCTATCTCTCTCTCTCTCTATATATATATAGACTTTTTTTTTTTTTTTTTTTTGTACTATTCCTCTTTCGAAATTAATTATAGTTTACTGCATATTCCGAATCATTATGATGGTGATTTCCTTTACTTTCTGTAAGCTTACACATATATTTAAATGATATATGAATGTATATCTATATCTATATATATATATATATATATAAACACACACACTAAGCGACAAAAAAAAAAAAAAAAAAAAAATCTGCACTTGGATATTTTCTTTTTCATCTTCTACAACCGCTAATTTTATCGTTTAAAAAGCACATTTTCAAACAGTTTTCATTATGTTGTCCACCACATTGAGTCCAGTGATAAAAACAAAATCCAATTGTCAGAAAAACTGTAATTTTAGAAATCATTTCAAAAATGGTAAAAATAAGGCAGTTAACGGCGCCAAAAAAAGTATTAATTTTTCAATGAAAAAAGAAAAAAAAATTAATACGTGAGATGGCAAAATAATTAAATGTTAACGAAATATTATTAAAATGGTTTTTAGCAAAATATAAAATATTTGGCCGTTTAAACTGGAAATTTGGCATTAGGCGGCCACGTTGCTCATCCAAGCAAGGTAACCGCAAGTTAAAAAAAATTTGTTTAAAGATTGATTTGTGCCATGTTCAGAACTTAAAAAAGATTTTAAAAAGGTGTATAGCAATATACTTTTTGCAAAAATAGTCCAGAAACAGTTAAACAAATCAGGTGAAAAACCAGAATAATCTGCAAAAGAGCCATTATTAAAAAAAAAAAAAAAAAAAAAAAAAAAAGCAGTTAATTATCCGGATGAACTGGGTTTCTCTGATGAGTCAAGTTTAATTTATTTCGAGCAGATGGAAAACATACTTGGATGGTAAAAATGAGACTGACTTAATGAAAACTGCTCTCTTAAAACAGTGACACATTCTCCGCACATTATGGCGCGGAGTTGCATACTTCTTCAAAGAATCACACAAATTTTCATATTCAAGGGATCAATCAACTGAAAATAAAACACGGTGATTAGAAAAGTGGCTCCTGACTGACCATTTTGGAAGTATTTCAGACTTTGTTTCAAGCAGCATTTTAAGATGACAATGCACCTTGCTGTACGCCATCTGTGGTATGTCAATCTGAATCAAATTGTTAAAATTTCCTATCCATCCCCATGGGCACCTATAATTCTGTAAGTAATAATATATTTTTTCACTCTAAGTTAAATCCCATTAAAAATATCGTAGAATTTCTTCTTTATTAGACTTGGAAACAGTCCTAATCTCAATTCGCTCGAAAATGTTTAGTCATAAAAAGGCACTGGGAGAGAAAAGAGGATTCAAAATTTGCAGCCTACAACTTTGCAAGAACTAGAAAAATTATTTACGATATTTAGCACAGCGAAATTTTTGAGATTTATATCAAAAAACGGTACAATACTATGTCACTGTGCATTAAAGCAGTAATTCCATATAAAGGTGGAATTAACCCAATGCAGAATATATATATTTTTTTTAAAAATTGCTTAGATCTAAGAAATAAATAGTTTTACTTCATATATTAAGATATAACTTGTTTGTTTCATATAATAAATCATAATAGAATACAAATTGTATGGTTATTGCATAACGGTTAAAAAGAATGTTTTATGTAGATTTTTATAAAGTACATCGTAGACTGTAATAAAGCGAATTGTTAAATCGAAAATGTACATAGGTTTCATTTCATCCCTTTGATATTATGCAAACATGACAGTTTTATTTGTTTCAACCTGTAATTTTAAATTTATTACAGATAAAAAAGGTATAAGTCATTTTTTTCTGCAGTGCGACTTTTTTTTTTTTTTTTTTCGTCGTTTAGCGTGTATATATATATTATATATACAGGGTTGTTGAAATGAAATTTCGCATATTCAGAAGGCTCTAGATCGAGGTCTTCAGCTCCAAATTAAATAAAACTTCTCTAGTATGTAGCACAAGGTATGCGCTCTGCGAAAATCGAAGTAAATAAATAAATAAATAAATAATCGTCGGTAGGTAACGATGCTTCAACATCTAAGGCGGCTTTTGAAAATTCATTTTACCAATTTCGATCAATCAAAGCGAAACACAAAAGGATTGTTTTGTTTAAAAAAAAAAAAAAATCTGCAAAAATCACTTTCGACATTCGCAGAAAGTGGTAAAAATTGTAACTCATTTTTTTGTTCTATTTTCGCAGAGCATAGGATCCCCTAATTATTTTCGTCAATAGATATTTGAACCCTGTGCAATAACATTAAAAGTTTTTTTTTTTTTTTTTTTTTTAAAGAAAGAAAGAAAATTTGTTTTACATATGTTATTTTCCGAAGATTCATTCTATCAGTTTTTGTAACCCAGACGAAACACACAAAATTAATTTTTTTTTTTTTTTTTGTTCTTTTTTTACAAAAAATCTGTAAATATTGCCTTAAATATTGGCGCAGCGCCAGACGAAAAATGTAACTCAAAGTGAGTTACAATTTTTGTCAATAGGTGACTCTGCGACAATATAGAAGGTGTTTTTGCAGATTTAAAAATAATAATAAAATAAAATAAATAAATAAATAAATAAATTTTGTATGTTTCATCTGGAACCGCCTTAGATACTGATGCAGCGCCACATATTGGCACAAATTTTAATCGCTTTTTTATTTCGATTTTCGCAGATAGCTTGTATTACATACTAGTGAAATTTGGTTTCGTTTGGAACCGTAGAATTGGGTCCAGAGTCTTCTAAATAGACAAAATTTACTTATAACAATCATATGCACACACACACACATATATATATAGTCGAACCTGGATAACGTGAACTTGCTTAACGTGAATTACGTTTAAAATGAACTGTTTCCACAATCCCCTTCAAAATGATTATTAGTTAAATTATATGGATATTAGTTACTGATAGCATTAACTATTGACAACATGAACATTTTTTCCTTGGTTCACGTTAACGTAGTACTACTGTGTGTATATATATATATATATATATATATATATATATCATAAAACACAGTACAGCTTTTTGGCAGCATTTTAAAGTTATAATTTAAAGTATTTTTTACGGCGGGGTGCGTAATAATGTTTAAATATTTACTAACTAAATTTTTAATTAATTAAAACTTCTATAGAGGAGACACACCCCACCGAAAAAATATTTTAAATTATTGCTTTATAATGCTGCGAAAAAACTAACACAGATAACAAAGAATGTTGAAAAAGATTAAGATTTATTAGAAAGGTACATGCAGCATTATAGGCATTGAGTACCCGCGATTCAATAGCGGAGGCGAAATTTGATATCGTTCTTTTTTTTGGCTGCTTAAGGAAGGTAACAGTTTTTGCTCGGCGGGGTGACTTTTACAATAGTATTGTTTTTTTTATGAGATATCACTTCTTTTTGGAGGTTATGTATGTGTTTTTATAAATATAGTACGTATGCTTAATGAATATATTTGTGTAATAGGTCAATTAAAATCGTGCGTGTTATGCATACATGCAAATATAGTGTTACAGATTTCTAAATAGTACTAGTTATTTTTATGTTATTTTTTTTTAGAGGTTTAGTCACGTTATAAAATGCCAAGGTTTCGCATTTCTAGCTTGTTTCCGCGTTAAAAATTATCCTTCTCCGTTAAAAACATGCTTTATCAGGGCACGTAATGGACTTGGCGATGAATTTGGCGAAATTGTCGCATCTTGACATCTATTTTTACGACCTTTGTGAAAAAACCTTTATTATCGATAGACCCATTGTGCAAGCTGTAACACGATTATTACGCAAGTTACTGTAAAATTCAGGATTAATGGCAGGGTATAAAAGGGATCCCGTTCCGACCACAGAGGTGAGTTTCTCGCTAAGACTTAACGGAATAGAAAGTTCTGCTTGACTAAGTCTCTATTGAATTACCACGTATTTATGTATGTTATGAAAATGGTATCGTTTGTGCCGTGATTTTTATGTTGTCAGCTGTTATTTAAGCTGCGTTTTCAGGTGAAACTCAAGTGTATACTGGATTTGACAGACCTGTAATCTTCCAAAATATTCAGTAAATATTTTTTTTTAACCTCTGCAATGTTCGTCTTTCATTCACAGAAAATTCACGAGCCTCGAGAGCTCAACAATATGTTTGTCTAATGCGTATATATTATGTGAGTGTGTAATTCTTAGGGAACCCATGTTTACGAATATGTAATTGTATGATGCGTGCGTTTCATATTGAAATTCTAATGAATTTGCATTGTATTTATTCCTTTAAACTCTACTTAAAACCACTTATGTCATTTTCATTTTTTGTAATTCTATACTTTAAAATCTGAATTTACTTCACTCGACTTTCTGAAAATATATTAATTCATAATGTTTTAAAAGGTTTAATCGGAAGTAAATTTAGTAAGTAACCGAATGTGAGAACTTTTTCCTTAGAAAACTGTCATGACATTTGGCCCATTTGGCAATTGGTGCTCACAATGATACTTAACGGTAATTCAGTCTAAGGAATAAAGTATTTCAGATGCTCTTTGCTAGTGTAATTCATAAACAATTGTAAAAATTTTGCCTTTAATACATCCAAGATCGTAGCCATATAAAAATATCAGAGTAGGTTCAATATTTAGTACGTAATATTAAGTGTTTAAAATTAAATATAATAAAAAAAAAAAAAATTCTACAAATCTGCAAAATTTTTCTGAGTTTTACACTAACCAAATACTCTTTCCGTAGCTACGACCTTGGATGAAGCTAAATGTTTCAAATTAAATTTGGCACGTTATCGCATGGGCCATGAAAGAGTGTTAATACTTCCGGGACCGCAAGTTGGCTAAAGGCATTTAAAAAAGTGCATTTTCACCGTGTTCTGAAATATTCAGGAAGTTTCAAATGTCTAGATTGTCGGGAAATTAGTTAAACAAATTTTCTGTTGCATCATATGAACGCTGCTGAAGACAGTACGTACCTGAACAGTTGACTAAAAGCATTAAAAATATATTGTCACCGTGTTCTGAGCTATACTGAAAGTTCCAAATGCCTAACTAGTCGGGATGTTTGTTAAGAATCTATTGCAAGCTTTGTGCTGGTAACGCTGCCGAAGGCAGCAGGGCCCCGAAACTGTTAGCTAAAAATATTTAAAAAATGAATTTCCCCCGTGTTCTGAACTATTCTAAAAGTTTCAAATGTCTAGCTAGTCGGGAAGTTAGTTAAATAAATTTTCTGTTGAATCATATAAACGCTTCCGAAGACAGTAAGTACCTGAAACAGTTGACTAAAAGCTTTAAAAATGTATTGTCACCGCGTTCTGAGCTATACTGAAAGTTCTAAATGCCTAACTAGTCGGGATGTTAGTTAAATATTGATTGCTAGCTTTGTGCTGGTAACGCTGTGGAAGGCTGCAGGAACCCGAAACTGTTGGCTAAAATTATTTTTAAAAATGCATTTTCACCGTGTTCTGAACTATTCTGAAAGTTTCATATGTCTAGCTAGTCGGGAATTTAGTTAAATAAATTTTCTGTTGAATCATATAAACACTGCCGAAGACAGTAGGGACCTGAAACAGTTGACTAAAGGTGTTAAAAAAATATTGTCACCGTGTTCTGAGCTATCCTGAAAGTTTAAAAGGTCTAGCTAGTCGGGAAGTTAGTTAAAATTTGATTGCAAGATTTGTGCTGGTAACGCTATATCATGATGAAACTAATTAAAAAAAAAAAAAAAAAAAAAAAAAAAAACCATTCTTATTTAGTTATTTCATGACGTGGAAAAGTTGTTTTAAGGTATAATTTTGATTTAATTACATTTATCCATAAATATGAGGGTCAACTATGAGTAACAGTCAGGTCATCCAACCATTTTAGGAATGTATGACGGGTGTACGAGTGGCTGTCGAGCAGCAACCCATCGCCTCAGTAGTAAGCATCTCAGATATCTCACAGACATGTTTGGCGCATAGTAATGTATGCCCTAAAATAAAAGACTCATTTTTTTATAGATGCTGACTGAAATGTGTATTTTCATGGGCAATGTAATATTTATGGACGAATTAAGTTCTATACCTGTGGTATGGTAAACCATTATAGGACCCTTATGTGACTAGAAGAACAACCAAATGAGGCATTTAAATGGGCAAGAGCGACTCCGAAAGTGAATATGAATATGGGTCCCATGAAATAGCATGGGCATGAATCGTTCATTTTTGCTCAGAACTCATTTGTTTCGAAGATCTGCATGGACATACTGTAGATTTTTCTGGTACCTCATTTTTTTAGGCGTGATATTTGATTCTGTAATCTTCCTTGAGGAAGATTACAATCGCCACATTTTCCTGAATCGCATGCGTCTACCTTCAACAGAATTTTGTGATCGCTACTTTAGGCGTGGGCCACTATAGATATTCCCACCCAGATTTTTCAACCTTATGTTTTAATACATTTTTGCATGCGCTGCATTATATTCAATGTGTTTAATGTCAAGTTTACCATTATTGAAAATCTCAAGACATGCGTTTTTGCTGCACTGAATACAATCACATCCATGATTCTAGAGCATATGTTCTGTGACTGTGCTGAACTATATCGTCTTTGTCTTAACACGCTGAATGGCCATGTTGAACTCCAGGAATCTGTGCTAGAAATGTGATGTATTTTTTCTTGTAGATTTTTTGGTGTAAACAAAGCTCTTTTTCCTAGAAATAAGTTTTTACTTTTAAGTATATTGGTCCATTTCAGGACGAATTTTCTGCATTTGCACATGTACATTTATAAGAATGGTGTACTGATATTTTTGTAAAAATATGTTCTATTTTTAGATATTTTTAAATAAGAAAATACATGTACAATAAACTCAGGACAAAAATAAATAACATTCTGTGGTACATGCCGTCCTTACATTTTTATAGCAATTTTTAAGAAGAAATATCTCTATAAAACTGAAAAGAATTCCATTGTTAGAAAGAAAAGTGGAAGGAGATTCTTTACATAAGAAGCATATTTTTACGAAAAGCATTTTTCATTGTGTATGGAAAGTTTCAGCATTTGTCTATTTCAATTTCTATGGAACAACATTTAATATGTAAAAAGATGTCAAACATACATTTAATACGAACTTAAATTTAAACTAAATTCGAATGCATATAACATAAAATATAAATTCTAGTTTCAATTTTTTTTTAAAAGAATTTTAAGCTAATATTTGTTAAACTTTGATAAACATTGAATGCATAATCACATTCATGTAAATTATTTATTTATATATCTATTTGTATCCTTAGTATAATATCCTTGTGAGAAAAAAAAAAAAAGAAAAAAAAATGAGAATGTGTGAATTTTTAGTAAGCGATTACTAGATATTCTTTTGGTTTTCCTGTTAATCTGTGCCAATTTTTTTCAAATACATTTGTACGAGGGTAAGTAAAAAATTATCCGCAATGTAGCTAATAACTTTTCTTACAGTGCTCATACTTAAGTCTGTCCTAGTTCATAATATTGTTATGATGTTGCGGTCCTGTAATGAAAGTTTGATCCGAATTCCATTAGAGGTTTGCACCAAAGAGGAACAACGAGCAGTGATCCAGTTTATGTGGACGGAAGGTGTATCAGGGACCACGATCCATCAAAGACTTTCGGCACAGTATGGGGACTGTGTCTTGCGTCAGCGGAGTGTCTACAAATGGATTGACAAATTCAAACATGGTCGCACCAGTCCGCATCACTGCTCGTTGTTCCTCTTTGGTGGAAAACTCTAATGGAGCGGCCATGGTCTATCTGCAGCAAAAGGAAGACAAATGGAGGAATTAGGATCAAACTTTCATTGCAGGACCGCAACATTATAACAATAATATAAAGTAGGACAGACTTCCGTATGAACACTGTAAGAAAGTTATTAGCTACATTGCGGATAATTTTGGACTGACCCTCGTAGTTTAAAATGTGCTAGCTTGTAATTAGTGTTAAACTGAAATCATAACTAACGCGGATAAATTATTTATGTATACATATAATAATAAAATTCATTATGCACATCACTTTTAAGTACTGGGAATAAATATAAATATTTTTAAATGTACAAGATTTAAGTAAATAATTAAGAAATCTTTATACGAATTTTTATGCGATTATTGATTCCTTTAGTTAAATCATTGACTGCTAATCTCGCGCATGCTAGTTTTTTTTTTTTTTTTTTTTTTTTTTTTTTACGTGTTACTTACCAATCACATATTCGACTGGAAAAGGTACCATTCAAACTTTTGTCTGTTGTTTAATGTGCTTTAATTCATATGTATTTTTAAATGAATGTATGAATGTTAGAAGATAATAGTAATTTTTTGGTTTATTAACCTTACTTACATCATATTTTACTTAATTTGCTTTATCTATACATGCCATGTGCAGGCGCTTAAAATAACATTTGAAAAATGATCTTACCTCTAGTGCCTATTACACGCTGATATTATATATATATTCTACTTAAATCCTTATATGCGGTTTAAAATTTAGTTTACAACACTAAAATAATACATTTTACTGAACCGTTTAAAATTGTTTATACAATTTGAATGTATGCTAAAGCATTACAAAATTTAATAAAACATTTCTCCGATATCTAATTTGTGTCAAATATGATTTGCAGAAATCATATTAAACTTAATAAACTTGTTATTAATAAAATTACTAAGTTATCGTTTTGTAATGTCAAAAGCTATTTTATTTAATGAATCTAGTTCTAATGCACATTGCTAACAACATTTATAAGAAATAAAAGTAAAAATAATACTTATTATATAGTATTAAATATCTGTGTGTATCCCTCTCGATTTTAAAATTTATATTTGTTTAAAGATGCAAAAGATAGTAAAATGCTAAAATTTAAACATGTCTGAGATCATAATTAATAACTTAAATTATCTAAATGTAAAATATACATCTGCATAAAATGACAGATAGAATGACACGCACTTATTTAACCAGAAAGTTAAGGTTATGTAAACATATCTTTTTCGTATAAAATTTACATAAACATATTAAATTTGAATTCATTAAAAAATAAAAATCTATATACAAACATGAAACGAAAGATTAATGTATCTACTAGTTGGCTATTGCAATAATTAGAAAAAATTTGGATTGAAAGAATTATATATAAGTTATTATTTTCAGAAACTGTCGGATACTGCTTTATTTAAATAATGAATTTTACAGAAAAATGGTAAAGAATTCGATAACTAAAATTGCCAAATGAGTCCATTTTTCATTTGCATTTAAATAGGAAATCAATGCCCATTACCCTGGAATTCAGCCAATACAATTGCTGAGCTGAATTCTATAACTGTACACTAAGCATGTTAAACTCGTTCTAATGTTTTAACAGAACATTTAATATATATATATATATGTCTATATATATATATATATATGTATATATATATTAAATATACTATTCAATTCTATTAATTATTTTTATTTATTTATTACTTATTTTTTTTAAGATAATATATGAACTTTTGTATTTCAACAACATGAATAAATGAATGTTAATATACATAAATAATTACTGATATGTTTATATACTGGACATCGCGTTTCTTAATTCTAATTTAATATTAAACCGATTTTTTTTTAAACATGTTTTCAATGGAAAATAATGAAACAGTTAAAATCATATAAACTACGATTAAATTTACTAATTTTCTGAGTTAAAATCTTTTAAAATATATGTAATGTTCTTCTCGTATTAAGCATATCGTTGCTTTGATATAGGTATTTATGTTTGATTATGCTTTAATCACAATGAGTAAAGTTTGATGTGAGAGAAAATGAAAATTTTTTACGAGACCTGCTAGACGATATCGATTCTAGTTTTAGGATTTTGGCTGTAATTTGAGGTTTTTTGTATATTATCTTTTAAGTTAATTATCTGATTGAACTAAAAAAAGACGTCAGCTAGGTTTTGTCCTGAATAAAAAGGGTACCAACTCACATAGAAATCGGTTTCATCTTGTAGCTATATATAGTGAATCAAAAAATACGGATACACACATTGATAGACTTAGTTTAATATATAGACTTAGAATACCTCTACAAAACTTTTTTTTAATGCTAATTTCAATGAGAAATGTTATACGATTATCTAAATAACGAATATCATTAAAAAGGAAATCAATGACCATTACCTTGGATCTCCGGCCAATACAATTGATCAGCTTAATTCTATAAATATATACTAAGCATCTAAAACTCGTTCTAATGTTTTAACAAAACATTTAATAATTTATCTTTTTTTTTTTTTTTTACCGCTTCAAAAGAGAGACTTGTGGTAGCCTTTTTTTCCCCCTTAGGCTATGTATTTTTATTCATTTATTTTTTTATTAATCTCCATAAATGTTACATCATTAGAAAGATCTTTCAAAACTGAACATTTTTTGTGCTTGCACTTTTCCCTTAATCTCAATATGTAAAAAGATTATAACTACCATTGCAATTCTAAAACACCCATGGAGGATAAAATAAATGTAATATAAAATTCAATTATAAAAATTATGGGCTAATAGTTATTGCATCTTTTTCTTGCAATCATGATAATGTTCTTATCTAATCTGATATAAACAAACAGTTGATTGTGATATCATATTTATCAAATCATTTAAAATAAATAAGGTTACAAATAACGTACGTAAGGTTACTTCGTTACAAATATGGTACTTTTTTTGTAACGAAGTTTTGATTAAATATTTTAGAATTAATTAAAATATGAAAATAATTTCAAAATTGGACATTTAAATTTATGATTGTTGCCAGAAAAATTTACCAGTTATTTTTATATATATATATATAGAAATATATATATATATTTAGAAGGTGGGGGGGGGGGGCATAAGTTGAAATAATGCTTTCACGCGAAAAATTAAAAAAATATTAAATTTGCCCATGCATGTAAAAATACTTATTAAAACGAGTGGAAGAAGGAAGCGAAATATGTACTGAGTTATATTACAATAAATATGATATATAATATGATACGTTATATTAGACCTATCGTCCTGGGTCAGTAGGTATTTCCATTAAAAGAAATAGTTTGTTCGTTCGGTGTAACTTGCACATTAGCCCCGTCAGGTACAACTTGCATATAAGTCCCGTCAGGTGCAACTTGCACATTAGTCCCGTTTAAATATAGTGTCTAGCGAAGCAGGCAAAGCATTCGTTGATTCACTACCTTAATTGATTTCACATTCCGTCATTTTTGACGGGGTTACATACTAGTCTTACATATTCACATAAAAACATTCTTACATGTGCTTACATTAATTGCATATAAATTTGAAACAGGTTTTTTTTTTTTTTTTTTTTTTTTTTTTTTCTATTTATCTACTACTTAATTTTATTGTTATTTTAATTTATTTATTACAATGAATGTTAATATAGATAAATAGTTACTGATATTTTTATATACTGGACATTGCTTTTCTTAATTCTAATTTAATATTAAAAAGATTTTTTTTTTTTTTAGGACTGAGGATTATTAGTCTCAATCTACGGATTTTTACAATACCAGTTTTACGATAGTTGGACATTTATCGAAAACAAAAATCTATCGAAAATATAATTGAATAGTTTGAAAGTATTAATTTGAATTAATAATTTATTATCATTTGAAAAAAAAAAATAGTCTCCTGTGCTAAACTAAATTCTACTTTTGCCACAATTTCACCATTTTTTTATTTATTTATTTATTTATTTATTTTTTTTTAAGAAAAAGTAGAGAAAATTTATAATAATCAGTTTCAAATCGGGCAGTATCGAAAAAGTTATTATTATTATTTTTTTTAAATAAATTTGAATTAGGAAATAAAAAGCGCGCGTGCAAAATGAAATAAAAAATAAAATAAGGTTTATAAATGGACAGTATTTAAGCTCGTGGACTCAGTTCATTTATATAATAAGAAAAAAATGACAACATTATTTTAATGAGATTATTATTATTTTTTTTTTTTTAACGTTTTAAAAGTAGCACATTTGTAACCCCTTTAACTTAAAGCCGACTTTGCATTTTCTAAGCTACACTACTTTATACCGACTGCATTAATTTGAATTGACGATTTTCATGATTTACATCAACATGCACAGCATAACAATCATGTAAATTACTTACTTACTTAATTTATTTATTTTTTTTTTAGTTCGAATTTCGTTTTTATAATGCTTTATATTTTATACTTTTTTATACATTTAATTTGATTGTAAAAGATGATAATTTAATATAAGCATATATATATATATATATATATATATATTTTTTTTTTTTTTTTTTTTTTTTTTTTTAACATGTTTCACTAGAAAATAATGAAACAGTTAAAATCATATAAACCTCGATTAAATTTTTTTGAGTTAAAATCTTTTAAAATAAATGTAGTCTTCTTCTCTTTTTAAGTATATTGTTATTGTGATATAGGTATTTATGTTTTATTATGCTTTAATAACAATGAGTAAAGTTTGATGTCAGAGAAAAATATTTTTTTTTTTTTTTTTCGAGGCTTGCTAGACGATATCGATTCTAGATTTTAAGATTTTTGGCTTTAATTTGAAGTTTTTTGTATATCATCCTTTGAAGTAATTATCTGATTGAACTAAAAAACGACGTCAGCTAGATTTTGTCGTTATTAACAAGGGTACCAATTTACATAGAGCTCGGTTGCATCTTGTAGCTTTGTACAGTGAATCAAAATATACGGATACATTCATTGATAGACTTAATCTTATAGATAGACTTGGAATACCTCTACAAAAGCAGTATATTTTAATGCTATTTTCAATTTGAAATGTTCTACAATAATCTAAATAACGAATATCATTAAATAGGAAATCAATGTCCATTATCTCCGAATCCGGTCAATACAATCGCTGAGCTCAATTCTATAACTGTACACTAAGCATGTTAAACTCGTTCTAATAACAGAACATTTAATAATTTATTATGTTCTTTATATATGTATACAAAATTATATGTGGTGTATTAAAACTAAAATATAAATATTACATGTATAATATTTACATAACAACAATCTGACATATTTATATAAAAACATTCTTACAAGTGCTTATATTAACTATATACAAATTTGAAACAGATTTTTTTTTTTCTTTTAACCCGTTAGTAGTCGCTAGTTGGTCGATTTGCCGCCCATCCATCAGTTTTTCCAGATTTTTTTATTTAATAGCCACCAAAAATTTTTAGAAGTGACAATTGATACACATAAAACGCGAATAAAATCGAAGAAACGTCGATCACATCACTTCTTAAAATTATTGATGACAGTTAAATAAAAAGTTCGCAATCTGTAATAGGTGGCGCTGTCTATAGCGACTACTAACGGGTTAATTACTTATTTTTTAAGATACTATATGAACTTTTGAATTTCAACACTATATACATAAAACAATTACTGATATGTTTATATATCGGACGTTGGGTTTCTTAATTCTAATTTAATATTAAACCGATTATTTTATTTATTTATTTATTTATTTTTACTATATTTTCACTGAAAAATAATAAAACAGTTAAAATCATATAAGCTACGATTAAATTAATAAATTTTCTGAGTTAAAATCTTTTAAAATAAATGTAGTCGCCTTATCGTTTTAAGCATATCTTTATTGTGATATAGGCATTTATATTTTATTATGCTTTAATAACAATTAGTAAATTTTTATGTGGCAGAAAAAAAAAAAGAAAAAATCGTGAACTACTAGACGACACTGATTTTAGATTTTAAGATTTTGGCTTTAATGCAATTCACCGATAAACTGTGCATGTATTTTTTCAAACAATAGAAACATAAAACGCTATTTCAGATAAATCGGAGTGGAATACTGATTCACATAGTATTCGTTGGCAAGGTAAGAAATGTCAAGTTGGTTATCAGCCAGTTCAGCACACTGGTAGATCATCCGCACGTTAAGTTTTGATTCTCGACTCTGGTATTTTTTCAATATTTGGTATAAAAACCAGGCTTTCACTCCAATTTATCTGAAATTAATTTTCAAGGTTCATAAATGAAATTTCTGAACAAAATTTTATGTTAAAATTATTCAGTTTTAAGGACATGGCTCCTGTTTGGTAGCCGAATTTTGTTTGATTCGTAAATAATATGTTAAATTAAATAAAATCTAGTTAGTTTCTGAATTAAATAAATATAATTTTGATAAACAAATACGAAGTATTTAAATTAAGTTGTCGTAAAAAAGAGTTTTAAGGTTTAAAAAAAGATGATTTTCAGGAAATTTTAGGTTATTGTTTTAGTAATAATTGTAGAATACATCTTTATAATGTTATAGACAACACATGTAATCTACAAGTTATTTGGTGCTTACATGGGATTTATGAATTGTCTGTGAATGAATGACATGTCTTGCATAGGCTTAAAAGTTTATTTATAGAATATTTCAGACGATTAGTCTGTTAACCAAGTATCAACTTCAGTTACACACAACTTAAATAATATCTGGCAACATGGGAACTACAGCATAAAGTGTATTATAAGTAAAACAATAGCAGAGGCTGGTAAAACAGAGCTATATATACCGAAATAACTTGTCTTAACCCTACAAGGAACCCAGTTCCATATGCGGAACACCGACATTAATCGTTCCTATAGCTTAAAAACTATTAGTAGCGACATCTCTTGACATCTTGGTAAAAGCTACTGACATTTAGCAATGTAGTAATATGAATCTTTACCTAAAGATGTCGTTCGTGTTTTTGTTATAGTGCACTCAGTGTGAAATTTGAATGAAAGTGATACGTTAGTATTTTGTCTGAATAAAAAAATAAAAAGAAGAATAATTATTGAACAGTTTTGGCTCGAAAAAAAAACTGTGTTTTTTAACGAGGTGTATATTTTGCAGAGGTAAGGTTTTTTTTTTTTTTTTTTTTTTTTAATATATATTACAACAGTAAACATATTAGTAAATCATATTTTTATGTATATTCCACATACGGTACGTTGAGCTAAAAAGTTGATTTTTCCGTAAAATATGGTTTTATTTTTATTTTTATAAGTTTTTCCTATCTTCTGATCACTAACTACAACTAATATTTTTTTGTCGCGCATAAAAAAAAAAAAAAAATTGAGCCTTGTAGGGTTAAATGTGACCCAGCGGCCGGAATGGAATACCTCAATGTTGTTTCGTATATTTCCAGAATGTTCTCCTACTTCGCGAAATATTCGATTTAAAACTTTGATAATCATTATACCGATGAAGGTTTAACCTTTAGACATGGGCTCTTTTGAATCACCACAGTTCCATCGGAGCCCCTCTCTAAAGGTTGAAATCGCTCAAAACCGCTGCATAGTGGTGAGCGGCCACCTTCCGTATTAGAATCATTATACCGATAATAACGAATTTTCTCACCAAAATCACCACAAAGGCGATACATTTTCCATGATGGCTCCAAATTCACCAAAACCAATTCTCTTCTGAGAAGTTTTTAATAGGTTTTTAAAAGGAAAATAAGCTATTTTAATGAAAAAATAGAGTTAAATAGTCAAATTTCAGAGCCAAGGTAACACTGATTTCATGTCATTTCATGAAATTTAAATAAGCTGATAATTTATTTGTCATTTTATAATGTAGTTATTAACCATTTAACTGTTTCTTACAAATTTATCGTGAAATCGGTTATATAAACTCAAATTAGCAGTCAGAACTATTACAAGTCTTGAATTTAAGGAATTATGCTAATCTTTATTTTCATTCGAAAAAACACATTTTTTGTTAAAGTTGGCTTTTCTCATAAGAAAAAGGTGAACTGGAAAGAGCACTTTACAAAAATGGACATTATGATCGAAAACGTTTTATTGTACATACAATAATTATTCTTTTAAAATTCAGTTTTTGTATGGTAAATTTTAAAGTAGGGAGTTAAGCGCAGTCCAGCATCAAAATCTGGACAAAAATATTGCGTTTCTTTCCTCATCCGTTTTCGAAAATCATTTCTTTTCGATCAACACACAAAGCATTGCCTTGTTGAAAATCCGCGACTTTACTCGCATGCAAGAATGCAATAAAATCTACCCTTTAAACTTCTTTAGACTTGTTTTGCAATTCTAACTTTACTGGAACTACTAGAGTCACCCACTACACAAGCAAAAAAATACGGCAAATTAGTGGATTAGAGTAGAAAAAAGGTTGCCCGAGAGCCATTCGGGCAAATCAAGGAAATGTCATTTGATGTACACGAACGGCGTTCGGACACAACAGGCAAGTAATTAAATAGTTATGTATATATCTATATATATATATCCCTAACAGCACAAAATGTTTCAGAAACGTAGCAGTCATATAACATGGAAACATTGTAAATATTGCAGAAACGTTCAGTTAGCTTTCCGATTACTTTCATAAACGTAGAAATGTCCGCGATCGTAACAAAAAAATCAGATACATAACAAAAACGTTTCAATCACACAACAGAGAGAAAATAGAAAAGGGCGAATGTTTCAGAAAGGTATCACAGAGCACATTAAAATGTGTTACGTTTTTGAAAGTTTGTAAGCATTTTGCAACATAACTGAAACATTCTGTGCTGTATGGGATATATATATATATATATATATATATATATATGCAATACAAAATGTGCTTTCTAAAGTCTGTATTCACCTTAGATAAATAACGAATAAGATGGGACGTGTCAATACTCACATGCTTATAATCCGCGACTAACGAATTGCCAGCGCTTGAATCTACGAACCTATCTTTCTTGAAGTAAGTTATCCATCTATGGTGCATATATCGCTGTTTGTTTTGGGTGTTGCCTCGCTGATGGATTGATAGAGAGACGAGTCTATTCAAACATTTGCCAACAAGTCGCCAACCAATCAGAGTGCAGAATTCTTGCAACCCCAATACCCGGAATTCCTTGATTTAAAATACAGAAACCAAACGGCATACGCTGCATCTTGTTCAATATTTATCTAAGGTCTTCACCAGCTTAACTGTTAGACGTTTGCAGCTATATTCATTGAAGTGATATATAGTAACTATGTGTACAACATGGACCACTTCTACAATCACATGGTGTTAAACAACTAAGTTAGTCTGGTTATAATGGTAGCGGTGCCACATAGGGAAAAAAAATATGAATTACAGAGGTATAGGGTATAATAGATTTAGCGCGAAAAGATGCCTTTCAAACTCGAATGGTGAAAAGTTGCATTCGTTTACTCGTAATTTCATATTCTGTGACAGGTAAAAGATGTTCGAAGGAAAATATCAACTTGTGTTCGCAAGATAACTATATTTTCGATGTTTAAATTTTTGTCTGTCTGCTGCAATGCAAGTTTAGATCCTTATTTAAACTATAAGGTGTATGCGATGTAGCGTTTTGCACGGAGAAAAAATTATGTGACTGACTTCTAGAATCTAAATTGCTGGTCTAGTAATAATAGTTACATGTCATCCTTATAAATTCTGGCTTACTTTGCTAGGGGCTATAAAAACCCCTGTTGGAATTGTAGAGCGTGGTCAATATATTATCGTCGTCAATCTCATCTAAAAATCTATGTAAATAAATGCGAACGTAAGATGTAAGTTTTAGTAACTACAATTTGAGCTTATAACCCAATTCTAGAAAATCAAGTGTGACTTTCTTGCAATACAAAGTATTTATAATATTCATAATATAGTTTGAGCATCCAGAAAAGTGTAGACAAAAAATTCTCGATAATTTTTTCTATACAGGTTACTTGTTTACCTTATATGTGTAGCTCGCAAATAGATATTTCTTGTTTAGGGATTCAGAAAATGGCTACTTATTTGGTCAACATGAAAGAGGTGTACTTTTTTTTTCTCAGTGAGAGTTACGCGAATAAAGTTCAAAGAAGGCTACTGTACTACACTTAGACACAATTTTTAAATATAGCTCCAGCCGTTTTACAGTCAAAGGGGCGTGAACGGACTTTATGGGGTTACTCAATATACATACATACATACATACTTATATACATATAATATCAAAATTGAAAGTCACTAAAAGTTTGAAACAATCATTTCTTTTATTAATGGAAGACTTGGTGTAGGAATATAAAAACAGGGCAAACAACAACGTCTAGAACGCCAGATATAAAAAATAGGAAAACAGACCTCTGTTTCGGTAGCATTTAGCGTACCGTCTGAAGACTGTAGTTAAATGCTACCAAAACAGCTGTCTGCTTTCCTGTTATTTCTGTTTGGCGTTCGAGACGTTAATGTTTGCCTTGTTTTTAAACATTTCTTTTATGGAATTACTGATTTTATCTTAAGTAAATATAAATGAAAACTATAAATAAATAGTTATCATTTCTGTTTCTATATCAGAAAATTGTTAAATCCCATTAAAACTTTAAATTAATTATCCTTTATTTATTTTGAATATTTAACCAATCCCTACGAAAAGAAAGAAAAAAAAATTTATTATTAGTAGATTTTGCTCTCATCCGTTAATACGGTGAATATCGATCTGGTTATAATTTTAGCAGATCTTTAAAGTAATGCACATTCTTTTATCAAAACTCACTATCGGTTTTTAAAATTTAGTCGATAATTTAAAAAAGTAAATGATTTATTACTGTTTTTCAGGCTAAATAGAAATTTATAATTCATTTAGGCATTTTAATGATAGTTAAAATATATTATAAAATATCATTAAAAAAAGAGAACAATCGATAAATTAATGTTATAATTTTTAAAATAACTTTTTTTTTAAATTCTTTCATGTCTGAATTTTCATATAGAAACTATTATTATTGTTTTAAGTTTAACATACCATTCTAAATATTAATATTCATGTACATTTTTTTAAATTTAATTTCATCGAATTTCGCAATTTAATTAAATAATTGAAGAGCTTGTTTCCAAAAGGCGTTAAGTCAAAAATTTCAAAAATTGACTTTTCGATGCCAAAGGTCGCAGCACATGTCTAACAATGTATTTTCAATAATTAAAAGTTCCAAACGAAGATTTGTCATAATGAAAAGAGAACGTGAAATACGTGTTTTTTGCCAAAACGAATTAAGTCACAAGTAAGTTTTGTGCCAAAAGGGATTAAGTCAAGTTTAACCAATTGTAGTGTGTCTTGAGATCATGTGGTTTGTCTGGCCTCGCATGAAAAGTCAAAAGTACGGAAAATAATGTTGATGTAAGTTTCACATTCAGATTGTTTTTTTTTCCATAGAAAAATATAAAGAGGAGTGTACTTATAACCTTTATGTGTTTGCAAAATATTTTAATCTTGGTTTTGGAACCCCGAAAAAAGACATTTGTTCCTTCTGCATTAGAAAAAAAAAAAATACAAATGAATTCAGTAAAATGTACAGAAAAAAGAGAAGGCCCTGTTAACCAAACTTTTGATTCATAAGCACCGGATCAAAAAATGTTATTCAGTTTTAGGGGAAAAGCTTGTAGGAGAAGATGAAATTACAATATGTTTTGGCCTGATGCAAAATCAGGAATTACCACACAAATAAAATTTATACCATGTTAGGAATGCTTTCAGCAGTAGCTGCTCAAAAGGACCTCACCTACACATACTATTTCCCAGTGCGGGGTCACTCATACTTACCAGTAGATAGAACATTCGGCCGAGTGGAGACTAGCTTAAAGAAAGTGGATACAATTTTACTTTCTAATGAATATTTTGAACATTTCTCTAAGGATGGAAATTTTTTCAAGTATAAGAAGCATTGGAATATTTTAGATTGGAAAAAAATTGTGCATAGTTGTCTGAAAAGAAAACAAGGTTTCTTGATTTCAGAGGCAAAAGTACTGAAAATTACAAAGTGAGATGTAAGAATCAAGACAATGTACTGTGATTCGATTTGCTGTCAAAATATCCTGAAACAAGGGAAAAAATTCTCCCGTGCGCAACTTCAGAAATAAAACAAAAAAGCAATATGGAAAGAAAAAAAAAAGAAAAAAAAAAAAAAAAAAGATGTTTTTATATTACTTGAAGCTTTGGGAATTAACAAACTGAACGAATCTTTTTATTTGTATGAATAATCTTGCAACGATACAGCTAACGCTAACATAAGTGAAAATAATGATAGCGATGGAGAAATAGAATTTGTAAATGAAGATTTGTAGTAACTAACTACCTTCCAAAATTATATAGCTAAAATTTATGCTGTATTTACATGAAAAAAAAACTTGGCTTACTTTCAAATGGAAGTAAGTCATTTCATTTCGTTATTTGTTTGTGCCAAAAGGGCGTAAGTCATAGTTTTGTTCCAAAAGGGGTTAAGTCACTTTTTTCTTTTATTATTTCTAAATAACTATACTGCCAGGATTTTTTTAACCATATAGTTTAGTGTTATTATCATCCAAAGATTACTGGGAAAAAATATCTTTTCCTTAAATTCAATATTAAATCTTACATAACAAAATCGCGTTTTTTCAAGAATTCGAAAAAATGACTTAACTCCATTTCGAAACAAGCTCTTCAATTTAAATCAAATAATTTGGAATCTAAACACAAATTTTTAAAATTACACTGATGTGTCACTGGAATTTTGATATCATTCCTTTGAAAACTGTTATTTTGAATTTGAAATGCAAATGAAAAACCATCAGTGAGTATATTTTATATGTCTGTCTTATCTTAAAGTTTAAAATATTATGTCTGAATAGTAAATATAAATAAAAGAAAAAAGAAAATAAGAAAATGTATGTATATTTTAACTAATAGCAAAGCGTCATTTTAAATTTGATATTATTTTTAAGATCCATATTTGAATGAAGATGTATTTTATTTTATTTTTTTAATTTTTACGTTAAAATTTATGCAAAATAATAATGTTTAACTTAATTCATTTAAAGCTTTAAAACTGTTAAACCACAGTATATTTTTTTCAATGTGCTATTTGATACAAAATATGTATTTTATCTTAGCTTTCTCCATAAAAATAATATTTTTCTTTAAAAACTAAATTTATATTCGTACATCAAGTGTTACATTTGCAGTGCAAGATTAATATTTTTCAATAATAGATTTTGTGAAATAATTTTCCTTTTTTTATGATTGTTTTAAAATATTTAAATACTTCGTGTCTACACACTTCTAGACCTTTATTTGGAATTAAAAGTGTATTTATGTAATAAAGAGTTTGTTTATAATATTAGATCATAATATTAGGTGATTATATTAGATAATATTATCATCAATAGTATCTAATTAGATCATAATATTTAGATAATTAGATCATAATATTAGATAATATTAGATCATTTAAGAAGCCCTTTTCTTTAAAACTTTTATTGTATGAATGTAGTATTCTTATTTTTTGAATTATGTTTTCTATGTAAACTATTTCATTCCAGAAATTTTATATGTTTAACGAAATTATAAACTAAAACACATATAATCTACCGACAGGGCATTCGTGTGATTTGGTGTAATCGTTGGTTATTTGGATGAAATGAAGAAAAATCAGAATATAAGATACATTTTCTTATTTTGCTATATATGTATGCTATATATATATATATATATATATATATTTTTTTTTTTTTTTTCAAAATGAAACTACATAAATGTGTTTAATTTAAAATCAGCGGTTTATTGTACTTGATACCAATTTAAGTGCTACATATAATTAATGTTAGTATATATATATATATATATACATATATACAGTCGGTAACAAAAGTGTCCGAACATTAGGAAAAATTCATATGTAAAAAAAGTACACTTCATATGGTTTTGTTAAATAAATCCTTGTCGAATTATGTTCTTAGTCAGTATAAGACACACGATTCGATAAGGATTTATTTAACAAAACCGTATGAAGTGTACTTTTTTTACATAGGAATTTTAGCTAGTATTCGGAGACTTTTGTTACCGACTGCACATGGATTTTTCTGTCAGTTCACTTTCTTTAATTTAATTTGTATGCAGTTAGAAATAAGGCTAATATTAAATAAATAAAATGCAACTATAAAAAGAAAAAAAAACCTCTTTTCAAATAATTAATTCAATTTCAAGGTCATAGAATTTGAATTATTTTTCAAAATATCTGTTTTAGGAAATTTTCTAGCTTTTTTTGATATAGCTTTTTTTGATTTTTTTGATAGCTTATTTTTGACGGTGTAAGTTTCACCATTTCTACAAACTACATGCACCAGAAAACACTAGAAATTTTATGTTGGATTCAGGCAAGAGCTTATTGACGGCCATTCCAGTTCCACATGAATACCAAAGATCCATAATTTTGTATATCTTGAATTATCAATAGATGCAATGTGCAGCTGAAATATGTAATGGCTAGATGTTGTCAGAGATGCCTTTGGTAAAAAAATTATTGCATACATCTTCATAGGTTTCCAAATTTGCCTTTTGTTTTTTGATATACATTTTCCTTTTGCTAAATATTACATATGGATTTTTTGATAGCTTATTGCATGCAGTTAGGCTGTGCCAGAGAGCTTAAAATTATTTGCAATTTGAGAAGAAGAAGTTTTTTTTTTTTTTTTTTTTTTTTTTTTTTATTAATTGGCTAACAGTAGCTCGCATTTGTCGAGAATTCAAAGCGAATTCAGGTCCAATGCCATTTCATGGAGCATAATTAACAGTGAATTTTTTCAAGTTATTAGCTTCAGGTTTAAATCTGCTTAATGCTTTAGCTATTTAAGTTTATTGTTTAAATCTTAGAATTTTACACTATTCACAAATATTGAATTTACCGTCCGCCGTCATCTGTGCGATTTGTTAGATCATCTGCGCAGACAACAATAAAATACCGTAGATAATAAATAAATTGAGAAAAGGAATAAAAGTGAGTGTTGTCTTATTATTTTTTCCAGGTTAACGTGGAAGTTAAATTTTGGGTTTATAACATGTTACAATTGCTTCATGTTATAAAGACAAAATTTAATTTTTAATTAAAAAGTAAGTTCATTTACGCTAATATTTTCATATGTGTAATTTAAGCTGTTACCCCACAAACAAAATTTATTTGGGCAAACATTCAAACAAAGCTGGGTTTTTTGTTGGCCAACGATTATAAATGGTCATTGGCCTAATCGTGGGCAAGCCATTGGCCCGTGCATTGTATTTTACTTTGGCAGTGCAATTTGGTATTTTTTATTTGTTTTTGATTTTTTGTTTTACTTTCTTGTGACTTTTACCTTCTTGTCTTCAACATTCTGCATGATATTTTAATGCGTTTGATAAAATTATATATTTTCTTTGAAGTTGCACAATGGTTAGTAATAATGAGCTGTTATAGGGAAATTTAATATATCATTCATTCTTGGAATAATAACGTTATTTATTTTAGTAGCATGTTCGTAACAAACCCAAAGAATTTAATGTCGATGAAGGAGACAAAAAAAGGGCATTGAACAAACTGCACGATCTCAACTAACCATGTGCCAACAGCGTAAACCTTTATCTGCTGATGTCCAAAGGCTCATGTTTGTAGGTTCTGTTTTATATTACGACTGAATTTGCATAAAATTTAATAAGCAGTGGCGAAAATAATGAATATTTTTGAGTGGGCTTAATACTTTTTCCGTAGTGTATTAATTTAAATCACTTATTATCACTTATTATTTATTTTGTATATCAATGATTTACCTCGTATAATGATTTGAAAGTCAATATTTCAAATAACTAAATATACAACATTCAAAATGAAATCTGCACCAGCACTAGAAGGTTTTTTACTGGTGCTGAAATGAGCTGAAATGAAGTATATAAGAATTTAGTAGATGGAAGTACTATGCAAGTCACATTGAAGATAGCTGCGTCTGAAGCCAGTATGACAGTCATGAGGATAGAACTGAAAAGTTGTGTGTACATTTAATACTGAATAAATAACAAGATTTGACGCAGAACAAATATGTCAAAGATATCAATATTTACACAATGTTAAAAACGCCAATGAAAAAATCCTTAAATGCAGACTGCAGTTTCGGTAGCGTAAAGCGTACCGTCACGAGTGCAGAATGATGAAGTGGATTAAATGTCGAAGTGCTAAAATAAACAGGTAGGGGATTGCATTATAGATTCAGGGTAGCAACAAATAGGAATTTAGGAAACTTTAGCTGTAAGCTAATAGGAATGTGGGATGACGTATGTAAAAATTGTGAATTTTATATAAATTGTCCAACAATCCAATAGAGGGGATACAGCAAAATTGCAAATAATGATATTTTTATCATTTTTGTAGATATGGAAAGCTTCTAGAAAATCGAGTTCATGTAAGTATTTAGGCCGACAGATTTGAAATTATGTTAATTTTACCAACAATGCTTAGCAATGGCCGATTTTTTAGTTTCTTGCTTCTGAATAAAAACCATGTGTTCTTTAAGGCGAAGCTTACGTTTTCTTTGACCAATATATGATTGTCCACATTGACAAGGAATACTATACATGCCCCAAGAGTTGTGTGTATCAAAAGGGTCTTTTAATCTAGAAAGGGCCAATTTATTTGTGGGTGAGAAAATTACTTTAAAGTTATATTGTTTGAGAACTTTAGCTATGGCAAAACTAGATTTAGGAAAAAAGGCAAAACGATACTAATGTTGGAAGAGGATTTAGACGTGGAAGTACGAGAAATATGGGAATATTTTAATTTAAAAAGAGCTTTATCAATAATGGAAGGGTTGTAGCCTCTGTCAAAAGCAGCAGCTTTAAGTTATTTGATTTCAGAAGGGAGGGATTCAGCATGCATACAAATGTTAAGGGCGCGATGGAAAAAAGTATCAAATGAGGACATTTTCTGAATAGGTGGATGACATGAACGAGCATGAGGAGGTAAAGAAACAGCAAAATATTTATGATAAACTATAGTGCAAAAATATTTTTCAGTGCGAGAAACCAGTGTATCAAGGAAAGGGAGTGAATATTATTTTTAATTTCATATGTAAATTGGATGTTATTCTCAAGGGAATTTATGATCTGTAATACGTTATAAATATTGTGCCGAGAAGTGTCGATCAGAGTAAAAGTATCATCTACATAACGGGTCAAAAATGGAAAAGATAATATTTCAAGAAGAGAATTTTCAAAATAATGCATGCAAATATCGCGAGAATTTTTTAAAAGGAGAGCCCAGGGTATAGGAATTATGCAGGTGTGTTTGTATTAATTGAATAAATCATGCAAGAAATATGATTGGCGTGATCAGTTACATCGCGTGTTGCAATACCCATAAATCCTCCTTCCAGTTACTAATATGGATTTTTCTTACAATAATAATAATAATAAAAAAGGAAAGATTTTATATCAAATTATCAACACTCTGATTGCAGCTTCTAATAATCATCATTGACGAGTAAAATAAATAACATGAATAATGTAGCCAGAGTTAATAAAATTAATTCTATTTATTGATTGTATTAGGCTATTAATAAAAAAATACAAAATAAGATCCTCTCATCTAAAAAAAAAAAAATAATAACTATTCATATTTTTTAAAGCTCTTTTTTTTTATTGACTCATCTTTTATTTCACTTTTGTAATGAAAAACAAAAAAGGGGGAAATGGCCACATAGAAAAACATAATGTTATACTCTCACCTGAAGTTAGAATTCAAATTTTTTATAGACGTCTTTCGGAGGCCTTCTTTTGGACAAGATCCAGGGGTTGTGCTCCGGGTAGCTGCGGCATCATCTCAGCATTTCTCCTCTTTTCCGTCCCCGTCTGTCCATCCAAGTCAGTTGAGCTCCGAATCATTCTATCGCATCCCTTTTTTTTTTCCTTCACCTCCCGTTTCTCTTTTCTTTTTTTATTTTGCAGGGGCGTTGATTTTTTCTCATTGGTGAATGCCTATTAGGCTGCTTATTTATGTCTGTCTTTTGATTGGGCAGCAAAGATTGAAGGCTTGTAAAAATGTAAAAATTTGCATGTAAATATTGACCCCTATCTTTTTTTTATGGGGGGGGGGTCTGTTGTGGGGTGAGAATTTTTTTTATTTATTTTTGAGAAGTGGCCATTCGATTTCTTTACTTAAGAGACATCTTTTCTTTTATATTTTAAAGCATTATGTGGGATTGTTACAGGGGGCTTAAATTGTTATCTACCATTTTCTGTTGAGAGGATATTATTGGAAAGCAAAATAAAGTTGATAAAAAGAGACATTTATAAAGATAAAATAATATTCACTGTAAACATTTAAGATAATATTAACTGGAAACAATTAAAATAATACTGTAGGGGCTTCTCGTCCCTACATCTGATGTAGGGACGAGAAGCCCCTACACAGGGTTAAACCTTCAGATTGTTAGTAAAATTTGCTTGGAAATGTAAAGGTAGTTTGAGATAAACAAGCAATAATCCCCCTCGCCAATCTACACTGATAACGGTACGCTTTACGCTACTGAAACTGCAGTCTGCACTGTTGTGTAAATACTGATATATTTGACACTTAATACTGTTTTGTTAAATAAATCCTTGTCGAATAATGTTTTTACACTGACTAAGTACAGGATTCGACAAGGATTTATTTAACAAAATTGTATTAAGTGTATTTTTTTATATAGGAGTTTTTGCTAATGCTTGGATACTTTTGTTTCCGACTGTATTTCATTTTCAATATTTCAAAAATTATATATTCACTAGGAAAGTTATATGATATACCTCGTTCGTTTAAATTCAATAGCGCGCAAATAAAATAGCGCCAAATTCTTCTCTATATGCAGCATTTTCTTTTCAGAAATCATCTCTCCATCGTGTCCTCAACCAACACCACCTGTAACATTGCCTCCGAGCTGAGCTCAACGTCACGGAAGATCGGCCGATTTCATCCAATCCCCACGATCCAACATGTATCACAGGAAGTGTTGATTGGATAAAATCGGCCGTTCTTCCATGACGTAGAGCTCAGCTCGAAGGCATTGTTACAGGAGGTGTTGCCTCAACAGTCTGTAGGTAAGATTTGGTTTCATTCGGTTCATTGTATTTTGCTGTAGATGCTTCCAAACAGTGAGAGAATTTTTACGGACAGCCTAAATAGTAAATTTTTTTCTTCTACAAATTTCTTAATGAAAATCAGAGAGATTATTTACTTTAACTTTATTAAGTCGATTTAACCTCCTTTGCAAGAAAGAGAAAATAAAGTTAACCGTGAAAAAACATATTTAGATTAAAATAGTTATAGCTGATGAAGTTCTTGTTTCAAACGTACGAACAAAATAATAATATGTTGCAGATAACAATTTTTTCAGCGGAAAAAATTAAAACTATAAGTTATTTATTTATCAAGATGATGGAATTAATTTTATTCGTGGAAAAAAAAAAAAAAAAAAAAAAAAAAACTGATTAAAAAAAAAAGTTTTTTGCAAATTTCAGACGTCTTAGTGTAATTTTCTAGAAACGTCATCAAGTTACTTTTGAAAAGATTATTAAAAACAAATTTAAGCGTAATTTGGGAAGTCTCCGTTCGAATTATACTTGATTCATGTTTCTTAACTTAGTTTTGAATGTAATCAGGAGGCTTAATTTAAAGAGACATCAGTCTTTATTTTAACTTTAAAGTGAAGAGGTACGTAGGAATATGAATGAACTCACTAATGAACTTTAAGTAATTTAAACTATCATAAGAAATATCTCACCACGTGCAGCTATTGACCATTGCGCAGCACTAGTGTGACGTAAAACCCATCCAACCAACCAACCAACCACTTGCAGCATGCAATACTGTTACTCGAAATGGCTGAGGACTTTTTTGGAGAGCGAATATAAACATATTATATCACCAGTGATAACACGTCCAAACATTAATCGCCAGCAGCACATTCATGAATTCCACTATCAACACACAATACTGCTATATCCAATCTCCAACACCACAACTATCAACACACCTCCCAACATAAGTGTTCCATTAAGTGCTCTATTTAAAGTACTTAAAAAAAGAAAATACGATTCACTTCATTTTACCAAAATATTTCTTTAAAGACTATACGCATTTAATTTTTAAACACCTGTCACACAATCTACGTAGATACTGTTTTAAATTTATCCAACTAACTATCCAATAACTAGACATTCTATGCTAACCCAAATTCACCTCTGCTCGACACCTTCAACTAACTATCTCACCCACAACATTGTCAAAATATGCTGTATCCAGCTAGAAACTTTCCCAATCTCAACCAGACATTCTATCCCAACTCGACGCAAACACTTAACACTACTTTCAATACTAAATTTCCTTGGCGACCTTTACATCCTTACCTGAACGCTTCTCCTACTTTACAACTCCCTCCAACGAAACAAAAGTTTTCATGAGGGTTCAAAACGAGCCCGAATTAAAACTTTATCATTTTATACAATCCTTTAAGTGAGTTTAAACCTAAAGTTGAAGACGTTATCTCAAGCAATGCTGAAGTGAATCGTGTTAAATATTTCTCAAATAGAAGTTTTAAACTTTGAATTTATTAAAAAAAAAGAAAAAAAAATAGAGAAGATAATAAAATTAAGTTTAATTTAATTTCAACTGGCTGAGCCCCCCCCCCCCCCCCCAAAAAAAAAAGGAACCATTTAGCGAAGAGAAAAAAAACTTTGAATTTAAAAATTCAAATTTTATCGATTTTACAGCAAAAACAATTTGATCTAACGCATGCATGCGATAACTAATATATATCTATACCAAATTGGCGATTAACATAGGAAATCTTCCTTGGCTTCACAGACGGTCAGTGACGTCATCATTTCAACAGAAAATTTAAAACATGGTATATAAAACCTTTTTTTTTTTTATCTTATAATTATTCTTATCTTAATCCTCAATGTTCACTCCTCTTTATTAACTTGAATTTACTATTAAAATTTTAACATACTAAAAATCTTCTCATCACTTCGTTAAAACATATTAATCTTTTCCAAAATATTTTTATATTTAAATTAATACCTGTATTTACTTTAAATGCCCAATATTTCATAAGATATCCTATTTTAGAGTTTTAAAATATTTATCAAATTTACTTATTTTTCTGGGTTAGCCGTATTGTTTTCCTTTTTATAACTACAGCTGTTGCCATCTTAGCTTTAGAAGCATTATATTTCGCTTCTACATTAAAATTTATAGGACCCAAAAATAAAATTAATTTTTGCTTAATATCAACTCTACGAAAATTTTTATCAATCGCTTCCAAATTTTGACTTAAGGTTCATATCTAAATCCCGTGGGTTTTTACATTGGCTACAACGTTTTATAACACAGCCACAGAAACGCGTGGCCAGGTCTGCTATTATATATATATATATGTTTGTATATATATGCATGTCTAAGTAAAAATTTGTCAAAAATCGGGATTTTTCTTATATTTCTATTTTTAATATGCTTTCTTTTAAATATTGGAAAATTCCTCCCTAATTCTTTTATCAGGCTTTTTTAAACATAAAAAAAAAAAAAAAAAAAAAAAAAAAAAAAAACATTAACTGTTTTCTGAAAGTAGCATTTTAAGACCATGAAATCATGAAGAAAGAAAGAAAAGAAAATGAATTTAAAGATTTCTTTTTTTAGGCCAGAGGTCTTTTTTCATCCTGTATCTCTATATGTATATATACATATATATATGTATATACACATAAGTACTGATAAAGAAAAAAAAAGCAATGAAAAACAAAAAAGTGAAAATTTAATATATTGTTTTAGCAGGTTTTCGCAAAATAAAAACCAGGAATTTACATTTATTTTATACTAATTAGCATGTTATTGAAAATGTTATTGAAATCCATAATAAATAATTGCTTAAATGAAAGGAAAGAAATAAAAAAGAGTTTAATTTAAATGTATTCTTTCTACATGCTCGTATTTTTACTTTCTTCTATCTTCAATAGAAGAAAGTATTGGATTCGTAAAAGTTTTCGATTTCGGGTTTTTGATGGATTTACACGTTTTGAGAGCTGTAGAACATGATTTTACCATTTTTAGAAAATGTCTGTCTGTCTGTCTGTGTGTGTGACAAAATTTTGTGGCAACTGTATCTCTTGAACTACTGCACAGAATTTCATGCAAATTGGTATGTAGTTGCACCTTGACATAAATTAGTGCCTATCAACTTTTGGTCAAAACCGTCTTACAGGTTGCGTTGCCATCCCGCTTTATCTAAATTTTTAACAGGGTGATATAGGGCAGAAATTTTTAAGATGGGTATCTTCCAAAAGGTCTCGTCAGTACCTTTAAAACGAATGGTTTAACTGTAAATCTGTGATAATTTAAAACAAAGTTATCGATTTTTTTTTACTTTTTACGAAAAAAAACTTAGAAAAAAAATTTTTTCCACTAATTTTGTCAAAGTCCTACGGTTTCCGTGTTTTCACAAACTTTAACAAATTTTCACATTTTACCCAAAATTTTGTCAAAGTCTCACTTTTTTTTTTTTTTTTTTTTTTTTTTTTTCTACTTTTAATTCTATCAAACTCCCACGGTTTCCGTGTTCTGACAAACTTAAACAAATTTTTGCATTTTTCCCCCAATTTTGTCAAAGTCCCACGGTTTCCGTGTTTTGACAAACTTAGAATAATTTTCACATTTTACCCAAAATTTTGTTAGTCCCACTTTTTTTTTTTCTTTTAATTATTGTTGCTGAGTGAATTTGTATAGGAAAATATAGAAGAAAATCTCGTGGGGGCTACAACATACCAGTTAAAAATGACACTTTAATTAAATTTTTTAGTTTTTAAGCAAAGTAAATAATAACATAGTAATACGTTGTTTTCTGTCGCCTGAAAATAATTTACAGAAAATTTTTAGGCGCAACATAACATCATGCGCATGTTACTATATTACTTAGCGTAACATAAAGTTCAACTAATTAATTTCGTTTTAGAAAAGGGAATGTTCTATATAAATCATGTTATATTTCCTCAGCAGTTTATGAACCAGGTGTAAAAAATTGTTTATTCTATTATATACTTGTTTTTTTTTTCCTCAAGCAGTTTTCAGTAACGTTAAAAAAAAATATATATAATGTATGAACAGTACAACACCGAAAAATAAAATTTCACACAATATAAAACATTTTTTTGTATTCTTGTTATAATTTTCAAACTAATCAGAAATCGTCCTTTCCAAAAATTTTACTCTTTTTTTCTGTGTGCAGAAATGTGCATAGACTGAATATGAAAAAAAAAAAATATATATATATATATATATGAGTTTAATTTTTAATGAAAAAAAAAATAATAATTTCTGTACCATAATTTACATTGTGCTATACGTATGTTCTTTTATAAAATTAAGGGAACCAAACAAATAAATAAATGAGCAAAAATTAAATTCAAAATATTTATAATGCATGTTATTTATTTAAATGATTGCTTTTTATGAATCTTTTATTTTTTATTAATATAAAATTATGATTTTTATACAATTTTGTGAATGAGGGAAAAGAAATAGAAAATCAACCCTTTAGTATAAATTAAAAGGAATTTAAAATTATGAAGTTAAAAAAACATTTATATATTCATAAGTATGTATGATATTCTTATAGAAATTAATATAGATAATAATAATGCATAACAATATGCTACAAAGGTATTTCCTCAGGCAGTTTAGACAGGATTCCACGTACTGCTTGCATTTTGGTTAAAATATAGCACCCTTCTCGTCACCTTTATATATATATATAGGGTGGTTATAATTAAAGTAACCCTAGTCAGATCACTCAAGAACCCGTTCTGCCTATGGGATTTTGATGAAATTATATATATATACATATATATATATATATATATATATATATGTGTGTGTGTGTGTGTGTGTGTGTGTTATATGGAGTATAGGGAAATGATATCTGCATTAAATAAGAATTGTTCATATTTTGACCACAAGTAGGCATTTTTTTAAAATTACTTACCTAAATTAGTCAAACCTATAAAGATATTTTGAGTCAGATCCAGAAAATTATTCTGCGTGTTTTTGTCATCGTTAACCATGCCTATACAGAAGAGAGATCGAGTGTTACTGGTAAAACTAGTTTCTCATTACGACAGTAATAGCTTAGCCGTATTGCGTGACTCTCTCTGTTTAAAAGGATTGCGAAAACGGCACATTTCGAAGACTGATTTGAAGGATAAAATTAAGAAATTTGAAGCAATTGGAGTCTCGAGTGTGGTTTAAGGACGAGGACAGAAACCGATTGTGAATGAAACTGTCGAAGATGTCACACTGCTATATTTGAAAGAGTATCTTGTTCCCGCTATACTTTAGCAAGTGCTCGATCAGTGGCACGTGAGTTGGCGATTCTTTGATCAACAATACGAAAAATTTTGCGATCCATTTTAAAATGGTATCCGTATAAGATCGACATGGTGCAAATGCTGCAAACTCATGACAGCCAAACATGTTCAGAATCCGCTTCCCGATTTTTGTCGAGAATGGATGATGATGACGCTTGGTCTTGGTAAATTCTATAGTCAGATGAAGCACACTTTTCTTTAAATGGAGCTGTGAACAATTAAAATTTCTGCATAAGGGGTGCTTAATCTCTAATGTCCTGCACCAACAACCACTGGATTCTGATTACCTGACTCCATGGTGTAGATTAACAGCGAATATTATCCCCGGACCGCTTTTCTTTTAAACTCTCATTTCTCAAGGCCCCAAATGTTGCTCTGTCAATAATATATGATACAGCATACTTCTTCGATAGCAAGGCCTTTCTGCTTTACAGGCACGGCAGTATTTGTAGACCACAGTCTACATGCAAGGTAGAGCAACTCCCCACATTGGACGCCAAATTAAAGAACTGCTTCATGCTAACCTTCGTGCTAACTTTGGCGAAAATCCTGTAGTATGCAAAGGATTTCTGGTTGCCTGGTCTCATCGTTCCTCCGAAGTAAATCCTTGTGATTGCTGGTTGAGGGGATTCCTAAAAGTCTGTGTTTATAGAGGAAGTATTAAGTGTTTACCTGCGTTAAAAGACAGCATTACACTCCATGTTTTTGAAATCCCGCAAAGGATTTTTCGTGGAACCGCTGAACAAGTTATAATGCATCTTCAACGCCTAATTGTTGTCAATGAAGCAACCACTGAGCACATTCTGTAAATAAATAAATTTTAATGATCCTGACAATTTTTTTTTACTTGTTTAAGCGCAACGGTTCCCTCTTGTTTTATTGGAGAAATCTTTTCTCCATGGTCCGTATAACGTATATAACAGAGTGAGTCAAAATACAGAAGGCAGAATGTGTTTTAAATGGGTCTGAATAAGGTTTCTTTGATTTTAACGACCATGTATGTAGGATTAAACTACATATGATTTATGGAAGTAGTCATACCACAGAAAAATTCCAAATATTAATAAAATATATAGAATAGAAAAGATTTTTTTTTAAATAAATGTCTTTAACTTATTTAACTAAAAATATATTACGACATATACAATCAATATATATATATTTATACAACATACTATACTTTCAATAAAATATTTTCCTTTTATGTTTTTGTTTAGTTGAAAATATCATTAAATATGTGTAATATGTTGTTCTGAGTTATATATTATCGAATTATATGTTTGATTAGCTACTTTAATCTTATGTGCAGTCGGTAACAAAAGTATTCGAACACTAGAAAATGTTAAAAAAAAAGTAGAATTAATTATTTCTGTTAAATAAATCGTTGTCGAATAATGTTCTTAGTTAATCTAAGAACATGATTCGACAAGGATGTATTTAGCAAAACACTATTACCTCTACTTTTTTTAGATAGGAATTTTTGCTAGTTTTCGGATACTTTTGTTACCGACTGTACCCCAATTTACGTAGAGATAATGAAAAATAATAATAATAATAAATTTCCATAAATAAATAGGCGTATATCCAAAAAAAAAAGTGAGAAATTTTGAGAAATTTTGGAAATCTGTTGAAATTTTAAAAGTTAAGTTCAATGGCAATTGTACCTAAATGAAAATAATAATAATAAAGCATAAATTTGTCCTAGTTGTGACGATACATTAGACTAAAATCATGATTTCAATCTTTTGAACCATATTAAATTCTAAATGATACAAACTTGTAATGGTTTCTCGTTGAAATAATAATTATTCTCCCGTGCAGTTTTAATCTTGGTCTTTAGCTGAATACTACTAAGTCCTTCTAAAACTGTTTGAGCTGTTTCACAACCTGCTTTAAATTAATAAGAAACAGATTGATTGTTCACATAGCAAATGGATAAATGCCTTGATGCACGTGACTTGGCGTATTACGCGTACATTTACTTTGACATGGAAAGTAAATAACGAAAATAACTTTTTTTTTTTTTTTTTTTTTTTTTTTTTTTTGGTATAATAAAACGTTAAATACATGCAAACAGAGACATACATACACGTACACGCAGAAAAAAAGGAAGCAAAAGAAATTTTATTTAACTTAAGAAATATATTTAAAAATAAGCATCACTCAAGATTATTGAAAAAGGTTAAAAATAGTAAAAGCAAATTACATATTGATTATTTCCAGTATTTCGAGATATACATTGAGTTTATAAAAAATGAAACAATATATATATATATATATATATATATATATATATATATATATATATATATATATATATACGAGGTACAATCAATAAGTTTATTGACAACACTCCGCATTGTGCATGGGTGAACCCAACATAACGAAGTGGTTTGTAAGGCTGGTTTTTTATGCACGCGTGAGGCGTCAAAGGACGCTGTGCTGAACTAATAAGGCGGTCCGATAATCATTTCACTAAAGACTGTCAGACTCTTATGTCGATGTAGCAGAATCTTTCTTTTTGGAGAAACGTTTCCACTTTCAATTATACTGCAAATTACAGAAAAAAAAAAAACCGCTGAAGAAATGTTACGGTTTCTACAACAACCATATGAAGATAAAGCATTTCGATGATCGAAAGTTTTCAAACGATACATCTTGTTTAGAATCAGAGAGACGCTGTTACAGAGGATCGAAGGAGCGAGCAACCAGTGACAGCACGAAAATAAGCGAACATAAGGAGAAGTGATTAGAAGTGATTGTGAGTAAACAGCTGATGCAGTGGCGGAACAGACTAGGACTTATCATCGACTCCAGTGATGATTAGGGGCAGAATACCACGACATTGTTTGCAGCACTGATTACATCGCCCGCAATTGTGCATAGTCCTTTGATATTTGGTGAAATTGCAACGAACAATATGCAATGGGGCGCTGTGCATGTGCAAATTCAAAGACAGGATCGTGTGGTTGTTTCATGCGATAAGCCAGACCGGTCGGCAACTGCATCAATTGTTTGCCCACGATCAATTCTGATCACTTCTCCTATCCTTTAGATGTTCGCTTACGGTCGTGCGGTTACTGGCCGCTAGCTTCGTGGATCATCTGTAGCCGCATCTCTCTCTTTTTTAAACAAAATATACTACTTGAAAACTTTGAACTTTACAGAGCTTCATGGTTTTTTTTTTTTTTTTTTTTTTTTTTTTTTTGACATTATTTAACATAAAAAAAAAAAAAAAACTAGTATGTTGTGGCCACCACAAGACTTTCTTCTATATTTACCTATACATATTCAATCAGTAACAATATTTAAAAAAAAAAAAAAAAAAAAAAAAAAAAAAAAAGTACGATTTTTTTTCTTTTTCTTTTTTTTTTTTTTTTTTGTTAAAAGTAAAAAAAATCGATAACTTTGTTTTAAATTATCACAGATTTATAGTTCAACCATTCGTTTTAAAGGTATTGACGAGACCTTTCGAAAGATACCCATCTTGAAAATTTATCCCCCACGGGGGGGTAAGCGATGCCCCCCCCATGCAGAAATTTTTTTTCCTAGTTACATACTACTATTATCAATAATTCATATTAATTTTACAATCACAAGTTTAAAACAACTCTTATTATGCACATTTATATGAATTTTTGTCCTATGCTGCCATGTTAAAAATTTAGATAAAATGCTATCACAGCGCCACCTGTTGAGCTATTGATCCCCAAACATAATCAGCACCAGTTAATGCCGGGGACAAACTAAATACCAAGTTTGGTTAAATTTCGTTAAAAAAAAAAAAAAAAAAAAAAAAAAAATTGCGATTTTTTTTCTGTTTTGTTTTGTTAAAACTAAAAAAAATCGATAACTTTGGTTTAAATTATCACAGATTTATGGTTCAACCATTCGTTTTAAAGGTATTGACGAGACCTTTCGAAAGATACCCATCTTGAAACTTTGCCCCCCCCCCCCGGGTGGGAACTTCCCCCCTCCTGGTGGGGGGGAGAATTGATGCCCCCACATGCACAAAATTTTTTCCTAGTTAACTACTACTATTATCAACCTGATCTTTCGAAAGATACCCATTGTGAAATTTTACCCCCCCCTGGGGGGGTATTTCCCCCCTAGGGGGGGGGAAGCGATGCCCCCCATGCAGAAATTTTTTTTTCCTAGTTACATACTACTATTATCAATAATTCATATTAATTTTAGAATCACAAGTTTAAAACAACTCTAATTATGCACATTTATACGAATTTTTGTCCTATGCTGCCATGTTAAAAATTTAGATAAAATGCTATCACAGCGCCACCTGTTGAGCTATTGATCCCCAAACATAATCAGCACCAGTTTATGTTGGGGACCAACTAAATACCAAGTTTGGTTAAATTTCGTTAAAAAAAAAAAAAAAAATGCGATTTTTTTCTGTTTTTTTTCGTTAAAAGTAAAAAAAATCGATAACTTTGTTTTAAATTATCACAGATTTATAGTTCAACCATTCGTTTTAAAGGTATTGACGAGACCTTTCGAAAGATACCCATCTTGAAACTTTGCCCCCCCCCGGGTGGGTACTTCCCCCCCCGCTGGGGGGGGGGGAACCGATGCCCCCACATGCACAAAAATTTTTTCCCAGTTAACTATTACTATTATCAACGAGACCTTTCGAAAGATACCCATCTTGAAAATTTACTTCCCCGGGGGGTACTTTCCCCCCTGGGGGGGGGAACTGATGCCCCCCATGCACAAAATTTGTTTCCTAGTTAACTACTACTATTATCAATAATTCATATTAATTTTACAATCGTAAGTTTAAAATAACTCTCATTATGCCCATTTATACGGTATTTTGTCCTATTCTGCCATGTTAAAAATTTGCATAAAATGCGATTACAGCGCCACCTGTTGAGCTATTGATTCCAAAATCTAATCAGCACTAGTTCATGTCATGGTGCAACTAAATACAAAGTTTGGTTAAATTTCATTCATTGGTTCGTGAGATACAGCGTCCACAAAAAAATGATACAGACAGACAGACAGACATTTTCTAAAAACTATTAATTCGTGTTCTCCCAAAACATGTAAATCCATCAAAAAGTGGACTTCGAAAATTTTCGCGAATCCAATACTTTCTCTATATTACATATAGAAGAAAGTAAACTAGTATGTTGTGGCAACCACAAGACTTTCTTCTATATTTACCTATACATATTCAATCAGTAACAATATTTAAAAAAAAAAAAAAAAAAAGTACGATTTTTTTTTTTTCTGTTTTTTTTTTTTTTTTTTTTTTTTTGTTAAAAGTGAAAAAAATCGATAACTTTGTTTTAAATTATCACAGATTTATAGTTCAACCATTCGTTTTAAAGGTATTGACGAGACCTTTCGAAAGATACCCATCTTGAAAATTTATCCCCCCGGGGGGTACTTCCCCCCCAGGGGGGGAAGCGATGCCCCCTCCCCATGCAGAAAACTTTTTTCCTAGTTACATACTACTATTATCAATAATTCATATTAATTTTACAATCACAAGTTTAAAACAACTCTTATTATGCACATTTATACGAATTTTTGTTTTGTTAAAACTAAAAAAAATCGATAACTTTGGTTTAAATTATCACAGATTTATCGTTCAACCATTCGTTTTAAAGGTATTGACGAGATCTTTCGAAAGATACCCATCTTGAAACTTTGCCCCGGTGGGGGGGGGAACCGATGCCCCCACATGCACAAAATTTTTTTCCTAGTTAACTACTACTATTATCAACCTGATTTTTCGAAAGATACCCAATGTGAAAATTTACCCCCCCTGGGGGGTATTTCCCCCCTAGGGGGGAAGCGATGCCCCCCCATGCAGAAAATTTTTTTCCTAGTTACATACTACTATTATCAATAATTCATATTAATTTTACAATCACAAGTTTAAAACAACTCTAATTATGCACTTTTATACGAATTCTTGTCCTATGCTGCCATGTTAAAAATTTAGATAAAATGCTATCACAGCGCCACCTGTTGAGCTATTGATCCCCAAACATAATCAGCACCAGTTTATGTCGGGGACCAACTAAATACCAAGTTTGGTTAAATTTCGTTAAAAAAAAAAAAAAAAAAAAAAAAAAATGTTTTTTTTTGTTAAAAGTAAAAAAAATCGATAACTTTGGTTTAAATTATCACAGATTTATCGTTCAACTATTCGTTTTAAAGGTATTGACGAGATCTTTCGAAAGATACCCATCTTGAAACTTTGCCCCCCCGGGTGGGAACTTCCCCCCCCCCCTGGTGGGGGGGGGGAGAATTGATGCCCCCACATGCACAAAATTTTTTTCCAAGTTAACTATTACTATTATCAACGAGACCTTTCGAAAGATACCCATCTTGAAAATTTACTTCCCCGGGGGGGGGAAACCGATGCCCCCCCCATGCACAAAATTTTTTTCCTAGCTAACTACTACTATTATCAATAATTCATATTAATTTTACAATCACAAGTGTAAAATAACTCTCTTTATGCCCATTTATTCGGAATTTTGTCCTATGCTGCCATGTTAAAAATTTGCATAAAATGCGATCACAACGCCACCTATTGAGCGATTGATCCCAAAATCTAATCAGCACCAGTTTATGTCAGGGTGCAATTAAATACCAAGTTTGGTTAAATTTCATTCATTGGTTCGTGAGATACAGCGTCCACAAAAAAATGATACAGACAGACAGACAGACAGACAGACAGACTTTTTCTAAAAACTATTAATTCGTGTTCTCCATATCCCAAAACATGTAAATCCATCGAAAAGTGGACCGAATCCAATACTTTCTCTATATTACATATAGAAGAAAGTAAAAATAACATTATTCTTTGAATACGTCGACTCTTAGCTTAGGAAGTAATTTTTTGAAAAAAAAAAAAATAAAATAAAATAAAACAATAATAATAAACATTTAATTAAATGTAAGTAACCTTACTTTTGCTCCAGTTACTTGCCAGAGTCCGTTCGAGCCCCCCCCCCCCCTCCCCTCATCCTCTGTGGCTGGCTCGCCGTGGGTTTGGTCTGTCAACCATGCCGACTGAGCAATGCGTGCTACCCACTGAGGATGAATGGGAGGGGGGGACTCGAAATGACTTTGGCAAATAACAGATGCAAAGGTGAGGTTACTTAAATGTTGATGTGCTTCTGGTAGTAACTAGTTCTATTTAAATTTAAATATTTCGTATAGAGGTCAAAAGTAAGAGTTCAAAATTTGCTTAATGTAATAAAATATTACATTATTATTATTATCATTATTATTATTATTATTATTATTATTATTGTTGTTGTTGTTATTTTCAAAAAATTGCTCACTGAGATTAAAACGACATGATCATAGATACTTATTTTTTTTTAAAAAGAAATTAAAAAATTATCATTTTTGAATGCGATATTATTATAAAACGAAGCGTCAAAAATCCATAGGATGACATGGGAGGGAATAAGAAGGAATCTGATTGATGGACAGCTTTAAGATTATCTTTAAAAAACGTATTAGCATTATTCATGTCAGTGTAATAAAATATTTTAATTCATTTTGAAGTGATAAATAACATGTTGTGTTTGCTGTGTTTATTTTAAATTCTTTCCCTGAACAAAAAATTAAATTAACCTGCATAAAATAAAAAAAATAAATAAAAAGAACTATTTACTTAATTAACGATGGTGAAGTGGTTTTAATATTACAAGCTGTAAAACTTTTGTAGAAGATTTCTTTCTCTCTCTCTCTCTCTCTCTCTCTATATATATATATATATATATATATATATAGAGAGAGAGAGAGAGAGAGAGAAATTAAAAAATGGTAATTGTGACAATAACTTTATACGTATTACATCTAATTTTTAATTTCATTGTTGGTATTTTCATCTTTCTCTCATTTGCTGAGTATTGTTAAGGAATTAAATTATTCATTATATATATATATATATATATATATATATATATATATATATATATATATAAGAAATAAAAATGAAAATACATGTTTGTCGTGCAAATGCTCAAAATTGAATTTTCTTTTATAAGTTTACACTGTCGGATTGTTTGTAGTTTTGGAACTAATTTAAAACGTTAAAAGAATCACAATATATATATATATGAAAAAAATATTTAATGCATTTGCTAAATTAACTAAATTAAGAGAGAAATACAGATAAAGAAATAGAGAGGAATTAGATAGAATAATAGATAGAGAGACAGACTTTTATATGAAATGAAATTGAAAAATTTCAATGAGAAAATAGAAATTTTTAAATACTTCGGTAGTTTTTTTTTTTTTTTTTTTTTTTTTTTCTATAATAAGATCTAATAATAAATAAAATAATAATAATCAAATATTTTTTAAAACCCTTTGTTTAATGAAGAATTTTACTTTATTGTATATTTAAATGAAGAAAGTTTTGGATTCATAAAAATTTTCTACCTCAGGTTTTTGATGGATTTACACGTTTTGAGAGCAGTAGAACATGATTTGACCATTTTTAGAAATTATCTGTCTGTCTGTCTGTGTGTGTATGACAAAATTTTCTGATATCTGTATCTGAGGTACTACTGCACAGAATTCCATACAAATTGGTATGTATTTACACATTGACATAAATTAGTGCCAACCAGATTTTGGTAAAATTTGTCCAAAAGCCTGTGTTGTCATCCCTCTTTATCTAAATTTTTACCATGGTGGTATAAGACAAAATTTTGTATTAATGTGCATAAAGAGAATTGTTTTTTAATAACCATTATGAAATTTAAAAGAATTATTTGTAATAGAGATAGTCAACTGAAAAAAAAAAAAAAAAAATGTATATTTAAGAGCCTCGCTTCCCCATCGCCTCGAGGGGAGTAAATTTTCATGATGGGTATCTTTCAAAAGAGCTCGTCAATAAACTTTAAAACGCCTTTAAAACGAATGGTTGAACAATCGATCTGCAATAATTTAAAATAAAGCTATTAATTTTTTTTCATCAAAAAAAGAGAAATAATAATAATAAATAAATAAATAAATAATGTAATATTGAGAATAAAACTATTTTTTTTAGTGCTATACTATTTCTCTAATATAGAAATCGTCTGTATTATCAAGGTAGAATAAATGATTTTTACTGAATAAATTTGTATATAAGAAAATATAGAAAATGTCAAGTGGTGGCCACAATATACTAGTCTTTAAAATGAAATTTGGTAACGTTTAAATGTTTTATACTGAAATAACACCAACTCATTTGTTTAAAAAATAAATTCAAGAAAAAACATAAAACACTGCTTTTTTCTTCTCTTCTTTTTTTTAACATTTTCAACATTTATCAAATAAATTCTACTTCTGTGACGGCAATGCAAAAACGCATGCTGTTTAAAATGGTTTGCAACAAGAGTCATATATTTCATTTGAATTTTAGTTTCTGGTTTACTAAGACACTAACTGTTTTGAAACACGAAAAATTCAGACTCAAATTGCATTTTGAAAACAGTAGTTTCCATTCTTTCAGGCTATTTGTCATATAGGATTGAATTTCTTTGACATTTAGTATAGAGGAAAATTCAAGCTTTACCCAGCAATTTTTACTTATATATATATATATATATAAAGTATATGCTATAAAACAGTATATAAATAAATATGATTTATAAAATTACAATAATGTAATTCCAGATTACTATTTATGTTATGCAGAGTATGAAGATTAAATATATATATAAATAAAGTGTAATAAATAATTAAATAAATTTTACTGTGATTTATTCATGATTCAGTTTTTTTTTTTAATTATTATACAACTGAAATATATTATGATACGTTTACGGCATTTACATGTATGTATATATATATACGTACACAGTGTGACAGAGAGAGAGAAAACTTTACTTCTAAGAACATTTTTAGATTATTATTAGTAGTACTATTATAACGAGAGCGCTGCAAATTAAACAATTTTGAGCAATTGAAGGCGTCCCGGATGAGTTCCTAAAACTCCGGGGTTCCCCAGAAAGGCTACCGGACCTTTATTGAAGGAAAAAAAAAGAAAAAGATTTCATAAGTCGCCAGAGCAGAGCTTTCCCGTAACAAAGGGTGACATAATATGAAAACGAAAATGATGTGCGCTGAAACTTAGCTCCCAAGCGAGAATGGGCTAATTAAGTAGTCAGTTCATTGATATTTGCAGTATGGTTAGTAACATCAGTTTATTTTAGTAGTCTAATTTATGATATTTTAAGGAGAGAGATGTTTTATTAAGAATGTTTGGAAAGGTGCAGAAATAAAAATGAAAAATTGTAATTTTTTCGTATAGCAATGTCGTTTTTACAAAAGAACTATTTGACATAGGTGGACTTGCTTAGTTCCCCATCATATATTTGTTCTCATATTTTTTTATTATAGCAGGGCATACTATATGCATGATAAGAGAAATGAATGTGTCATATTGTCTGATATGTTAACAGGTTGAATGCCCCACCTATTAGGCTACCAACCATTTAGTTCAATACATATACTTTATCCTAATATGCTAATAAATTTCATTGGAGTCAGTTTCATATTTTACTTTTCATGTAATTCGACATACTATTTTCAATGCAAGACGCCCATAAAGCAAATTTATGTGAAAGACTGCTTTATTCTTTTGTGTTAAGAAAAATTTAAATTTCAGTTAAAATACAAAATTTTCAAATTAAAATATTCGTAGTCAATGATGCTAAAACCAGTGTAATTAATTATATTATTAATTATATTATTAATTAAGTGATTTGACAAATTTATGATAAAATATTCCACAAAATTCATGTTTAAGTGAAAATCTCCGCTATTTTCTCCCCTGTTAAGAAAATAATAAATTTCAAAGAACTTATGAATAAAATTTTTAGTCAATAATGTTCGTACCTGTATCATAAGTACAATTTAAAATATTTCTGACATCTTTACGATGAAGATATCCCTTTGCGATATTTTGCTCTATCCTGCCATGTTAAGGAATTCGTAAATTTCAAATAACTTAAGAATTTTTTAAAGTTGAAATTTCGTAGTTAATGATTGTCATTCAAGCACACTAACTGATATTTTAGAAGTATTCTGACATCTTTATGACAAAAAAATATTTTTTTAATGCATGTTTAATGTATGTCGCCCTTTTCTTCATCGTTAAGAAAATTGTAAATTTTGAATAACTTACGAAAATTTCATATTGGAATATTCATAATAAATAAGATTCTTGTCAGTGTCATAAATGATATTTTTAACTGGAGCGATATCTTGACAACTATTTGTTTTTGAGATATCGAGTACTCATTCTAAAAAACTCCTTAGCAAATTAACCCATTAAAACACTTAAACTAACACACTAGCAGACATTTTAAAACTAGCACCCAGCCGATTTTTTTTATTATTCAAGCCTCAAAACGTTTAAAAAAGTCAGAAAACTGAAATAAAAAATTGTCAAGTGTCCCCACACCTATAGTATGATGGGGAACTAAAAAGAATATTTATCTTTGGGTCTGAAACTTGTTTTATGAAATGTCTAGCTTATAGAAAGTTTATTATGGCATAAATATTCGAAAAACCCGTTTAATTTTTAACTTGTTAATGAATAGAAAGAAGAAGCAAACGTAACTACTTCACCGGCCTTCCCGAGATAACGG